>JARHVA010007143.1:82500-470000 GCA_037957365.1 Torreya grandis
AAACATTTTTTATATAAGTGCATATTCACCTTCATTATGGATTTTGACATATACACAAGATTAGTTGCGGAACTATAGATGGAAGATAGTTTGTTTAATAGAGCATCAGTTAGCTTTAGCATAGTTGGGAATGCCTTAGATGCGTGCAATGGATGGTTGTGATACATGACTTTTAATATTTACACTTTGGAATATATAATCTCAATGTACTCCTATCCAAAGGAATCCTAGTTTCACTTCCTCCAAAAATTGTGGTATCTATCTCAGACATTTTTTGCTACAGATTAAGAAGCTCTTAGTGGATTTTGGACTTGAAAGTTTCTCCTTGGATCTCTCTCATTTAGATATCATATTTTGTGGGTAAATGGAGGGGCACATTTTTATGTAAGATTGTTGGTTCATCATGGTATCCAATCAGCATGAGTTATGGAATCACAAGTAAGATGAATCTAGGTGAAGGGATATGAGTGAAAGCTATAAACTAGGAATTTAACTATGAAGAGGAGATTAATGTTGTGTTAGTGAATGAAACAAAATCAAAAACACACTAAACTAACATCTTCATGCCTATTTACTAGGGTGAGCTAAGTGAAGAAAAACAAATGAATAAATCACAACCAAAATGCAAGAAAACACACATTCTTTACCTTCCTTGATGCTCCAAAAATATTCTTTGATTGGCTTGCTTGGTTTGTGCTCATGAAGTTCTCATCAATGGAAGCTTGGCTACCTCCATCTCTCCTTGGAACCTTTGGCTTTGGCTTGGCTTGGCTTGGAATCAATTTGGCATGGTAACACTAGTTTTCATGAAACTTTTAGAACCAATCTTGAATTATAACTTTGCATAAATTAAGCTTAAAAATGATGTTCATGGCCTCTCTATTTATAGATTTTTGAGATTGATTGAAATCAACCTAAACCATCCATCCTAAGATTAAGATGTGTTGTTGAGGATTAATTCAATTTCATAATTAAAATTGATAAATAGGCTCATCAATATTTGGGATAGAGGAGCAATTAAGAGGTGTGGAGGGTATTCATGAGGCATGGAGGGCATGAATCTTGATATATGTGGCATTTATAGCCAAGGGATGTCTTCTCAAGAAAAGAGGTCACCTAATGATGTAGATATTCAATATTCATTTTCAAAACAAATTATTTAACAAGTTTCCATGGAATTCTTGATTAGGCTTTAATTTGGTTTAATTATCTCTTAAGCATGTTTAAGCACTTTGTGCACAAACTACTCAAATTGATCAGAATGCCTTGTTATTGGTCTAAATTTTGATTGGATTGGAATTGAAAGGTGATGTCAAATGCATTAGATCCATTATTCCATTTAGGATATTATCAACAATAAATAAAAAAGGCATGTGTCTTGTGTAAGAGATTTGATAGGAAAGAGCAATCTAGCGCATCTAGGTGAAAAGTTGGCATTTTAACTCAAAATGATCTGATCAAAGTTAGCTAGCCCATAAATTGCATTGCCCCATTTAGGGATACCCTAGCCAAAATCAGCACTTGAATATATCAATTTCAACTCATTTAATATGCTTTAGTTTTTTTAGGCCAAATTATGCACTTTAGTGGAAATTGGTCAAAAGCCTCATTGGTAGTCATTGGTGCCAAATTTAGGTGTCTATAGTTTTCCCCTATTTGGGAATTTATTTCAAGATATAAGCATAGTAACGTCTTCTCAAAGAATTAAAAGGTTCTATATGCCTATAACTACAATGATAATAAACTAATTGCATGATGCCCCCTTGAGGAAATAGTTGGCATAAGTAAGTCAGTAAATGGTCCCTCAAAAAGAAAGAAGCAAAACAAGGGGACCAAATAAAGGAAATATGATGGGGTGATAACATAATGATATTTAAAAAGTAGTCAAAATCATTAAGAATGCAAGTTGGATGGTGTACAATGGTTTTCCCAAATGTATTTATAAGCACTGTACCCTGATAATGGAAATGTGGTATGATAACACAATGATTTGCCCAAAGGTGGTTATAATAATTTAGAAGATGGAGCTACCCCAGTTAGGAAAAACAAACAAAATAATAGCATGCCCTTGTATGGGTATAAAAAGGGAAATGGTGACAATACAATGATTTACCCAAAGGTAGTTATAATCATTGATAAATGTAGGTGGGATGATGTGAAAGGATTTCCCCATAGGCAGTTATAATCATTGGACCCCAATTATGGAAAACATGAATGATTTGTTGATTGATGATGGTAACTTAACACAGAGGGTAATGATGAATCGAAATAACCTACTAGTAGGGAGATGCTCATCCAAACTAATCAAGGTTGAAATTATTTCATGGTTAATTACTCTATTTGAGATATGATTAGGATTGAATCAAGATGTCAGTGTCAAAGAGATGTTGATGCCACCATTTTTGAATAGACTTCTTGAAGCTAAGGTTTGTTATAGCACGTGTCGATAGGCATCATGGTATAACATCATGAGGACTTGGCTGAAACATGCATAAGGACTTACTCCAAAAATCCAATACTCAAATAGAAAATAATTCACCAATGATAGAAACCATGATGACAATGTAAACATATGAATATGGATGGATTCAAATATAAGTATGGACAAGGAATCACCCAATGAACACATATAAATTGAATCAAGGCAATAGTGTTGAAAGTGGTAAAGGGTGGATCCAAGTAGTGTATAATGAGTGGAATGATGAATAAAGGCTTTGGTTTATTTTTGAGATAAGTTAGGTGGTAGAAATTGGTCATTAAGGTAGTTTTACAGGTATGAGTACCAAATATAATTAATACCAACAATATCACAAATCATTGTAATGGTTGAATATTCATGAGCTAGTGCTGACCAATTCTTGATGAGAAATTAATACTCTCTAGATTTATCTATTTGTTGAATCAGAGTTCCAATAGTAGCCATGGCATCTTCAATTCTATTACTAGCCCTTGGTATGTGTTTAAACTAAATATTGGCAATTTGTTGCTTAAGAGTGTCAACCATGGCTTTATATGGAACTAGCTTGTCATCTTTGGTCTAAAAATGATCTATGACCTGATTGATGATTAACTGAGAATCACCATAAACTTGGAGATGAGATATGTTCCAGTGCACTTCCTATCAAAGTCCTAAAACAAGTGATTCATACTCTACCATGTTATTTATATAAGGAAATTTGGTTTTGAATGATTTAGGGATTAGATCCCCCTATGGTGTAATAATTAAGAGGCCTACCCCTAATCCATGTGCAGTAAATGAACCATCAAAATAAAAATTATAGTGCTTCTCCTTAAGAGGTGTGTCAATGATGGTCATTATAGATTCATTAAGGAAATGAAATATAAGTGGCTTTGTGTCCATGAGAGGTGCTTCAGTAAGTTGATTTGCAAGAACTCTTCCCTTGATTTCCTTTTTATTGACATACTCTATGTCAAACTCACTAAGAAGAATGATCCATTTGGCCATTCTACCTTGTAAATATATTTTAGATAGCAGATACTTGAGTGGCTCTACTTTTTAAATGACCATGGTCTTATTATTTAACATGTAATGGTGTAGTTTTTGAGTTACAAAGACCATGGCTAGACAAGCTTTTTTAATAGGTGCATAGTTATGTTCATATGCAACCAAGGTATGACCTAGGTAGTATATAAAATACTCTTTTCCATTGTCATCATATTGATCCAAGAGTGCCCCTAGATCATTATCGGTAGTTGATAGGTATAATAATAATGGCTTTCCTAGCATAAGAGGTAATAAAATAGGTGGATTAGCTAAATAATCCTTGAGTTTTTAAAAAGTTGTTTGGCAATGATCATCCCAATGAAATGAAACTCCCTTATTGAGAACATATGTAAATGGATGACACTTATCTACCAACTAAGAGATGAAGTATCATATTGATTGGATCTTACCCTGTAAACTACAGAGTTGCTTCAAATTAGTTGGTGGTAGCATCTTGATTATAACATGGACTTTAGCCAAATCAACTTCAATACCTTTGTGAGACATGATGAAGATAAGTAATTTTCCTGAGCTTACACTAGACACACATTTATTTGGATTGAGTTTGACTTTATACTCCTGTAATCTTTCAAATATCTTACATAGACTGCTAGATGGTTAGCCCTAGTTTTGGATTTTCCTAATATGTCATCAACATAGTCTTCAATAATATCATGCATCATATCATGGAATATGATAGTCATGGCCCTTTTATATGTATCTCTAGAATTATTAAGACCAAATGGCATTACTTGATAACAAAATGTTCCCCATAGAGTGGTGAATGTTGTTTTATGTTGGCCTTCTAGTGCTATTTTAATCTAGTTGTATCCTAAAAATCCATCCACAAGTGAAAGCATTTCATAACCTATCATGGATTTGATGATCATCTCAATATTAGGAAATGGAAATTCATCCTTAGGACAAGCTTTATTTATGTCTCAAAAATTAGTACAAATTCTAATTACTTCAAGCTTTTTGCTAATAGGTACAACATTAGATATCCATTCTTAGTAGTCAATGGATCGGATACATCTTGTTTCTATGAGTTTTTCTAACTCTTTCTTTACCAAGATAAAAATTCAAGGATGCATCTTACATAGAATTTTTTTACTAGTTTGGCATCAGGATTGACCACAAGGTGGTGTAAAACCAAGGTAGGGTCCAAAATTGGCATGTCAGAATAAGCCCATGCAAAGATATCTACAAATTCTCTCAATAGAGCTATAAAGAATTCACATTCCTCCTTAGTGAGGGATGTACCTAATTTTATCCATTTGGGGTTTGATGGAGTCCTGATATTTACCTCTTTTATATCTTTGACTAGAAGGATTGAATCATCTTCTAGGAGATAGTAGGCAAACACTTGAACTGTTAGACTATATCAGGGTCCTCTGATAGGACTCACTCATCAACTTCTCCTAGGCATGATGAATCTAAGTCACCTAATGGGAGATCTAGCCATGTGACAAAAACACTCAAAAATTCTTGAAAATTTTGGTCAAATACTTGTTACACAAAATAAAACTTAGATCTATAAGTAAGTTCATCATTGGTGGTCTCCTAGTCTAAATTTAAAGAAGAATGAACACCCCCATCTAATGACACTTGAAATAGATTTTCACCACTATATTGACCCTTATCTTTACTTTTTAACTAGTCAAAAAGCACCTCAAAGAGGTTTTCATTTTAAGACCTTAATGTTTTATCTATTTATTTTTGGCTAAGGGTGTTCACCCGCTCTCCAAAATAGGCTTCAAGATCTAATGTGATTGAGAATCTTGATTTGTGATCTTCCAATGAAACATTGTCTTTAAGGCCTAAAAATTCATAGAATGCCTCATCATTATAAAACTCATCAATTGATAAATTGGATTCTTGTTGGTCTCAATCTATCAATTAGGAATAGTTTAATGGCAATGGATTGTGATGAATGACTAGGGTAAGGATACAAATGACATTGTTATCAAATAGGTTAGTCTCAACTAGGTCATCAAAGGTGAGGCTAAGATCAAACTCTACTTTCTTGTTGGTATCATCATCAATAGCCATTGGTGATGGAAGTTGAATAAGATATGTGGGGTCACCCTCAAGCAATTTAAATCTAAGTCCATAGTCTTTTGTACTTAGTCATGGAAATTGGCTTGATGGTTCCTTGTTGATTGAGTTTGAGGTTTCTTTATTCATAATCTTGATGCTCCATGATCTTATTAAGAATAGGATATTTTTCACTTTTATAACAATTAGCCTAGTTTTCATTATGAAACCATGATTCATCCCCTTCAAGAGGATCTAGTTCTATGCCAAATGCTGGTACAAATATGATAGGGCCCTTATCTTTGTTATTTTATTGCCAATGTATGTGTGGGGTGACTTTAGGTCACCCAAAGGTCTTCAGATTCCAAGTAAGATTAGAAATATGGAAGGTATCATGGGTCACATACTCCCTCAATCCATTATCTAAAATGGTGAAATGATTGGAAGCTTCAGAAGGTAGCATGTGGGAAAGGGAATCTAAGGTATTAAGATCTATGCAATTATCCTTTGGAGGATCAATAAGTATGGCCTTTCCTTTATCCTATTTAGAACTTAGATTCATGCCATATTAGTAATTATAGCTTTAAAACTTAGCTTCAAGATTTTTGCAGTGTTCATATGGGTGTAAATCCCCTAGAATATTCTCTTCCATCCCTGAGTGGGAGAACTTGATACATTCGTGCAATGTTAATGGGACTACATGAATCTGATGTAACCAAGGCCTACCTAGAAGCATATTATATGACAACTCAAGATCAAGAACATGGTAAAGCATATCATGGTTCAAATTCCCAATGATAACTAGTAAGCTAATGGTGCCTTTTGATTCTCTTTCCTAATTATCAATATATGGTCCAAAAGTGAGAGTCTTAATTTACTAGTTTCCTTGTGTGCAGTCCCAGGTCAAAGAAGGATTATCCATGTAATTTGGTTGAGTGGTATTGTTTATCAATGGTCTAGATTGATTAGTGATTTATCTAAGATTAATGGAGATGGTATTAATGTTGCCCCATAAAATATGACCTACAACCTTGTTGTAGTCATGTGAAACTGCATGGTAGGTTTGTTGGTTATTACCATTCTAACCTTGGTTTTGTCCATTGTTCTAACATTGTGAGTTATGTTGTTCATTCTATTGATTCTACTAGTTTGGCCTTTGATTTTTATAATGTTGATTTTATTGTTGCACTGGTTGGTGTGGTGGTTGTTATTGTTGATTGTTATGTTATTATTGTGTGTTATGTTGGGGAAAGGGGTTTTGATAAATCCCAAGAGTTTGATTGGAGGTGGATGAACCATTATCCAATGTTATCTCCCCATTCTCCAATATATTCTCAATAAAATTATTGATTTACACACATCTTCATAGATTATACCCATTGACCTAATGATATTCATAGAATTCATTTTCATGGTACCAATCAGGATAAGGAATGCCTTGTAGATAATGCTTTGGTACAGGCTAAATAATCATATTGGCAATAGCAAGTTTGTAAATTATAGACTTATTAGGCTCTCCTAGGTCACTAAATACATGATGCATAGTCACAATTCTCCTTATAATAGGGGTTTGCAATGGTAAAGGTTGTTGTATTTGTTTCATAAGTCTTGGTTGTTATGTTTGCAGCATTGGTTAGAGAGTTTTTTGGGTAGGAGTGAGTTAAAAAAGTGGTGCAGATGATGTGTGCACCATTTATAAATGATGTGACTTGGTTACTCCATTACCCATAACATTCCTATTGTGGTTAAATTGCTTTGGTATTTTTTGGTTATTAGCCTATGTTGGTTAAGATGCTTATGCTTGAATTGGATGTTAATTTTGGCCACTTCCCTAATTGGAACCTTGAATTTGATTAGTTGATGTAATCTTGATGATCCCTTTATTAATAAGAGCTCACTTAATTAACAAGCCTTTGTAGATGATCTCCTTAAAAGTATATGCACATTATAGTTCTAGATGATAAGCTATCTCACTATGAAAATTTTTAGTAAACACAATGGCTAATTTTTTATCTGGTAAACTATGGGTAAATTGGCTTGCAAGGGCTCTCCAACACTATAGATAACTTGCAAAACTCTCACCAACTTTTTTCTTTGCTTGTGTTAAGTTGACTAATGAAATCTCATGTTCAAGATTATAGGATAAGTGTTGCACAAACTTATTATAAAGATCATCAAAATCTATTACTAAATTATTGGGAAACTTTAAAAACCACTCTAAGGATTATCCATCCAAACTCCTTGGAAACAACAACAAAAGGTATATATCGCTATATGCCATCAGTTGACATGCGATAAATAACTCTATTAAATGAGCCTTAGGGTCACCTTTCCCTTTATGTTTGTCAAATTTTGATGGTTTATATCTTGGAGGAAATGGTATCTGTAAGTACTCCATGTTGAATAGATAAAAACACACATCATCTAACTTAAACTTTTTAGTCTATTTCCTAGCCTGAGTAGTAGCAATTGCATCCTTCATCTAATGTAATTCTTGGGATAAGAAACTAGAAGGAACATTAGTTTGAGGGAGAATATTGGTTTGGATAGATGGTTGGGAGGTTATAAGTTAGACACTTTGACCAAAGTATGATGGAAATATATATTGAGGTACATTTATATAGTTGGCAAATGGACCAAGAATATGCATATGTGGATTTGGATGTACTTGGAATTGTACATTTGGCTACATGATATTCTAGTTTGGGTTGGCGATAAAAGTTTGACTTGAAGCATTTTTTGGTTAGGATGAAGGGATATAACTATATTTTACCTATTGTGGTTGAAAAGGGACATGTTATCAACTAATCGAACCTTGTTATTGAGTGGGAACTTGTGGACCAAGACCCTGTCTCTAAATTTGTGGAAAATTTTGAACCAATGGTTGTCTAGTAGGTACTTGAGAAACATGGGAACCTCCTTGTTGCATGAATCCCTATGGGGAAGTGAAATCAAGTGAAGATTTATTATCTATCATTGACTAATATTTACATGTTGTTGACTAGTCATCACTTGGTTTTGGATTGGTACACTAGTCTATGACTGAAGAGGTATGTTTGCCATTACCTGGTGAGGTTGAACATTAGTTGCCCCTTACTGAGGTATAAATATATTCATCTTTTGTTATGTTGGTAGACTAGATTATGTTTGATATTGTGGAATACTACTCATCACTTGTTGAGGAAGAGTAGGATTAATCACATTTGACTATTGAGATGTGACATCAGTTGATGGTTGACTACCTAATCCTATTGGTTGCACACTTGATGAAGTAGTTAGTTGAGGTTAGGATGAAAAAACTCCTACCCCATAGTATAATGGTCCACTCATGGTATTAACTACAGGCACATTTTGTTGACTATTTTTTTATGCATTATTACCACTTTGATTGGGATTGGATGTTGTTTGCACATTATCCACTATATTTGGTCATTATTCTACGTAGAAGTAGAAGACACTTCTTCAATAATGGGCATATGTATCAAGTTTTTGACCAAAGTGTTTTGCATGAATGGGTTTGAACTCTGATTCTCTTGACCAATTAACTCTATCAAAACTCCTATTGAAGGAACTAAGTCAATAAGAGGTTTTCTCACCATATTCATCTAATTGAAATTACATGCTAGATTCAGGTAGGTTTGATATACTATTTACACTTGATTAAAGTGGTCTTCCATGATGATTTTAACTATATTAGGTAGATTATGGTTTAGATATGTTTTTTGTACTAGAGCCAAAGGATTTCTAGAAGAAGCATGTTGATCATAAATTATGTTGTGTTGCATTCTTACTAGGCTTGGTAAATTCTCATGAGCGAAGTCTACTAGAAAATTGGCCCCTACCTCTATGGCTCTAACCAAAATCTTGTCTTTATTCTCTAATAAATGATGCTCAAACAAAAATGGATCATATTTAGAAGGTGAATTAGTAGAGTATGGTTGTTGAAGAACTGGTTTGTCAATTATGGGTATTGTAGCTAGGTATTGTGCGGTTTGTTCTTGGTCTGGTTGTGAATAAGGTGGTGTATTAACCAAATAGTTAGCCAATGGATCTTGGATTTATGCCCCTAATTGAGTATTATAAGAGGGATAAAGATCCATCTCATAAGATATATTATCTGCATAGGGGTCTTGCACCACTTCTTATTGCACAACCACATAACTAATCCTCAAATTATACATCTGTCCACTATGAGTGTAGGAATACATGTTGGGATCCATATTCAATGCTTAGTGATAGAAAGGAAAGAGATTTCTACAAACTCTAAAAAGGACAATGTCTAAAATAGATGATGTTTAAACTTGGTCTAGATTTTTTAAAGGATCAAAAAGGCTTATGCAAAGATTTGTGAGGAAACAAGCTAACATTACGTATTTGATGCCTCACTGTTCATAAAAAGATAAGCAAGTAAATAGAAAAAAATCAAAATGCCAAAATCTAAGGTTGAAGTGTTTCAAATTAGTCTAATCTAGGAAAAGTAAAAGTTGCTAGGTCTTTTGGCCAAATACGGTGTCAAAAGCTAGGCTCAAACAAGGCATGTGCTAGGACTCTTGGCCTAATGGTGTCAAAAGCTAGACTTTAAAATAAAGATGATTTTTAATCTAATGGATTTGAAACACTTCTAAAAATTACTAGGCATTTTAGTTTTGGATATAAACTTGACCAACTAAGTATAAGGTATGAAACAAAAGGCACTTTAGAGATAGTTTATTTTTTTCTCACAAATAATGGTATAAAACTTGGTTCTTTTGACAAATAAGCTAGATAAAAAGTGAATGATGTAACTATGCTAGACAAAGGTTCACAAAAGGTAAACTCAGATTGGTATGAAAATGTAGGAACAAATTTGACCTATATGCAAAAAGGTCTATAAAATAATATATGAAATGTTTTGGTTAATGTAACAACACTAGACTACCCAAAATATGTGACAAAATGTTTATTTAAAAAACTCTCTAAGGCAAAAGTAGTTTACCACAAATTTGACAACATAACACTATCCTTTTTGACTCAAATTGTTGTGGTGCATAGACTCAAAGTGCAAGTTTTTAGCACAAAATGATTTAAGTCTATCAAGTGGTGATAACGATCATGAGTTTTAAATGGCCTCCAACCCAAATTGGAAATTAAACCTAAGTTCCCTCAAGTTTAGTGAAAATGGTGAACCCACTTAACACATCAACCCTATAAACTTATAAAGGTGCAGTTTCAAATTTAGATTATAAATGAAGGACTTAAACAACTTTAGCAAAGGTCTAGACTCAATTAGGTAGCATAACTATGCCAAAGTGGATGTTATGACTCCAAGTTTTGATGAATTTTGAACAAGGCCAATTGATGATTTCACATGGGCAGAATAATGCCTCTTTATTCAAATGAAAATGAGGACCATGTGTTTTGGTTTGTATCATTTGTTTACACCAAGTTTTGACTTCATATAAGACTTTAATAAAGGACAAAACTCAATTGATTAAACACTCTTAGACTCTAAACTGACAAGGTTGATTGGTATTATTGGAATCCATAAATATACATCATTTGAGAGGATTTTAAGTGTTCATCCAAAGTAAATGTGCATTATATAGTAGGGTTTTTACACCCCCCCTTCTCTCAAATCATAGGATTGTGACATGGACCTTGAGGTGCACCTTGTGCCAATAATACTTTCGTGGCAAGTGGGGATTTGTCTAAGATCTACAAGTTTTTGAATGTTCTAGGGGAATCAATTACACAATGACTTTCATGTCAAACAATGCAAAATAAAGCATAAATTTTGGGTTGGTATCACTCAGCTTGTTGCTAAAAGGTCTATCCTTTTTACAACCACTACATCTTGTTCTTTGCTTAGTGTAGTGTGATGTCCAAAGTACCACTACGTCCCATGTGCAATTCCAATTAGGATTTAAATTAATTCAATGTTAGGAGGTGAAAACCTAGGTCAAAGCTTCCCTAAAGAACTCATGGGAGGTGATGAAGTCCCCCTCACAAGCCAAGTTTGCATAAAAATAAAGAATGCATGAAATAGAAAGACTTCAGGGTCATTTTCAAGGTCACCCAAACTTTGACAAGTTTTTAGAGAGTGATTTAGATGAATTTAATTCTAAGCCTTAGACTAGGCTATTTGTAATAGGAATGGCACTTTTGATTCCAAGGGTTCCCTAAAGGGGACAAATAGAAGAGCATACACGCAACACCCCTCTTTTTTCCAAACAAAAATCTAATTTAAACAACTAAGGGAATACAAAAAGCTTGGAAAGGTGAGTTTATTTTTAAGCCCAAATGGAAAGGTGTGATGGTGTTCTTTTGACCCCTTGGTCTTAATTGCAAACTTTGAAAACATTCACCATTAACATCTAAATTTTTTTTTAAACACCAAAAAAAGGTTCATAATCCATTTTAAAGTATGCGCAAGGTGATCTAAACATGTTTTTAGAAAATTTTAAGCTTGGTCCTACAAAAAAATGTTAGTATGTCCTTTATCCTTGAAGCTACTTTGGGTTTGAAACAATGAACTTGAAAAAAGAGATCTTGGGTTTTTTACACAATACAATCCTGCTACTTATGGGACAATCCCACAACTTAGTGTGTTGTGGTATTGTACCACTAACCATTTAGTCACAATATTGTGACTCTAAATGATAATCCTACTAGTTGTAGAATAATCCCATAACTTTTAGAGTTGTGGTATAACAAACAACAATCTCGCTACTCAGGGTCACAATCCTGCTACTTGGGGTAAAATAAGGTTTTTTTAAAAAAATACACAAATTTAGGCTAAACTAATTACATATTATGAACATTCATGAAAAAACACATGGTTTAAAAAAATCATCAAAAATAGACTCCATATAACCCCAAATGAAGCTCTAGAAAATGGCCTATTTTGCACACTACAATACCATGACTCATAGTGACAATCCCACTACTTACAGGACAATCTTGCCACTTTAAAAGTAGCAGTATTGTCATTTAACCTGCTAGTAGTTAGATAATACCATGACTTGGTTTGGCAACCTTGTGAGTTGTAAAATAATCTTGCTACTAAGATAGTAGTGGTATTTTTAAACCTACATAGAAAGACAAAGTTAGTCCGATAAAAAAAAGATGTTTAGCACAATACTGTGAGTTACAAGACAATCCTATGACTTAAAGTAACAATATCATAACTATGTTATAAAAACCCCATGACTCTTAAAAACATGTATTTCTACTCTAATTTTCACTCTTGTTGGCTTCTTACTTCAAGATTATACAAGGAAAAGATTAGTAGATTGCTTGAAACAGCTTCATGATCATTATTGTGAAGCTAGGAAGGTCCCATCAGTTGTGTTATTATGTGAACTAGGAATTTGACTAAGAAGAGGAGATTAGTGTTGTGTTAGTGAATGAAACCAAATCAAAAACACACTAAACTAACATCTTCATGCCTAATTACAAGGGTGAGCTTAGTGAAGAAAGAGAAATGAACAAAGCAAAACTAAAATGCAATAAAAGACACATTCCTTACCTTCCTTGATGCTCCAAAAGTATTCTTCAATTGGCTTGCTCGGTTTGTGCTCATGAAGTCCTCATCAATGGAAGCTTGGATACCTCCATTTCTCCTTGGCACCTTTGGCTTTCGCTTGGCTTGGCTTGAAATTAATTTAACATGGTAACACTAGTTTTCATGAGGCTTTTAGAACCAAACTTGAATTACAACTTTGCACAAATTAAACTTAAAAATGATGTTCATAGCCTCTCTATTTATAGATTTTTGAGATTGATCAAAATCAACTCGAACCATCCATCTTGAGATGAAGATTTGTGGTTGAGGATTAATTCAATTGTGCAATTAAAATTGATAAATAGGCTCATCAATATTTGGGATAGAGGAGAAATTAAGAGGCATAGAGGGTATTGATGAGGCATGGAGGGCATGAATCCTGATATTTGTGGCATTTATGGCCTAGGGATGTCTTCCTAAGAAATGAGGTCACCTGATGATGCAGATATTAAATATTCATTTCCAAAACAAATTATTCAAAAAGTTTTCATGGAATTCTTGATTAGGCTCTAATTTGGTTTAATTGTCTCTTAAGCATGTTTAAGCACTTTATGCACAAATTACTCAAATTGATCAAAATGCCTTGTTATTAGTCTAAAATTCAATTAGATTGGAATTGGAAGGTGATCTTAGATGCATTGGATCCATTATCCCATTTAGGATATTATCAATAGCAAATAAAAAAGGCATGTGTCTTTTGAAAGATATTTGATAGGAAAGAATAATCCAGAGCACCTAGGTGCAAAGTTAGCATTTTGACTCAGAATGATCTGATCAAAGTTAGCTAGCCCATAAATTAAATTACCCCATTTATGAATACCTTAGCTAGAATTAGCACTTGAATATGTCAATTTCAATTCATTTAATGTGCTTTAGTGTTATTAGGCCAAATTGTGCACTTTAGAGGAAATTGGTCAAAAGCCTGGTTGGAGGTCATTGGTGGATAGATTTAGGTGTCTACAAAAGTGATCTAATAATGGGATGGGAGGAGTAAAGAAGTGTCATAAAGATCTACAAGGAAGTGGAAGGGTATAACAATGACTCCCTAACCATAATACCACACCCAATGTCATAACAAGTATGCATGGGAGAAATAAGTCAGATAGTGATGACTAAAGAACCTAATATAGATAGGCCCAGTTCCCCACCCATAGCATGTGCTCATGATCTTGAGTTAGATGATTTTTTTATACATAATTAGGATATAGATAGAGTAGAATCAAAAACTAAACCTGATAGAGATACTTTTGTAGACTAAGACCAAGATAGTAGTTTATTGTTGATTTATTTTCTATTACAAGACAATTTTATGGCTTAGTTTAGAATGCCTGGTGGACTAAGCATTATCAATGGGTAGAGTATTGGCCCATATATAGTTAATTTTCCTACATTAGTGCCTAGTTTATTATGTGCTTATATTGTTTTAGGAGGCATAGGATGTGGTACCACTGGTGGTTTGGTTGGAGGATCTAGAGAAGGCATATGAAGCATTAGTGGACCTCTCCCACAAGATCCAAGAGGGGCAAGAAGTGCATCCTAAAAAACTCCATTGCCAACACCTCATCTACCCATTGTGTATTATGAGATGACACTCCATTTTCCTAAGTATCATGGTGTGGAGGATGCCATAGAACATGTTCACAAGTGTGAACTTATTTGGTGAGTGTTTGGCAATACATTTTCTAAATGAAAGGCAACATAGTTTTCCACCACTCTTTTTGACTATGTGCACAAGTGGTATTGTAATTTTGATCTGTAGTAAGCTATGGTTAATTATTACCAACTAAAGGTAGTGTTTCTCTAAGAATTTAATATACCAAAGATTGAATAATAGAACATGGCTTCCTTAAATAACATCAAGCAAGAACTGGATGAGAGCATGCATAAGTATGGTGTGTGTTTTAAGACACTTATCTCTAAGATTTATTTTGAGATAAACACCACTTAGCATGCCCAGTGGTTTACAGGAGGATTATTTCTTCCCTTTCAATATACCTTATCATAGAAGACCTTCAACCCACATGAGTCCTTGGAAGTTACCCTTCATGCTGAAGTTGTTGGAAGCATCAATATAGGGATTATTCCCTTCATGGAAGCTCAAATTATGGTTATGGCATCTAAGCTAGAAAATCTCATTGCGTATAATGCTCATGACACTCACAGTGGTTTGTAGTGTGTGGGCTATGAATCTAAAGTCCATAATAGGAATAATTACACTAAAAATAGTATTTACATTTTTATGAAGCAATCCTATGAGATTTTTTAGGAAGAGCATGATCTGAGGGATTTCACCTACTTCAATGTGACACATAATCAAAGGTATCTACATATTTTCAGATATGTGATAGATATACTCTTGATACCAATGATTATCATCTTGTTAGTGAAATATATCATACATGTGTGTATGGTATTCATCAGACCTATGTTTCTAATAACTAGGACAATGGTGGAGGTCATTATTTCAAAGGTCATGGTCACAAACGTAGAGGTGGACATTTTATACCAATAACCTATTATAAGTGCAGTTCCCTATAGCACTACTATCATGATTACATGTGCATCCTATGTGTTTTTTGTAAAAATAAACATTATTTAGAGGATTTCCCAAACCTATATACTGTATACACAATATTTTTAACTTTTAGTTATTAATTACACTTTACATCTTGTAAGAACCCATTGAGACTCAATATTTCTAAGTGCACGCCCTAAGGGGTGTACTGAGAAAGGGGTGGGTAGAATTTTAGTGCTTCACAAGATTATTTTCCTTTTTTACCACATTATTACCAATCCAATTATATCCCAAAACCATTCCTTAAGCTATTCCTCCTCCCTTGCACACTCTTCCAATCTTTTCCTATTTCCATTCCTCCTTTCTTGTCTTAAAATCCTTTTTGACTGTCAATTATACTAGGTCAACTAAGGATCGACCCAGTATAATTTAGGGGTATTGTTTACATTCTTAGCTTGTTAACCCTTTGGCTAACCCAACTCAGATAGGGTAAGATCCACCCATATATACAAGATCATTTTAGTCATTATTCATATGTGAAATCAAGATTTATTATTCACTCATGATTATTCATAATCTACTCTTCCACCATTCCATTTGAGGAGACTTAATTTAGGTTTCTTATTTAGAGAATCTAGTCTTGTGGATAAGTTTAGGATTATTTGGTCTTTCTTAGTGATCCTTAAAAACCAAAAAAACCTCTTGTGAATCCCCTTTGGCCAAAGGAGATATTGAGTCTCGATGGGTTCACATTCAGGTAAGTATATTCTAACTTTGTTCTCCTCTCTTCTAGTAGATAAAAGTAGCATAAGTGTTGGCTCTAATAATACTATCTTTCATAGTTTATGTATTCAGGTGTTACTCATACTTACTTTGATTAAAGTTCCCTATACATGTTTATTTTATTATTTCTAACCCCCACTTTGTGCCACAAGCTTTGGTGTGTACTAGATTAGATTTTACTTTCTTGTTATTAGAATAGAGTGAATGTTTTAAACCTTAGGACTCTATTAGGCTTGTTGTGTGATTGTGTTAGACTGTAGTCTTTGGAACCCTTACTAGCATGATATGTTATGATAAGTGATACAAGTGATCCCTTAATTGAGTCTAGAAGATCCCCACATTGGTCATGTTCCTGCTTAACAAGTGTATCCCCAATCGAAAGTGTAGGTATGCTTTATCTTCTCTTAGCCAAGATTGATTTATAAACATGATGTATTTCTGACTGCATACATTCTGGTGAACCCAATGTGAAAATAACACTTGAAATATTTATTTCCCTTTTTCATTATTTTAATCATTCTTTTTATCATCATTTTTATCATATATTTTGACATACTAGATCGATTATGTTAACCTAGCTATTTTTTTCTATGCACAGGTTTTTAGGAATAGGGAATTGGATCGACCCAGTTGACTCAGTATAGGTTTTTAGCCTTTTATGCACCTGTTTTATCCTAATAAATTAACCTAGTTTACCCTTTATATATTTAACACTTTTTTAGTAGGAACCTATACAGCTTGATCTATTTTGTCGACCCAGTTTGTAGGTTTCTCAAGCATACTTCAAGGTTCTTCATCAGTAATCTTCCTTCAGTGAATCTCTGATCCTCCAAGTTTCCTTTATACTTATTTATTTCTTTATTTTATATCTTTCCTTTCATAGTTTTTAGTCTTCAAAACTTCCCTTGCACACTCAACTATATCGACATTGTCGACCCAGTTTTATGTTCTGTGTTATTTGAAATAGCTAGATTGACACTACCAACCTAGTTTATTTTCAAAATTTACTTTCATAGTATAGGTTCGACATTTTCGACCATGTTTTATATTTCATGCATATAGTGTTAACATTATACATTATTTTTAAGTTATAATTAACCTATAATATGTTAGTAATTAGTTCACACTTTCTTTTCCTATTATTTAAATGCTTAGAATAATTAACATAGTCTAATTAGAAGATTTTTAATTAATCACTAATTTTCACTATTTATATTTTATGCACACATGACTAAATCACAAAAACATATAAAAAACATTTTAAAATTTTGTCTACCCTAGGCCAACCTAATTGAATTTCATCACTAAGGGGGAAGCTGACTTGATGCTCTAGTCAAGTATAAAGCATGGTTAATGGTATATTCTTGTTAAACACCTGACACCTTTATCATTATACTGTGTGAAGTGAGGGGATAGGCCCCAATACCAAGCTTGTATCATTGCCACTATGGTCCCTTTCATCCCAAACTACTTGAAACCATCCTTAGATTTCTCTATAGTACCTTGTTTATATCCAACTTCCAATCACATTAAAATCATATCTTAATAATCTAATTAACAATCAAGTTGCATAATTAGTTATCTTTAATTTTCAAGTTATTTTCTTGTTCTATGTTCAATTATGTGTGAAAAAACTTATGTTATCTAGTGTTAGTGCAAAAAAAATTCTTTGTGTGTCTCAATTGGATTTGCCAATGTTGATCTAATTGATTGTTTGTTTCCTTTTAGTTCTTACTTTCCTAGATTAGTTACAAAAAGTGTCTTATTTTAGCTCATAATTTATTATCATCTTTCTCTTTCTCTTTCTCCTTGTATATTGTACTAAATTGACCCTATATCTTTTTCATTCCTTGTTCACTGTACTGGATCAACCTAGTCGACCTTATACAATTTGTAGCTCCTTTTCCATCTTTTACCTACCTCTATTCACTATATTAGATCAACCCAGTTAAACCTATATTGTTTATAGGGCCTATTTTCTATATTGTATTAACCCAATCAACCCTGTACTATTTTTTGTTTTCCTTAGTTACCAATCTAATTCTTTATCCTTCCATTTTTGCATTATGTTCATCTCTCTTCTATCAAAATTAAATCTCCTATCAATATCTTCTTGGATAGCTTGAATCCATTTAAGTGCCATATGGTATGTTCATTTCTTCCTCTCTTTTCCTCCCAAGAGCACCATCACTCTTGGGGCACCTTTTCTCCTCCATCTATGAACTACAATATGGTGCAAATAACACCTCATGATGAAGTTGATAGATCTAATCCTTTCTATACTTACCAATAAACTTCTCAAAATCTTCAAACTAATGTGAGAATGATTAATATAAGTTTACTTAACAATATCACTAGTAATCCTTCTTCTTCCAATCCTCTCCCTATTACCAATATGGTGAGTGATCTTACAAACACCAACCCACCTCTTGATACAACCCAACTTTTAGTCCAAGTCATTCAATAAATGAACATTATGCAAAATTACAATATCAAATCATGAAACTTCAACAACACTTAATCAATGTGGCTAATCAACCTTCAACTATTCATCCTCAACCTAATCCTAATTATATTCCTCCACCTCTTAGGGATGCCTCAGGTAATGTTATTCCTCAACCCATAATAAATAACAAAATGCTTCAAACCATTCAAAATGAGCCTTTATCTCCCTTAATTATTTCCATTGATCTTGGTAACATATCTCCAACTATCAAATATGATGGGACTAAAGACCCGACCTCATTTCTTAAATACTTTGGCAACCTTTACAAAGAGTGTATCTAAACTAATACATTCACCACTACTAAACTCTTAGTCAAAACTTTTACCAGTGATGTATTACAATGGTATAATCAACTTCCCTAACATTCTATTTGGCAACTTGAAGATTTGGTTATTCCTTTGGTTAAAGAGTTTTAACATAATGATCTTCCTAAAAATTGTCTTAGCCATTTCATCAATGATAAATAATTTTCCAATGAATCAGCTCGTGACTTTATCAAAATATGGAAATATTTAGCTCATAAACTTGATCATAACATGAATGATGATAATCTATTTAAGTTGTTTATTAAAGCTTTAACTCATACTCTCCAATATAAGGTTCAAACCTTTGCTCTTCAAACACTTAATGAAGCTCTCAATCAGGCTAAGCATCAAGGTTTTTTTATAAATCAATTCAAACCTAATCCTAAACTACTTAAAGGATCTTTCTAAACATCTAATGTGATCACTACTAATACTCTACAAAACAAATAAGGGGTTGACAAAAATAATATTCCTTCACCTTCTCATATATCTCTTTCAGTTCAGTAAATGAAATAATTTTTACTACCCTCAAAACCTTTCATCTATCCCAATGTTCCTCCTACATGGTATGACCCTAATCTTTTTTGTTGGTTCCATACCGACATTAGACATTCTCATGAATCTTGTATAGGGCTCAATAAATTTGTTGTTTCCTATATGCTTGGTGATTCATTCAATCATGAAGCTATGATCAATATTCATCATCAAGAATACACTACTACTTCCAAAAAATGACAAATTTTCAAATCTTCTACCTCCAATAACCAAAAATATTCTTCTAATAATCAAGAAAATGTCAAGGATGTTTGTGCCATAGATGTTGATTATGATCAATATTATAAAAAATATCAATATGTCAACACTACCAAGGTTAATTATCATTGTAAACCAGCTCACAAAGATCCCATTCCCAAGCCTAAAAATCCATATTTAGAAGAACAAATTCTTAAAGATACTACCACCTCTAATGTTGATTCAGAAGCACCTGAGGAACAACTTCCTCCTTTCAATCCTCCAACCACATATGTACCTTCCAAAAATTCTTTCTCTTCTAAAACTCATGTTGGTTCTTCTAAATCTCATTGGAATTTTTTTAAAGAACTCAACTCTATGCCTTGTAAAATTCATCTTAAGGAGTTGGTTTTCACTTCATCCTATCATTGTAAATTCCATATGCAACAACTTCAAGAAATTGAATATCCATCCTCCATTGATGAAGAAATACCTTCTATTGACTCTCAACCTACTAATGTCAACACCATTGAAACCTCATGTCCTTCTAAGCCTTTTATTGAATTTATTAAAGAGGACATGATTAATGATGACATTCTTTTTTGTGTCGATGATCCATCACGCTTTATCAAAGTAGCCACTAATACCACTCTTATTCAAAAAGTTCTAGTTGATGAGGGATCTAGTATTAATGTCACATCCTTATGGCTTATACAACAACTTGGTTATAAAAAGGATCATCTCAATAAAACTCATCTTACTTATCATGGTTTTTATAAGACTAATCAAAAACCACTTGGTTATATCTAGCTTCCATTAACCATAGGACCTAAGACCGTTCAAACCAAGCTTACGGTCCTTGATCTCCCTTTATCTTATAATATCTATCTTGGTCATCCATGGAAGCATCAAATTATGGTCATTGCTTCTTTTGGTAGTCAATGTATTAAATTCTTTCATAATGGAAAATGGTACAATCATGAAGTTGATCCCAACCCATAGAGTATCCAGCTTCCTAATCCTAAACCTTAATAGCATATTCTTCCAAATCCTAAAACTAACAATGTTCCTTTACCTGAGTTCATCAACATGAGTCCTAATCTACAATTTACTCTTATGGATTTTGATGATGATGAACCTAATGAATTGTAACACATGTACAATACTACCAAGTTACCTCCATATCTTTTGCAATCTCTTTCTCCTTATCTATTATTAAGAGATCACATTGTTCCTCTTATTGATGATATTACCAACTTTCCCCCTCCATATAATGTTTAGGATCCTTTTTTATTATAAGATGTATTTATTTTCAATGATTTTAGAGTGGATAAATTATTTCAAGATCATCTCATCATGTCTCCTCATAAATTCAGCAATATTGGGATTTCACCTTCTAAAACTCCCCCTAATTCTCAAGCTTCTATGATTTCTCCAACATATTATGATAATGATATCATGGCCCAAGCTCAATCTAGAGATTTGTATGTCTAGAATTATCAAAAAACTTTAGCCCAAATCCATACTTTTAATTGGGATGTGCATACCATTTCTATGGATCATACCTTAGATCTTGAGGGTCATGTGCCTCTCGTCAATCCTTCTCTTATTGATACTCCTTAGGTGGTAGAATAAATTATACCTTCTAAATCTCTATAATCCCCTCCACCTTTGGATCTAATCATTACATCAAATACTTCTCCCATAATTGAATCCACTAATATACCAATCTCTTCTATTCCATCTACTTTTTTTCTCTTAAAATTACACTAGATGCCAAGGTAGTTGATGTCTATCAGATTCATTCTGAGTATGATAACCATGGCAATCAAATTCTAGATCTTGAAGTAGATTTCAAATATTATGGTCCTCTTCCTACCTTTCTTAGTGATAAATGTATTATTGAGTTAATTTATGTTTGGGAACCTCAACTTCCTCAATAGCATCATAAACTTGAAAATTTTAAAACTAAAATTCCTTGCTTCAACTTCATCTCTAGCATTTATCCTAAAATAAATCCAATTTCAGCCTTCCCTAATGTACCATACTACTTTCAAGATGGTAATTCCATGCTTATTGAATAAACCACTCATATCAAATATGGTATGTCATCTTATCCTCGATCAATTATAATTTCTTGAGAGCTTTCACCTATTGAACATGATAAATTTAGCTTATTATATTGTGAAGCTTTCACTTGGTCCTATGAGGACATGCCCGATATTGACCCTAGAATTATGGTGCATAATATCATTACTTATCTTGATGTCAAGCATGTGCATCAAAAGGAATGAAAATTTCTTCCTAAATTTTAAACTCTATGTCATAAGAAAATCATCAAATTACTCGATGCTAAATTTATTAAACTAGTGGATTATTCTAAATGGGTTTCCAACATTGTCCCCATTCAGAAGAAAGTCACTATGGTTATTCACATTTTTATTTATTTCCATAATCTTAATCTTGTTTATCCTAAGGACAACTTTCCCTTACCTTCAATAGATTCCATCATCAATTCCATGGCTGGTTATGGAATGTTATCTCTTATGGATGGTTTCTTGGGATACAATCAAATTCATATCACTCTCAAAGACCAACATAAGACTAATTTCACCATATAATGGGGTACCTATTTCTATGTCAAAATTCCCTTTAGTCTCAAGAATTTTAGAACCACTTACCAACATGTAATGAATCACATCTTTCATGATCTTATTCACAAAATTGTTGAAACCTATATGGATGATCTTAGTACTAAATCCAAGCATCATAAGAATTATTTTCCAATGTTGTTATCATATTTTATGATCTTATTAAATATAAAGTTATAATTAATCCTTATAAATGTGTCTTTGGAGTCACATCTATAAAAACTTTAGGATTATTAGTCTTTCTTTGGGGTATTGATGTTGATCCTAAAAAATTAGTGCTATAATTATCATGCCCATTCCTCATTCTATTCCTAAAATATATACTTATTTAGGCAATCTTGGGGAAATTAAACACTTCATCCTTGAAATAGCATATCAAATTCACTCCATCAATTCCATTCTTAAGAAAGGTACTACTTTAGATTGGATGGATCCATGTAAAAAAGCCTTTGATAACATGAAAGAGTCATTGCTTCATCCACCTAAATTTCTTTCTCCTTCCAATGATAAACCTTTGATTCTATATACTTCTTAAACACCTATTTTAGTTGGGGAAATGCTTTCCCAAAAAGATGATATGGGAAGAGAGTATGCTATCTACTACTTTAGTTGAGGCCTCATCGATTATGAAACATGTTATACCAAAATTGAGCATGATTTCTTTGTTGTCTATTTTATGGTTGAAAATCTTTATCATTACATGCTTTACCAAAATACTTATGTCATTATTCATTCTGACCCCCTTTGTCATTTTTCTTCAAAGCCTTTCTTCCTAGAGATGAATTGGCAAATGGATGGTCCTCCTTATGGAATTTGATCTTCACATCATCACTCAAAAAATTGTTAAAGGGAAAGTCATAGCTGATCAAATTATTGTAATTCCCATTCCAGCCACTTCTTCCCTTCAATGTGACATTATAGATGACAATATTCTTTAAATTGAAGGTCTTAATCAAGCTATCTCTTTTAAAAACTATTTTCATAGCTTTACCACTGATCTTGAAGCCAATAATCTTGAAGATTCTTCCACTCTCTCTATTACTACTAAACCAAAGGTAGTTATCGAGGAGCTCTTTGAAATCAATGTTGACTTGCATTAGGATACTTGGACCCTTCAGTTTGATGGTGCTAAATACCTTCAAAAAGGTAGGGTAGGCTGCATTCTCACAAGTACTCTTGGTAAGATCATTCCTTTAGCATTCCACTTCATCTTTGATGTCACCAATAATATGGCTGAGTATGAAGCTCTTATCTTAGGCATGAGAGTTGATCTTGATTTAGACATTCAATACCTTCATGCTTTAGGTGATTCTTAGTTTATTTTCCATCAAGTTAATGGTGATTATCAATGTAAAAGTGAAAACCTTATTACCTATCATCAAATTACAACCACTCTCGCTAAGTATTTTATCTCTTTTACTATTGAGCATATTCTTAGAGATCAAAATTCATTGTTGATTCTCTTGCCTCTTCAACTTCTATATTTCATCCACATCAGATTCTTTTTTATCCTTCTTTTCTTATATAAATAAGAAAATCTCTATCTTCAACTCAACCACCTGATTTACTTATCTATTATGTTGAGGTTATTACCATTGGACAAAGCCCTTGGTATAAATACATCATTCAATTATTTAAACACAAAACTTGTCCTCCTAATTTTGACTCTCATGAAAAATATGCATTCGTAAACAAGATTTCAAGTGTGTATTTCAACACAACATCCTTTACTATCATAACATTGAACGTACCTTAGTCTATTGTGTTATGAAAGATAAGGTCCCTCCTCTTCTTAAACAAGAACATGGGGAAATTTATGACATCATCATAGCGAAGATGTTACATCACATAAATGCATATGTATGGGTTATTTTTATCCTACTCTTGAAAAGGATGCAATTGAATATGCTAAAAAGTGTACTCCTTATCAACTTCATGATGATCTTATCCATTCACCTCCTATAAAATTTTAAACTATTGAGTCTTTGTGGCCATTTTCCACATGGGGATTTGATCTCATTGGTAAACTTCCTTGCTTCCAAGATGGGCATATCTTTATCATCACCTCTACTAAATATTTTACCAAGTGGGTATAAGTTATGTCCCTCATTAACATGACTAGTCCTACCATTTCCAAATTTATTCTTAATCAAATTATTTGCCACTTTGGTGTTCCTCATACCATCATTTCTGGTAATGGTGGTAATTTTAAAAATAAACATGTTAAATGGATTTTTAACAAATTCAAGATCAATCACAAGTTTTCCATGCCTTATAATCCACAATGTAATGGTCAAGATGAATCCACAAATAAAATTCTCAACAAAAATTTCCAAAAGATAATTCATGAAACCCATATGGATTGGCATATTCATATTTACCCTACACTATGGGCCTATCAGACTAGCATATGCACTACCATTAGGGCAAATCCATTTTCTCTAGTCTATGGTTCTGAGTCAATTCTTCCTTTAGAAGTTGAGCTTCCCTCTCTTCATATATATCTTCATAGCATCATTCTCGATGAATAATTCTATGAAGATTGCCTTCATGCCCTTGATATTCTTCATGAATGCCATCTTTTTGCGTTGCAACATAATCATTCATACAAGGCTTGCATCACCCAAAAACATAAAAAAACATGTTAAAATATGCATTTTTAATGTTGGTGATCTTGTTCTTAAATTAGATTACACCCATGATAAATAAGGTAAATGTGCCCAAAAATGGTGGGGCCCATATTTAGTTAAAATCATTCTTGGTCTAAGCACTTACCATCTTCAAAATAATGAAGGCCATGTTTTCAAAGATCCCACCAATGCTCAATTCCTTAAAAATTACTTTGCTTAAACATTTATTTCTTGTCGTGTTTTCTATCCATATTTATCTAATAGATTTTTTTATGTTACTTAAGCATGGGTCTCTTCCTATGCAGTTGTTTCCTTCCTTTCACAAACCTTTATTCCTCCCTTTTGGTATTTTGGTTTCTTTATGTACCATAGTATTCTTTATCTTCTTGCATTTTCTCTTGTCTTTTGCACCCCTTGGGTTTTTCTTTCGTGAGTTACTTTGTAAGACCACAGATAGGACCTAGGATTCCTCACAAAATAACCACCATCTTTTATCTATTTTTCTCTTTCATTGTTGATTCTTGCCAATGTTGTTTTGGCATCCTTTGGGTTTTTCTTTGGTGAGTTTATTTTTAATACCATGAGTAAGACCTATCATCCCTTACAAAATATAATTATTTCTTTTCTTACCTCACTTTTCTCTTTTTTTCTTGCTTATTGGCACCCTTGTGGGTTTCTCTTTTATGAGTTGCTTTGTAAGACCATGAATAGGACCCGGTCCTCCTCACAAAATTACCACTTTTTCATGTTCTTGATCCTTATTTTAAACTTTATCTTTTGATTCTTTGGTTAGATGAAATATGTATAACAATCTATGTTAGCATATTTTCCTCCACTTCCCTCTTTCCTATGATAAGGAATCACATTTTACTATCATTATATCCCTTTTTTCCCTTTGTCACATATTTTTGTGATTTGAAGTAATTCAAATTGTTCCATGTGTCATTCCTCTTGATTTCCCCTTGCTTTCATCTCCACATTAGATAAAATAAGGTCAAAGTCTAGATATCACTTTGATTTATGAGACTCTTAGACCCCATGCTCTTTGAAGTTTCTTTCTCTTAGCAACCTTATCCCAAGTATTCAAATGAAAGTCATATTTATCACCCATGTTTAGTTTTCTAAATATTTATGGAGGAGGAATATAAAAATCCACCAAAAATGTTAAAATCCAAATCATTTAAACAAAAGGCAATAATATCTAAAAGGTAACATACAAATCTCAAAATTCAATTTTACACTAAAAGATGTTATTCAAAGCACATATCTTTCTTCTAGTCAAATTTTAAACTCTACAGTTGGTCTCACGATAGATTCAAGGTCCTTTTGGGTGTGGTAGACTAGTAAATTAGAAGAGGATAATAAAAAAAATCTTTTGGTGCTACCTAATTTCTCATGCAAGTACCCAATATTCATAGTAGACCGACAGCTCTATAAGGGGTTCTAAAGAATGGGGAACATGTCATGGGGAGGTAGGTCCATTTTAATTTTCATGCATATAGACTTTATGGGATGATCTATATACTCCATTTGTTGACCTAAGACTTGTGTAGTTAAGAGAAGTTCTTCATAGTCCTTAAGGTCAAAAGTCCTCTTATTTTGATAAACCTAATTTGAGTGTCTTGACTTCAATAAAGAGTTCCTCTACCTTGGTTTTTCCTTCATTCTCCCTTCCACCCATTTCATTTTCCCCCCTTAATAGATAAATTGTGATTCCAAATCTATTTCCCCCTCTTCTTTAATTTCTTCTTCTTCACCTCTTAAAAACATGTTAGCACTACTTTGTTTTAGTTTCATCTATCCTTAGAGAAAAACATGTTTGAGAAACTATGGATTATTTATTTCTTTATATAATGATATTACATTCCTAAACTTAATTTACTTTCCTTTTACCATTTGTCATAATTTGGTTGTCCTATTATTATGGACACCTAATTTTTACCCTTTGTCCATTGTTGAGTGAGGTTGGCTTGTTACTTCTCACTCAACAATGTTGTTTTCCCTTTTATGCATCTTTTCCATTATTGAGTGAGATGTGGATCATTAATACTCACTCATCAATGTTTTTAACCTTTTTGTTTAGTCTTTTATCCATTTGTTTTTATTTTACCATCCTGCTTGACATATATCCTTCATTTGACTTGGTGAGTTTGACTTTCCTACTTAAGGATAGCCTATTTGAGTTTTTAGATCTTTAGTAGCCTTGGATTTTTGGTTACATAATTTACTCTTATTGTTTGACTTGGTAATTTTTTCTAACATAGCACCTATCACCCTAGCTTTCCAAATTTCCAAAGTACATCTTGTCCTCATAACACTAGCTATCTTGGCTTTTCTTGTATTTGTTTGTTTTTGCTCTTTAGTTTTGCATTCTTGGGTTTGTTGAAAGCAGTCTCTGCACCCTGCACAATCAAAACTAATAACATATGAGACAGCTATCTCACGATAAAGTTAAGTCAAGGTACACATTACATTTACTTTTTAGTTATTTATTTTTTAGATTAGTTTCCTTTTCAGTCATTTACTTTTAGTTATTTTATGCTTTTAAAATACTAAAACTTTTTTTTTAAATTGGCATTATGTGTGTCCTTATGTTATTTCTTGAAGCACCATCCCCTATTACACCTTAGTGACATGTGATGAGCTTCGAGTGGAGCATATGTATACACATAATATTTTTAACTTTTATTTATTATTGACACTTTAAATCTTACAAGAACTAATTGAGACTCAATATCTCTGAGTGTACATCCTAAGGGGTACACTGGAAAAGGGGTGGGAAGACCTTTGGTGCTTCACAAGATTGTTGTCTCTTTTTATCACATTATGACCAATTAAAATAGATCCCAAAACCATTCTTTAAGCTATTTATCCTCCCTTGCACATTCCTCCAATCTTTTCCTCTTTTCATTCCTCTTTTATTATCTTAAACTCCTTTTTTACTATCAGTTATACTAGGTTGACTAGATTGACCTAGTATAGTTTAGGGGTATTCTTTAATTTCTTAGCTTGTTATCCCTTTGGCTGACCCAGCTCAGACCTAGTAATTTGTCCCCAAAAACACATTGGGTCAACTGGGTCGACCCTATATAGCTAACATACCCAGAAGGATTTAGGGTAAGATCCACTTATATATACAAGATCATTTCATTCATTATTCATATGTGCAATCAAGATTTATTATTCACTTTTTCTTCTTCATAATATGCTCTTCCACCATTCTACTTGAGGAGACTTAGCTTAGGTTTCTTATTTAGAGAATCTAATCTTGTGGATAAGTCCTGGATGCATTGGCCTTTCTTAGTGATCTTTACAAACCACAATAACCTCTTTCAAAGCCCCTTTAGCCAAAGAAGAGATTGAGTCTCAATGGGCTCACATTCAAGTAAGTATACTCTAACTTTGTTCTCCTCTCTTTTAATAGATAAAAGTAGAAGTTTTGCCTCAAATAATACTGTCTTTCATATTTTATGTATTAGGGAATTACTCATACTTAATTTAATTGAATTTCCCTATACATGTTTATATTATTATTTCTAACCCCCACTTTGTGCCACAAGCTTTGGTGTGCACTAGATTAGATTTTACTTTATTTCTATTAGAATAGAGTGAATGTTTTAAACCCTAGGACTCCATTAGGGTTGTTGTGCAATTGTGTTAGACTATAGGCTTTAGAACCCTTCTTATCATGACATGTTGTGATAAGTGATACAAGTGATTCCCTAATTGGGTCTAGAAGATCCCCATATTGGTCATGTTCCTACTTAACAAGTGTATCCCCAATCGGAAGTGTAGGTATGCTCTATCTTCTCCAAGCTAAGATTGATTTATAGACATGATGCATTTTTTATTACATACATATACTACCATCATGAATGATATAAATGAAAAGGGTGTTAAAATTATATGAATTTAAAAGCCTAAATGGATATCATGCCCTATTACTACATGAATTGGTGCCCAATCCTAGTTTGTGTCCAGCCTACCCATTGAAAAAGGTTTGATAGGAGAAACCTCATGCAAATTACTATGTAGATTATCAATAGTAAAAGGAAGTGTTACATGACACAATGAATTTGGTGAGGGAGCTACAAGGAGAGATCCAATTCCTCAAGGATCAAGATGTTGTTACATCTTCTAAAATGTATAAAGCTATGGATCTTTATGACTCAACATGTGATGAGTTTCATGAGTTATGTAAGTGACTATTTGATGAGGATATTTAGCACCTCTTGAAAAATTAGATAAGGTAGTATACACATAGGTCTATAGAGGATCATTAGTTAAACCATACATGGAGATAGGAGATTCATATCTAACCTAGTACAGAGTCGGATGCTGAGATGTTGGTTAATACCACTATTGATATATGGGTCATTTAAGATATCCTAGTTGATACCAATGTCAAAGTAAATACCTTCACTAAGGATGTGTAGAGTAAGATGGAAAACCATGCTTTACATCCTTATCCTCATGTGATTTTTATGGCCAATAAGACTCATGCTCTACCTATTGGAGTACTTAAATATGCCACCATGGATATCTTAGGTGTCATTTTCAAAGTTGACTTTGAAGTAATTGAGTTGGTTGAAGATAATGACTTTCCATCTCTTTTAGGTTGCCCTCAGTGTTATTTGAATAATGTTGACTTAAGCTTCAAGAAGTGATACATTATCTTTGAGAAGGATGAGTAGTGTGTTGTTATCCCCTTAGACCATACTCAAGGACCTCTAAATGTTGACATAGTTAAATATGATGAGGACATTAACCATATCTATAATGTCATAGTTCAGGGTATTAAATGCCTTAATCCTAGTTTAGATGGCATATTATAGTGGGAAAATACACTGTCTATATATAACACTACTATTAATGCTTGTAACTATTAGACTCATGGGGAGTATGAACTTACTATAAGGATCTATGGCATTATAGGTAATTAAGAAGAATGCTTCATGAAAGTACCATAAACAACATAAGTTTGTTCATATTCTTCATGGAGAAATTATGGTTGTATCACCCATGAGGTTAAATTAAGATCCAATATTTCATGGTTAGATGGAAGTCTAAGAGTTTATGTAATTATTAAAGGCCTTATATGCATTTAAAAATTATTAGGTGCATTCGATTGTCCATATCTTTGATGGAACATTTGATCGATAGTGGAGAACTCACTATCATAACTTGCCTATTTGGGACTGAGTATTATCTACTCCACACCATAATTTTCATCGTGATAACCATGTTCATATCATAATAATTTATGATGTAATTAAGTCTCCATAAGCTCATCTTGAATCCTACAAAAATATGTGGAAGGTGGATGAGATGTTTTTTTCTTGAGTATTTGTAGGTTCATACACTCTATGGCACTTTACACACTTGGGATAGAGCATGGTATGCACATGAAGAGAAGCACATGGAGATAAATTGTTAGCATTTCCTTAAGACTAATATTATTACATTATTATCTTATTCATCTCCTCAGATGGATTTATGCCTCACCTTGAAATATATATCTCAAGATATTATAGGTGACCAAGCACCAGTTGAAGATCACATCAAACATATGCACGGTGCATGGAGGAGATCTTAACCATTTTATAGGAACCTGATATAGAAGCATCATCTCCACCACCTGAACCTGAACTAGACCATGCATTAAGAGAATAGATCTAGAATGGCAAACAAAATGGCATGTACCAAGTTGATGAAGGTGTCATTTTTGATCCACCTCATCCATCTATTAATCACTTGGGTTTTCATACTGAGTATGATGCATGCAATATTTGAGACACCATCCAATATGATCATCAACTATATTTAGAGCCACTTTATATGATCTAGTGTAATATTAGCACATAGGAAGTGCCCAAGATGGCTATTGTGGTAAACTATTGGTCTAATACAGAGATCTCCAAAAATTTTAAATTATTAAAGGAGTATCAAGATGTATTTCCATAGAATTACACTAAAATGAAAGGAGTGCATTCTTCCTTAGGCAAGATGCACATCAAGTTGGTAGAGGGTGATCGACCTATTAAGAAGAGGCCTTATCGTATGAATCCCAACTTGTGTGTTTGGGTCAAGGAGGAGATTGATAGCATGCTACACATAGGAGTCATCACTCTTATGGATGGGTTTTAATGGGTGATCCCAATGGTCATTAGTAACAATAATTATGGTTGCATTCATGTCTATGTGGGCTATCAGGTACTCAATGTCACTTGTATAATTTACCCCTTTTTGATGCCCTTTATCGAGGAGATTCTAGAAAGAGTTCTTGAGTGCTATATCTATACTTTCACTAATGGTTTATTTGGATATCAAGTCCAAATTATGGAAGAGGATAAACTGAAGACCACCTTTACAACTGAGTGGGGTTCATTTGCTTACAACATCATGCTTTTTAGGTTGAGTAATTCTCCTACTATCTTTTCATGGATTATGGTCAAGGCTTTCAAATATTTTATTTATAAATTTATTCAAGTCTACATGGATGATTATACCATCTAAAATTTAGTGTGGGACCACTATTTTAATCTCTACCTTATGTTTGAATACTAACAAAGCCTTCATATTTTTTTGAATTTGAAGAAATGTGTTTTTGCTACCTTGTTTAGCATTTTGCTTGGTCAAGTTATTTGTTGTGATAGGATTTTAGTGGATCTAGCCAAGATTATAGTTATTATTTGCCTTCCAATGTTAACCATCCAGTGAGAGGTATGCACCTTCCTAGGACACATGGGATACTATATGAATTTCATCTAAGGTTATGTTAATATCATTTCACCACTAGAGGAATTTTTGGAATAGATTGGTTAGTTTGTTTGGACCAATGCTCACTCACAAGCATTCGTTACACTCAATGATAAGCTCATTAATTCCCCTATTCTCCTATTTTTGGACTATATGAAGATATTTCATGTGAATGTTGATGCTTGAATCATGACAATAAGTTTTATCCTTACTCAACCTGGTGAGGTCAACCTTGATCATCCTATCTATTTTGATAGTAAGAATCTCACTCTAGTTGAATGAAACTATATGACTACAGAATGTGAAGCTATGTCCATGGTTTACATGCTTCAAAAGTTTTGTCATTATTTGTTGGCCATTCTATTTATATTTTTTATAAACCATGAAACACTAAATTACCTAGTGAATAAGTTAGTATTGCATGGATACATTTATCGATGGATTGTGCTTTTCCAAAAGTTCTAGTTCTTAGTGATGGTGAAACCTGGTGAGGCTAATTATGGCCTTGATAATTTATTGTGCATTGAATTTGGTGAATTAGCATGTGTAATTTAATATGACTTACCTAACATGAAACTTTTCTAGTTCATGTGCATGCCAAAAGAGTTAGATGATATCATAGCATTTCTGAATACAAGTTCAGCACTAACCCACCTCAGTACTTAAGATAAGAAGTAGCTTTTTTCATGTAACTCCTTTTCAATTCATAGGGGTTGACCTTTATAAAATTGTGTAGGATGAAGTTTTACACCGCTATAAAATGCAGCATGAGTGCATTGAGGTTATTCAAGAGGTTCATAAGGGTGTCACCAGAGGACATTATACTAGTGATGCTATAACATGGGAGCTTTTTTTATATAGATTGTGGTGGCCTAATCTATTTAATTATGCTAAAGATTTTTTGTGATAATGTGATATCTATTATTGTATGGGTAAGTTAAACAAAAAGGATGATGTGCCCCTTCATCCAATCGTAGCACACAAACCCTTTGAGAATTGGGATATTGATTTTGTTAGCCCCATGATCGTCATTTGAAGAACAAGGCTTTTTCTCCATGTATTCAAGTTTTGGTTTATGACTCTAAGTTTTCATGAGATTCGGTAAAGTTTCACACCCATTTCCATGGCCCATTTATTATTCATAGTATTCCTCCCATCGGTGCATGTAAATTGAAGTAGTTAGATGGCCAATTCCTTCCTAGCCATTTCAATAGTGGTAGGTTGTGGAATTATTATTTTGAGTAGTGTTTTTTTTCCTCTCTAAGTAATAATACATATGCCACTTGTTTAATCTAGGATTTTGGTTGTTTTTAATAAGGTGTGGCATTGGTTGCATGCCCTTAGTAAGTTTTAGGTCAACACTTTGTTCTTTGTATTTATATTTATTTTTAATGTCATGGAGGACCACGAATAACTTTTCATGTGGGGTAAGAAGGGTGAAAGAAGTAAGAAGTAAAAATTATAGAGTGCCAAATAATGGTGGATGGGAATGCACGTGTGAAAAAGGGGTGTGTAATAAAAAGTGTATTGAGGACAAATGGGTACACAGGATGAGGTGTGTAACTACTAAGATGAGTTAAGATAAAGACATGAGGTTCCCACCTTGATAATGGAAATTTTTGAAATTCTTTATAGCTGTCATGTACTTCATCCAAATCATGGGATGGTATAGATGTATTAAATACAAGGAAATAAATTATAATGACAAGTGTGCCAAATATGAATCATGTAAATATTATTAGAACATTAATTATGAAGTGATAGATCAAGTAGTAGGGAAGTAAATGCATATTACCTCCTCAAGGTTATAAAAGGTTAAACACATATCATTTTACATTTTACTATTGTCAATATCACAAATTTATAGAGCCAAGAGAGCATTATCAAGCTATTATAAAAAAAAATTAAGCTTTTAAATGAGTGTAGATCAACTATTTATGACTCATTTGAGCATTGTGGAGTGAATTAGTTGTGGTGAATAGGGATAGTGTTTAAAGAGTGATTAAGGAACCAAAAGTTTATGGAATTATATGTTGTAGAGGATGACATCTACCATTAGAGGATGTTAAATCAAGAGAGCCAAATGAGTCAAAAAATAATCATGTATTCATTAAAGAGGGTCAAATGGTCATGCCTCAACTTTAAAGCTCCTTGGAGGTGTTGAAGGTTTGTCAATGATGTCTCAAAGGTGACCAAAGATGTTTATGAAGTGTCATGTGTGCTAGAATGATAATGACAAAGTGTGTTTTAATGTGCTTCAGTGTTCTTACATGGTTCTTTAATGGTTGACTTAGTGAGGCAATTGATGGATGATATTAATAGTATGGACATGTTTCAAAGACCCTATAGGTTGTTATGAGTGCTTAGAGTGTTTTTGAAAATGAAATTAATTAATCAAAGTAGTCATATGAAGGTCTAGGTTCAAGTAGTCATCTTGATAGATAAGGCTAAGTGAGCAGATTAATGACATCAATATTCACATGTGTGAAGGTTTCAAGAGTAGATTGATATATATATATATATATATATATATATATATATATATATATATATATATATATATATATATATATATATATATATATATATATATATATATATATATATTCATTCCCATATGAGATGAGATTATACATTCTAATTTTTAGGTCATGAGGATATGTGTGGAAAATTTTATTAAGGTGCAAAGTTAGCTTCTCACACAAAGTTCACCAAGTTCCCATACTTAGCCAATTTTGTGATATCAAATATCTATGGTGAGGGTTTAATAAGAAAATGAAGATATATGGTGAGAAATTAATATGAAAATATAAGTATCTAATGTTAAACATTATACTAGTTAGATAGATATCTACAACATGCACAAAGTCTATTAGTCAAATATCTTGAGAATGAACATGATGAAGACATGTCACATTCATAGAGTTTGAATAGTAGATAAAGATCGATGGAGTATGTTCAACCATGAAGAGGAAGATAAATGTTTGAATTAGTAAATAAATCAATAGAATTCTCATTAGGCATGCAGGGATGCCAAGTGGTCAAAGTTTATTGGATACTGACTGTAGGGTATGTAGAGGGCACATGGGGCTACCAAATGGCTTTTGATCTCAGAAGTGAGGATCTAAGATAAATGGTGAGCGATGAAAGTTAAAGTCAAGAGGATCACAAGGATATAAACTAATAATTTTTGATAAATATATATGAGGACATGAGATGAATACGTGTCTACAAATGATTTTGTATTAACCAGTGATTATTGCCATTTGTATTAGCAAAAGGATAAACTAGTGCTCAGTATTTTGCTTATATATTTTGATCTAGGACAAATTTATTAATGGTGTAAAATTAAAAGTTAAATATGACTTCAAGGTTCATCTAGATACATTATTTAAAAGTTTTGAATATTTTTACATTCAAAGATATTGACCTTCAAAGTTGACTATGTGTTTGACCATGTTCTACAAGTAACCCAAAAAGGGTAATTAAAGATTTATTGATGGTATTTTGATGTTTCAAGATGATATAACTACTTAAGAGTGTTATAAAATATATGAGTACAATATATGTGGATTATTTAGGTTTAACCAATCCATATTTAGTATGAATAAAGGCTTAGAATTTGACTATGTTTATTGAACACACTACTAGTTTGAGTGACCATTTTGGAGAAGTGAGTTGGAAGAGTTATGAGAACAATTGAAAAAAAAATGAGTATGTAGATGTTTTATAAGTCCCAAAGTTTCATGAGAAGTTATTGGAGATATTATTTTTTACATATTCAGTTGTGGATAGTTAAAATAGCTTGATTGTATTTTGACTATTTATGACCAGTCTGAGTGGTCATTTTGAGAGAGTTGATTTGAATGATTAGAGCCTGTGTTAGAATATCTAAGTAACATGGAGGTGTTTCATAGATCTCGAAGGTTTCACCTATGTTATATTATAATATGGATATGTGAAATATTTGAGTTGTTTCTTCAAAAGTTTGAGACTATGTTTTTTATGTTTGAAGGCCTAAAGATCGAGGAGACCTAATTGGTAGGTTCAAGTGTTGAGTTAACATTACAAGTGGCATGGACCCATGAATTAATTATCAAGTGTCTATTGGAGACAATTTTTATTTGTTTGAAGCTTTGATATAAGTTGAAAGTGGCCCAAGGAGTTGAAGTTGTAACGTACAAGTATGAAGGCCTAATTATTTTAGGTCTCACCAAGACCTAATACTAGTTTGGGGATAAAGAGGTATTGGGAAACCTAAGGAGTGTGTTGTTATTAAATTTAATGTGTATAAGTACATATTTTAAAAGTATAACAAGTATGGTAAGCATCTTGATCAACCAAGACGGGTTATACCAAGAGAGTGGTATAAATAGAAGGCATTATTGGCCTATGCTGAGTAGTTGTGTTGCAAAAGGTACATGTCATTTAGGACCATAAGAGAGAAAAGAGGATCAGTCATGTTTATTTAATCAAGTTGATGTAGGAAGACACACAGGTCATTGGACCTAATGAGCCTAGAAGAGGTAGATTGAGTGAGTAAGCCCTAGACGTTGTTTAAGAAAGATTGAAGGGTGAAGAAGAGTGCAAGCAAGAGAAGTCCATCATCAAGCGTAGAAGAAATAAAATTAGAGGTGGTGATTAGACCAAGGTAGTTGAATGGGTACATGGTTTCCTAGGGGGTTGGTTTTTCCTTTTGGGATGGGTGTTACTTGATTATTTAGTACTGGTTTAAATGTTGGATCTTGTTATTTTAGGATTATAGTTCATCTTATAGGGTTCAGTGGGTTTTATCCCTAAAGAGGGTCTCTCACATATATCATGTGTTATGTGTTTGATCTTGTTATGTTCATTGTAATAATTAATTTGTATACATCATGATTTTATGTGTTGAATGTTTAAAAATTGGGAATTGAATTAGATTATCTTGCATCATTGATTCACCCCCTAGTGATTGTACCTATAAAAATTGGTATCATATTAGGACCTTCTATACAAGTTTAACCACTTAAAGGTAATCTTAGGTACAATGAAAATTTCTCAAGGTTTCTATATTAAGCAAGATCTATTATTAAGTGGATCAAATTATACTTTATAGAGTACAATAATGAAGACCTACATCATGTCCTTCGGGTTTGACACTTAGAAACCCATTTTGTATAGTTAATCCATGCCACATATTCCTTCAACTAGTGCTGCAAACAAGAAGCTAAGTAAGCATAATTCTGAAGCTATGAATTCTATCATTTGTGGTATTTTAGAGGCTATGCTCACCAAGGTAATCTATTGTAATTATGCAAAGGAGATTTGGGATAAATTGCAACTCATTTATGAAGGAGATTCAAAAATTAAGTTGGCCAAACTAAAAATCTATCAAAGTCAATTTGAAAGTCTCAAAATTAAGGAAAAGGATAATGTGGCTTCCTATCTTAAAAGATTTGGTGAGGTAGTGAACATGATCAAAGGTATGGGAGAGGTTATTGAAGAAAGGTATTAAGGTATCGCACTTTCAAATTTGATTCAAAAAATTTTGGTATAGAAGAAAGTCATGATCTCACCAAAATGAAGATGGATAAATTGCATGGCATTATTTTTGCCTATGATATGAGAGTTAATGAGGATAAACAACCAAAGAAAGAAGCGACTTTCAATGTATAAAATAATCTAAAGAAGAAGTTCCAAGGTAAGAAGGTAAAGGATGATGATATTTTTTATATTGATGATGATGAATTATTAACTCTATTAACAAAAAAACTAAAAATAGGTTAAGGTAAGTTTAAGGGTAAACTTGCCTTCAAATGTTTTAATTGTGGAGAGATAGGCCACTTTGCCAACTAGTGTCCTCATAATCATAAAGTAAATGATAATGAATAACATGAATAAGATCATGATAATGATAAGAATAAATTTAGGTCTAATAGGAGCAAGAATAGTTTCAAAGGTATAATGGCCAAAAGAAGTTTTATAGGACAAGAAGAGTCTCTACACCAAGGGATATTGCATCTAATCTAATGAGAATGATTGTAGTGATTCTAAAAATGATCATGAAGATGATAGTCCTATTGAAGATTAAGCTCTCTTCATGGCTAAAGAAGGTAGATACTCATATCAAGAAGAATCTACATGGTTTGGAGGTGGTTTAGGTGATACAGATGATGAAGAAGACAAGGTAATTGTGAGACTGAGTTGATGAATGCTCTTATAGATATAAATATTGAGAATAAGAAAAAAAAGAATTTGAAATCTTGAATAAATTACTATGAGGTGAAATTTAGTGTTTGAGGTAAAAATAGATGAAGACTTCAAAGAGTATAAAATTCAATCAAGCTTCTTAATGATCAATTAGAGACTATGAATGCAAACTTAAAGGCCAAAGAAGTTGAATGTTCAAAGAATGTAACTAAGATTGGTTCTTTAAGAGATGAGTTGAAAAATACTTCAAGTAAAGTGAATTCATTACTAAAATTTGAAAAGGGATCAATTGATATAGATAACATTCTGAGTAGTCAAAAATATGCAAGTGATAGAACTAGTCTTGGATACATATAAGAACAAAAGAATAAAACTCATGATGACTTCAATACTTTTTTGAAAAACAATAAAACTTTGAAGATCAACCATCAGTCAACAAATTAAGTTTATAATATAAGGAAGACACATCAAATTAGATAAACCAATGCAATGAGGTATGCAAACTCTAATGGTCTACACTTGTAATCAATTTAGTCATAAGGCTAGAGAGTGTAGAATACCTTCCAGGAATGAATTTGCTTGGAACTATAAATGGAATCATAAATCAAGTGCTATAATTAAAAGTAAGTGCTAAAGTTGTCATGACATAGGACACATTACAAGATTTTGTCCTAACAAGGTAACATAAGCTAAGTTTCCATTAAGAAGAGTGATTTTCTATAATTTTTTATGATTTGATCACATTGTTAAGTTCTACAAACAAAGGACATCATGTCAGAATAAGTCATTTCATGCTCTTAGAGTGCAAGGTAGAAGGAAAGTTAAAATATGGAAACCAAAAGTGGAAAGTATGTGCCATGATTAGTCTGCAAGTCCAAGTGGGTTATTTACCATGGTAGAAGATGATACACAGGTTGAAGAATGCCAAGGGTACTCATTATCTGCTCATGTTAAGAATAAAGAGACAAATCTCACTAAAGAGACCAAGTTAGTGGAAACTTATCCTAAGGTATTTGTAAACTTAAGTAAACAAACTGATGTTGTTGAGTAAGTATCCTATAAAGAATATTAGTTGACAATGTCAAGTGTTGATGCATTGAAATATGAGACTAATACTTCAAGTGAAAATGTATGCCAAGAATCTTTATTTTCACTATGTATTGTCAATACCATCCTAGAAGAAAAGGAAAATCATCAGTTTAATTTGTCCAAGAAGGAGAGAGAATACAAGGATTTTTGGGTAACTCTTGGTTTCACATTGTTCTAAGACATTGTGGGTTAGGGGTTTCTCTCTCTAGGCTTCAAGGATACACTTTTTAGCAAAATGAAGCATAGTGGATTCTAGTTGAGTTTTGGTTGATATTTCAAGATAAGAAAGGTCATGAGAAGATGTGTTTGGTTAAGGGGGAGAAATGAGTTTTATGTAACTAATTTTAAGTTTTATGATGATGAGTTGTTAAAATGTTCTATTTGCATAATAAATGTGTGTTTTTCTTGTTCTAGTATGCTCAAGGTATGTTCAATATTTTTGGTTCTAAAGGTAAGAACTTGTCAATTTCTATTGCTTAAATTGATTGGTCAAAATGATGAAGAATGAAGGCAAGGTTGGTATAGAGTATGAGGAGAATGTGTTTTAATATTATTAGTATCATGAAAAAGGTCTTAGAGCTCTATATATGATAAGTTGTGTATGCCATGGAGTTCACAGTGTTCTGAAGATGAGACAGTTCCATGAGAGTGCTTTGAAAATGTTTCTAAACCATGGTGGATTAAAGAGGATAAAGGGAAATTGTTTTGAGATCCATATGTGAGTTATTCATGTCTGATTCAATTTTTTAAGTTGATCTAATGAATATATGATATCTATTGGTGGTTTCATAAGTATATTGACTGAGTGTGGATAATGTTGAAGAGTTGTAGGTAAACCTAGTTCATTGAGAAGACTTATTGAAGATGCTTTTAAAATAGAGCATGGAGTTAGGGGGAGATAACTCAGATAGATAGAGGGGCTTGAAGAGGTGTGCATAATTTAATGAGGATTCCCTCTTAATGTTTTAAAGGTGAGTTTAAGCAATTTTTATTTTTCTTATATGTTTTGTCTTCATAGAACAGAGTTTGATCAAATAAGAGTGTAGTCATGGAGAATGTTGAGAATCTCAAGGAAAGAAAAGGTATGCACAATGTTATGGGGATTTTTTACTATATATTAGATGTGTTCATTTCTTATTATTAGTCTTTTAAGTCTTTTTAGGTCCACAGGATCAGGGGTTGAGCCCACTTTATCATTGTGTCAAAGGGGGAGAAAGTGCATGAAGAGAGAGACAGAATCTGAGCATAAGATTTGTATTGGTGTTTGACATTAATAAAAAAGGGGGATATTTTTGGAGGTTTATTTAATTACATCTCCAAGATGACCAAGGATGTTGATGAGGTGTCATGTGTGCTAGAATGACAAAGTAGGCTTCAATGTTCTTACATGATCTATTAGTGGTTGACTTAGTTATGCAATTTATGGATGATATTTATGGTATGTACATGTTTAATATCCCCTATGGGGTGTTATTAGTTCTTTTAATTCTTATAAAAGTGAAAGGAATTCATCAGAGTAGTAATATGAAGGTCTAGGTTGAAGTAGTCATCTTTACAAATAAAGTTGAGTGAGTAGATTGATGACATCAGCATTCACACATGTGAACATTTCAAGAGAAAATTGATATATGGATGGATTACCCTATGATATTATATCATGTGGTCCAAGTTTTATGTCATGAGGATATGTGTGGAAAAATTTATTAATGTGCAAAGTTGGCTTCTCAGACAGAGTTCACTAAGATCCCATACTTAGCCAATTTTTTGATATTGAAGATCTATGGTGAGCATTTAATTGGGTTATGAAGATATATAGTGAGTGATTAATCTTACCAAATAATGATCTATAGGTGATAATTATACTTTTAATGCATAGATCAATGGTGATCATGAAGCCTATTAGTCAAATATCTTAAGAATGAATGTGATGAAGACATGTGTCACATTCACTGAGTTTGAGTAGTAGATCAAGATTGACGGAGAGTATTAAACCATGAAAAGGAAGATAAATAGTATAAATTAGTAAATAAGTCAACATAATTCTCATCAATCATGTGAGGATGCTAAGTGGTGTAAGTTCATTGGAGGCTGAATGCAAGGTACACAAAGGGCACATAGGACTGCCAAGTGGCTTTATCTCAAAAGTGAGCATCTACGATAAATGGTGATCAAGGAAAGTTAAATTTAGGAGGTTTGAAAGGATATTTACATAGTTAATTTTATCAAGCTATGATATGACATGAGATGAAGACACATGTCTGCAGATGATTTGTATTAACTAGTGACTGTTGGCATTTGTATTAACAAAAGGATAAATCAGTGCTCAATATTTTGCTTATATCTCTTGATCTAGGATGAATTTATTAATGGTGTAAAAGGAAAATTTGAATATGAATTCAATTACATCCATATAAATTTGTTAAAAGTTTTGAATATCTATACATTCAAATATATTGAGCTCTAAAGTTGACTGTGTTTGACTATGTTCTATAAGTAACCCGAGAAGGGTAATTAAAGATTTCTTGATAGTATTTTGATGTTTCAATATGAGATAAATATTTAATATTTTTATAGAATATATGAGTACCATATTTTTGGATTATGTAGGTTTGAAAAATCCATATTCATTATGAATAAAGGCTTCGAAGTTAACTATGTTTATTGAATACACTGGCAGTTTGAGTGACCATTTTGTAGAAGTGAATTATAAGATTTTTGAGAAAAATTGAAGAATAAAATGAGTATGGAGATGTTTTAAAAGTATAAAATGTTCATTATAAGGTATTAGAGATATTATGTTTCCCATATATAGTTTTGGAGAGTCAAAATAGCTTGACTCTATTTTGACTATATATGACTAGTCTAAGCAGTCATTTTGAGAGAGTTGATTTGAGTCCTTAGAGCCTATGTTGGAATTTAAAAGGCACATGGAGGTGTTTCATAGGTATAATGGTTTAACCCATGTGATATAATAATATTTATATGTGAAATATTTGATTTTTTTCTTCAAAAGTTTGATACTATGTTTTTTGTGTTTGAAGGCCTAAAGAGCAAGGAAACCTAATTGGCAGGTTCAAGTGTTGAGTTGGTGTTCTAGGTGGAATGGATCCATGGGGTAGTTATAAAGGGTATATTTGAGATAGTTTTTATGTGTTTAAATCTTTCTTATAAGTTTAAAGTGGCCCAAGGAGTTGAAGTTGTAACGTATGAGTATGAAGGCCTAATTATTTTAGGTCTCACCAAGACCTAATGGTGGTTTAGGGAAAATGAGGTATTGGTCGACCTAAGGAGTGTGTTTTTCCTACATGTAATGTGTATGAGGACCTATTTCAAAGGTATAATAATTATGGTAAGCATATTGGTTGACCAATATGGGTTATACTAAGAGAGTGGTATAAATACAAGGCATTATTGGCCTGTGTTGAGTAGGCATGGTGCTAAATGAAGGATAGAACTTTTAAAAGAGAAGGTACATGTCATTTAGGACCATTAGAGAGAAAATAGGATTATTCATGTTTATTTTATCAATTTGATGTAGGAGGACACATAGGTCATTAGACCTAATGAGCCTAGAAGAGGTAGATTGAGCGAGTAAGCCCTATAGGCTATTTGAGAAAGATTGAAGGGTGAAGAAGAGTGTGAGAAATAAAAGTCCATCATCAGGTGTAAAAGACATCAAATTAGATGTGGTGATTAGACCAAGGTAGCTGAGTGGGTGTTTGGTTTCCTATGGGATTGGTTCTTCCTTGTGGGATGGGTGTCTCACTAAATTAAGAGATGGGTGCTCCTTGATTAGTTGGTGCTGGTCTAAATGTTGGATCTTGTTATTTTAGGTTTATAGTCCATCTTGTAGGGTTTAGTGGGTTTTATCCCCTAGAGGGTTTCCTATGTATATCATTTTTATGTGATTTATATTTCTATGTTCATTTTAATAGTTAATTTGTATGCATCATAATTGTATGTGTTAAATGTTTACAAATTGGGAATTGAATTAGATTATCTTGTATCATCGATTCACCCCCCAGTGATTGTACCTCCAATAAGAGGGTGATGAATCCAAATAAAAAGGCCCAACCTAGTGAACCCCTACCTATGATACATGAAGAGGATGAATTTGAGAGTGTGGGTATTTAACCAGTTTTGATAAGGGAAGAGGTACCTAGTGATTCTGGTACATGTGAGGAAGGTTTATCATAGCAGGCCAAGGAAAGGGAAAAAATAAAATTAGGGAGGGCATGCCAAGATAAAAAGAAGGCTATATTACCACCTCCACCCCCAATGTCAATTGAGGAAATGTAATATTTGAAAGTAGTATTATAAGCTAAGAAGTGGGATTCAAATGTGCCCAATTATAATATTTTTACTATAATTATCTCCATCTTAGAAATGAGGTAGAACTGAAGCGAGACTACTAGGTAGAGTGATAGACACATAGAATAAGCTTGTGTATGATTTAATTATTTTAAATAATCTTAATGATGTAGGACTTTTTTAATTGTTTAATCTTCCATATTTTGGGAAGACTATAGAAGTAGTCAAGTTTATTATTTCACGCATGCATGAATATTATTTTATTTTTATAGGCACCATATGAGGATCATGTCCCAAAGGGTATGCAAAGTCATAGGTTTTTAATGCTCAGGCACTGAACTTAATTCAGACTTGGTGGACCAAGAGGAGATTGAGAAGACTGCAATGGCACTCAAGTATAGAAAACAAGGACATGCAATGCACATAACAATTCTCCAAGATCTTAGCCTTAAAGTGGCCATGTGCTTAATAATGATCAAGTTTAGAGGCATGGATAGATGGAAAGAGGTGGACATGGCACATTTATATGTTTCCCATCAGGTTACCATGGGATTAAATTATAATTGGTCACATTATTTTATTGATAAGATTATTACACATGCAGAAAAAACCCATTATCTACTGAACTAGAACATTCAATGGGGTGTTATCTGTATGCAAAGGGAAATGCAATTGATCTATAAATCAATCCTAGCTTAGAGAAGATAAATCTTACTTACACTTACAATTGTTGATACATTATATATTTGGGGTCATGACCAATATGGATCTGCTAGACCTAGCTAAGGGATCTCTTACCATAATAATATCACTAGTGAGGGTTCCAAAGCCTCTAGTCAAGAAAAACTATGCATTAACCCTAACTAGGTCCTATGTTTTCATATTCATTAATATATATATGACAAAATCAAAGTAAAGTATAATCTAGTACTCACCAAATCTTGTGGAACAAAGTGGGAGTAATCAAAATAAAAATTAAACATGCATAGAAGATATACAATCACATCAATGTACATTGAATCCTAATGCATGGGAGAGAAGTACAAATGCATATGTATTTACTCTTACAAAGGAAGAAAAAAGTTATGAATACTTACCTTTGAATACAAATCCATCAGCCTCAATCTCTCCCTTAGCCAAGGTGCTTCTCAAGAGGTTATTGTGTTATGTAAGGATAACAAGGATAAGTTAGTTCTAGGCTACATAACTTATCTATACATCCAAAATAATTCTCCACAAGACAAAATCCATATCTCAAAATAAAGTATGAAACCTTATGATATGTTCCTCAAGTATATTGGTGGATAAGTAGATGCATAATATATTTCTCTTATTCATCCCTTCACTTCCTAAATAAATGATGAAATGAATGTGTATATATAGTTGAATCTAACCCTAGACCTTTCTAAAAGTTTAGATGATAGGGTTGGCCCAATTAACTCTGTATCATTATTGATAGAAACAAATTAGGTCTTGGTCTAGGTTAGCTAGGGGCTAACTTAGACCCAAAATGAGTTTTTTCAATTAGAGTATAGGGTTGATGGGCCTAATATTGTATCATAAACCATTGAAAAAGGTTTTAGGATAGGGAAGGGCTAATGAAGGTGGAAAATGACAGGGTGCAAAAGAGGATTCAAAGCTTATGGGAATGTTTTTAGGAGATGGTTGAGTAGATATCAAGTGGTAATATAGGGACAATAATCCTATGAAGAACCAATGGTCTACCCATCCCTTTCCCAATACACCCCTTAAGGTGTACACTCAAAGATATTGAGACTCAATGGGTTCCTGCAAGAGAAAAATCATCAATAATTGATAACTTTTGAAAATATTATGTGTAAAAATATGCCCCACTTGAATATCATCATGTGTCACTTAGGTGCAACATAGGATGGACTTTTAGGAAAAGAACATAGCAACACATAATGTTGAAACTGAATAAATTACAAATAAGAGCAAATAAGATAAATTAAAGGACAAAATGAAAAACACATACCTTCACTTACCTTAGTGATATAAATAAAGAAGGAGATGTAAGAAATGAGAAGGTGTCCAATGTAGGGAACATCAGGCAAACCTATAGAAATTAGCAAAAAAAGAACAAAATTTAGAATTTTTTCAACATATACATATAATATGTGAAAACATTCTCTATGATGTCAGGAATCCATAACATTTTATGATTCATAAAAAGAGCTAGTATAGACAAAGATATGATCAAAATATGAAATCTGATGGTAAATATTTGAAAGGTAAATAATTTGGAATAGTAAATATAAATAGGGTGAAAATTAATTCATTTGTCATTTTTACTATTCTGCAAAAATAGAGGTTTGAGAGACCTAGTTGGAGACCAAATAACCATCATGGTGAGAAGAAGATAGCTAAGATGAGGAGGATGCATAACTACCATAGTGAGTGCAGCATAGGTAAGCAATTAGAAATTTAAAATTTATGAGTATTTTTATTTAAAATTAAGCTAAAAAAATAAAAAATTAATTGGTAAGCAAAATCTAGGTATCAAAATGAACTCTAGAAAATTTTTAGGTAAATTAGGGGTAAAATGGGGTATTGGGTAGGAAGAATCAGACCAATAAATTCCCAAGGCATTTATGGTAAATGAGCAAAAAGTAAACATTATGGATGAATAGATTCAACCTAGTTGACTTAGTCCATAAGGCAAAGTAGAATGGTAAGGTCAATTGCATAGCAATGGGCCAATTTAGTATGCTAAAATGGGGTTGATTGTGTAGCATTAGGCCAACTTATTTAGTAAGGGGCAAAGGTCAACTACATATGAAAGGGCTGATTTAGTTTGTTAAAATAGGTTAGTATAGTATCAATGTGGTTGATCTAGTAGGAATGTGAAAGGGTTGATCTAGTATCAAAAATAAAATATAGGGCCGATTTAGTATTGAAATGGGTTGATGTTGTAGAACATTGAGAAACTAAATGAAAAGTGGTTGATTTTTGAAATTTCAAGAATGTATTTTGATTATTTATGACATGGTGGTCTGATACATTATTTATTGTTTAGTATTTTGTAGAAACACTAGAGGTATTGGTGACTGATAGATGTGTTGTAACTACTAGATCTACTATAGTGATTGACTAACATGGATAGAGTGTGACTAGTCACACTAAGCTTTGGAGGCATCATGGAGATGAGGTGCATCCTACTTAGTTTTGATCTTGTTGTCATATTCCTTGGATCATGGGAATGTTTGACCAACACTTTTTGATGGGTGGTGTATGGGGATACTCTTGAGGTGGGTATCATGTTAGAAGATGTCCATGCATTATTGGGACTATCGATAGTAGGGACACTGATGAGCACTAGGACACTAGATGATCTGGAAGAGAGGCAAGCACTAGCCCTATGGGCAACATGCTTGGATAGGATACACCTAGGATTGAGGGTCAATCTATTTGATGTATATATCATTAATATTTTAAACATTTAGAAGGCCATGATTAGACTTATGATGGCATGATTGTTGCATCATAAGTTAGATGGTAAGGCACCATTATACATGATAGCCTTATGTCAATATATTTGGGATTAGGGAGCACTTTATGATTTTGGGGATATCATTTAGGTCTATCCCATGCATGATATGTGTGGGATGTTATCCATAAGGAAAAATACCATGAGGCTTATTATTTTATTGAGTGCTTGGATATATGATAGTTTTTTTATGTATCGACTAGTTGGGTTGCCCCACGTGGTTGATGACAAGTTACCTCAGGCGATGAGATGGAAGTAGGACCATGTATCTTGAGGCATGCCCTATGTGCTATCATTATATAATATCACATGAGGGGGGATCATGTGGCACCCCTACACACACATTGGTAGTATATGGCCTAGTTAGTCGACTATGGTGATAAGGCTAGACCAAGTGTAGATCATGGGCCATTATACCTCATGGGTAAAGTTGCATCCATTGGCATTATTTCCAAGTCAAGTCAAACTCCCACACCCAATGGCCCCTCTAGTAATGCCTGCTTATTGGGCATGGCATGCTAGAGATCCAAGGGGAAGAGGAGGAAGAGGAGTACCAATGGAGATACATGTGATTAGGCCATATTATGTTAGACAATGGACTAGTTGAGCATAAGAGGAGGTAGTTGGGGGAAGGGATGGCATGTATGTGGATATAGGTACACAATATGCACCATAGTAGGTATCATTATAGTAGTAGTAGTGACCACTTTAAACACACCATAGATAGAGGCACCATCAATGAGAGTAGGTACAAGCAAAGGTGATAGTGTAAGATGACCCAATAGCCATTCTAGGACATAGTTGGTATATAGAGACACATCTTAAGAGAGGATCATGTCACGCATGAGTGGTGACTCCTAGATTTTCACTAGTATATAGGTGATCTATGGAGGAGGCACTCAAGGGATGAGTAGATGGAGAGACCATGCTTGATGGGCAGGCAGACAAGGAGATGATGGTTAGTGATATTGGTACTGGTGATAAATGTTTTGATTTTGATTTAAGCTTTGATATAGAATACTATTTACATGTGGTTATAGTAGATAGATATATTTTCAAATATATATATGATCTAATATCTATCTAGTTTTGGTTTTTCATATCTTGTGATAGAGGAGGTTAGATGGGGATCCCTAATTATGGTCATGCATCATGACATTTTAGATAGGATGTTATCACCACATGACCCCATTACTCTATATGTTCTTGTGGTACCATCTACCCCATCCTAAGTAGGTTGATTTAGACTAGTGGGTGAGGCCATGAGGCAGTTATAGGCATGTGGGGATGGATTTTAGCCATTGGTAGGGGTGGGAAAGGGAGAAGTATAAGCCTAGTAGGCCTTAGCTTAGGATAGAGAATCACATATGCCTACTATGGTCCATCTTATATAGGTGTAGTCATAGGTATCCAACTTATAGGGATAGTGTTGTTCCAAAAATCTATCACTTGTTTTTGGGAATAACATATCAACTATTTTGGTCTTGCAGACCAAAATTATCTCTTCCCTTCTCAAAAAATGTTTTGAGTATTCTAATTCTTCAATTATTCAAGCTTTTTTAGCTAAGGGACTCACAGGTTCAATAGGTTCAACAACTTCAACAGGCAAGCTCTCACAAAGAAATAAGTTCCCAACACTTAGGCATTTCAAGGCTGGTTCATTGCCAAAGTTCAATCAAAAGACTTATCATTGGGCTTCAAACAAAAGATTGAACCATTAAACCATTGAACCCCACCTCAAAAGGTTCAATGGGTTCAAAGGTTCAATGACATTGGTAAAATTAAAGAGTTAAACACTTTAGCAAGGTTCAAAAGTTTAATAAGTTCGACAGACTTAAAGAAAATAAGGCTTTGAAGATTGAAGGTTGAACTGTTGAACCATTGAACCTTGAACTAATGGTTCAATGAGTTCAAAGGTTCAACGAGTTCAATAAAATCAAAAGACTTAAACAAAAGAAGACTTCGAAGGAGAAAGATTGAACCGTTGAACCTTGAACCAAAAGAGTTCAAAGTTCAAAGGTTCAATGAGTTCAATAAGGTTTGAGAGACTTATAAGAATAAATGATTCTAAGAAGAAAGATTGAATCATTGAACCATTGAACCTTGAACCAAAATATTTTAAAGTTTAAAGGTTCAATGAGTTCAACAGAAAAGAAAAGAATCTAGAGAGTTCAAAACTTCAAAGGATTCAAAGAAAGAGAATGAACCCTTGAACTTTGAATTGAAATGGTTCAAGGTTCAAAGGTTTAAAGGTTCAATAAAATTCAAAAGACTTAGAGAATAGAAGAATTCAAAGAAAGAGAATGAACTATTGAACCATTGAAATTTGAACCGAAATGGTTTATAGGTTCAAATGGTTCAAAGGGTTCAACCAATTTAAGAAGTTCAAATTTTGCAAGGAAGCTTCAAGCAAAGGAAGTGGAAGATTCTAGAGACAAGTTCAAAGAGATGGTTCAACTGATTGAACCAAGGGACTGCCCAGACCACTCAAACTATTGAACCATTGAACTAATGAACTCTCATGGTTTAAAGGTTCAAGGCTCAACGTGGTTCAAGTGACTAAGTGACCAATGACATCCCCACAGACATAAAATTCAAGGTAACAAAATGCCCATTTATTTTCAAATATGGCACGGACCTGAGAACAAACTTAGTGACCAGCTAAAGAAGAAGCCAAAAGAGCCTATAGAAAGGGAAGAGATAGCCTGAGAGCTCAGATCATGAGGAAGAGATAAAATGTGTTAAGAGAAGAGGGAACAAGAGGGAAAGACTAGAAATATCTGTAGTAAAGTTATTTTAGTAGGTGGAATAGTCCACCAGGTGGACATCAGAGAGTGGGAGCACTCAAGGACATGGCCTATTTTTCTCCATTGAGTAAAGGCAAAGTGGACAGCTGTGCCAATATTAAGAAGAAGACCAGGCAGCCCATACTTTGGAGGAGACATTTGAGATGAATTGACATGCCACAGTTAAGGCCGATGTCATGTTCCAGCATGGCCCCTTGATAGAACTAAAAATGTATTCAAGGCATTGAATGTAGCATGGTTCATTCCATGAAACAAAGCACCAAGTCTTTCTTGATTGCTATATATTTTAATCTCTTATTTTATGCAAAGGGGATCTCTCTGTTATTAGAAGTGAAACTTTGCCCAAATTGAAAGGCATTTCCTGAGACTTTGAGCTCAAATTGTTAATCATATTTCTTTATTTGAATGAGAAAACAAGTGACCTTTCAGACTTTGTGCTGGAATAGCTTATGTTATTTAGGAAATTGTTCTTATGTATGTTTCCTAGAAGCATTCTTGTCTATTTAATTTAACAAGTAGAACTAATGGAAGTAATTAGGAAGGTGTCCTGAAGCTGACTATGGAGAGACTTTGTGTTGCCACAATTGTCTTTAGCATTTTTATTTTTCTATTTCTATGTAAAGGATTTTGGGATGACTTTGTGCCCCCATTGTCCTTCATATATCTCCTTATGATGTGGTTGAAACAACTTATTTTTCCCATCAGTTAGCTAGTAACAAAATATTCACCCAATAATTTTTAGTGACTCCGCTAAGGAAGAATGCACAGTTTGAAGCCTCAAGCTTCAAATTGAGGAATTTCATATCCTTATCCATTTTAGTTTTACACTCTGGTAGATCCAATATATACTCAAAGCTAGAGAGCTAAAGGGATTGTTGACCCTGTATTCAAGTTGGCACAACAAAGTGATTTTGACATGTTTCCTTCTCCATCTCACCTTTAGCAAACCAGGAGCTTTCCTCCTATAAAAGTGAGGTCTCCATTACCAGGCAAAGCATCCATTTATGTTGTTGGTAGAGCTTTATCAATACATACCCCTCAGATATTTTTTATCCCTCCCTTTAGTAGTCAAATGATGGCAATTTAAGGCCCTTGAGGTAACTATTTTGGCCCACTCAATTTAACTCCACCTCTACATGAACTGCCTCACAATTCTAGGAAGAATTTCCCCAAGTTTTATGGCAATGGGAGAGTTCATCCTGATGAACATATTGCAGCCTTCAGCATAGGTTGTGGCATGATAGGTGTGGAGTATGAGGATGTAGCATTCAATTTGTTTGTGGAAACATTGCAAGGAGCTACTGCAAATTGATTTTATCATCTGCAAGCACAAATAGTGATTAACTGGAACACTCTCAAAGCCAAGTTTGAAGCAAGGTTTAAGCTTGTAGAAGATGCACATGTTCTACTGGCCCAGTTCACACAGATGAAGAAGGAGCCTCATGAACCTATGAGGGACTTCATAGCTAAGTTAGACAAGCTGAGGAATAGGATCCTACAATTACTAAATCGATAGCTGAGAATCTCAAATGCTTCTTCATCAACTCTTAGCTTCCTGAAGTGAGTTTTTTGTTGAGATGTGCTAGTCACATAGACCTTGCTACAGTGCAAGATTTGGCTACTAAAGTGGAAGATGATCTCATCTTGGTGGGGAAGATAAGGATAGATTATAATAGAGGTAAATCTTTTTCATCCTTTGAATATCCATCTACAGGCACCACTAATCCTATGGTGCGGAAGCTAGCAAATGAGTTGTTAGCTCTTAGAAAGCAAATGGCGCAAGGAATGTCTACTCCTCCTTCATATTGAGATATACCAAGGAAGACTTTTCTAAATTAGTCATACGAAGGCAATGCTGCTAGGAATCAAGGGCAGCCAAATCATCTTCCTCTCCCACAGGGGAAACTTGCCATTAAATCACCTCTAACCAATTCAGCAATTAGATATCTTGAAATAAAATCTGATTTCTCCTTCCATCCTGAGTTGAACCCAGAAGATGACGTTGATCTCTTCACAAAAAACCAATAAGAATCAGTTGGTGACTCCAACATTGGTTTTCTAAACTACTAGGATGAACCTAAAAGTAAAGGTAAAGCATTTGATGGATCATACCCTATATTCACTCAGTCCCAGAACTAGTCAGCCTAGCAAGTTGATAAGAAAAAAATAGAAGAGCGATCTCAACCAGCAATTTCAATTGCTAAGCAGGGAACTACTCTGCCTTTCAACCAAAGGACCTGGTAATCACTAAAAAAGTAAGTACCCCAAATGTTCCTTCACCTTCAACTTCAATTTCATAGATCAGTACCTCCCCTCTTAAAAACCAAAAGGATGAACTGCCTTCCCCTATTCCTAATTCATTTCAGACAATTGATATAATCGACCATGTCAAAAAAACTAAAATTCAAATGTCTAAATTTGAATTCCTGCAATCTAACCCTGAGCAGTTGGATAAGTTGGTTCAGTGTGTAAAGAATATAACCATCCCTATAAGCCCAGCTATTCCAAAGGTGACTCCCACATCCATCTGGAATAACCTTGTCATTACTCCTCCTATTACTTCCAAGAGGACAAAACTATTTTATGTCTCTCTACTGATAAATGGACACCAGCTAAACAATTGTATCACAGACTCAGGTGCATCTGACAGTGCCATGCCTGCCAAAGTGGTAGAATCTCTTGGACTCAGACTAACAAAGACCTTTTAGAGATGTTTCTCCATAGAGAAAAAACAAGTGCCACTACTGGGACAAATCAAGGATGCCTAATTTGCATTTGCGGCATTCCCAGATAAGAGAATTAAGATGATAGTCCTGGTGGCTGACGTCCCAGCCTCATATGGCATTCTTCTTGGGCAAAATGTTTGCAAGGATGTTGGTGGTGAGTTGAGTATGGACCTATTTGAAGAGAGGATCCTGGTCAAAGGCATCATGTAGAGATTGCTCCCTGAGAAGGAGGCAAAATACATTGTCACTCAAACATCAGCACCTGAAGCTCAAATTCTATTTGAGTCTTCATGCATGGGTAATTACTTTCTGACTACAAAGGATGTTTCTATCCTGACTAATGAAACTTCTAAAAATGATAATCTAAAAATTGGTTCAGACAAAATAGTAGAAGACTTAATAAAGCACAGTGCAAGCCCAAAGGAATCCTCCCCTCCAAATGAATAAAAATCAAAGAAAAGGTCAGTTTATGATAATGTGTGGATTCTCAAATTTGATGGCAACTATTATTCTACCAGCTCGAGAGTCGATATTGTGTTGATATCCCCTCAAGGAGATATTTTCTCTTATTCTTATAAATTGTAGTTCAAAAACATCAACAATATTGTTGAATATGAATCACTGCTGCTCAGATTAAAGGCTACTCAAGATAGGGGTGTCAAACTCTTTCACACCAAAGGAGATGCTAAACTAGTGGTTTGCTAGGTTAGGAACCTGTACCAAACCAAAAATGAGAGATTATGCCATTATCGTAATCTAGTTTGGGATCAAATTGGAAGCTTTAATGCTTTTAGTATCTCTGTAGTACCCAGGGAATTCAATGACCGAGCTGATGCATTAGTTATTTCTATAACTCTTTTGGTTCCTCACTCAGATTTTAAGGGAGATAGGTACACTATTGAACTAATCTTTCAACCAAGTGTGCCTGATAATGCCAATCATTGGCAAGTGTTCAATGGCGACCACCAAATCATCAACTTTTTGGAACAAAAAGATAGCTTTGAATAGCTTCACTTTGAAGGCAGTGAGCCTTAAAAAATTGAATCAGCCCCTGAAACATGTTCAGATGCAGGTGAAGAATTCCTAAATCTAAAAGGGAATAAAATTCCCAAAGGATTAGTTTCCCTTGAGAAACTATTTGACAAGCACGATAGATTCATCAAACAGCAACAAATGGATTCAAGCTCCTCTCAGGAGTTTAATCAAATAAATTTGGGTACTAAGGAAAATCCCAAGATGGTGAACATTGGGAAGTGCTGCACTCCTAAGGAGAAGCTCAAATTTATTGCCCTACTTCACCATTACATGGATGTTTTGGCATACTCCTATGATGATCTGAAGTCACTTAGGCCTGAAGAAATTCACCATGAAATTCCTCTCAAGAGTGATTTGGTGCCTTACAAGTAGAAATTCTAGTAGTATAATCCAAAGATATCAGGTACTATTCTGTCTAAAATACAAAAAATGCTGAACGCTAAAATAATTTTCTCAATCCATCATTCCACATGGATTGTAAACATAGTTCTTGTGAGAAAAAAGAATGGTGAAATTTGCCTCTGCATGGATTTTAGGAATTTGAATCAATCCTCCCTAAAGGATAATTACCCTCTGCCCATCATGGATCAAGTCCTTCAGATGGTGACTGGTTCAGAGATGTTATCAATTTTGGATGGCTTCTTGGAGTACAATAAAGTGAAAGTTGGTGAAGCAAACCAACATAAGACTACCTTCACCACACCTTGGGTCACCTTTGCATATCGAAGAATGCCATTTGGCCTAATAAATGCTAGCACCACTTTTCAGAGAGCAATGGACCTTGCTTTCAAAGATGAAATTGGTAAGTTCATTGTGGTGTACCTTGATGATTTAACAATCTTTTCCAAGCATCATCCTGATCATGTGCACCATTTGCAACAAGTGCTAGAACAATGCCAACAGAATATCATTTCTCTAAATCCCAAGAAGTCTATCTTTGGGGTTATAGAAGGGAAACTTATCAGACACATTATATCCTGAGAAGGCATAAAGATTGACTCAAAAAGAGTCAAATCCATCTAGGAGCTTACTCTACCCACAAGTAAGACTATAGTTCACTCTTTCTTTAGAAAGGTGAATTTTTTATGAAGGTTCATTCCTGAGTTCACTGAGAAGACTCACCACATTGTGAACATGATGAAGGGAAATGCCACTTTTAGCTAGACTAAAGAAGGCAAATTGGTATTTCAAGACATCAAGACAGCTATCACCCATGCCCCAATTTTGGTTTATCCAGATTATACCAAAGATTTCACAATGTACAGTTATGCTTCTGAGCACACACTTTTAGCAATTATGGTTCAACAAAACAAAGAAGGTGTGGAATCTCCTATATCATTCATGAGTTGTCCTCTCAAATATCATGAACTAAAATATTCAAATCTAGAGAAGCATGCTTATGCAGTGGTAAAGGTAGTAAAGCACTTTTATTTTTACATCCTGAATTCACACAGTATTGCCCTAGTTCCTGATACCATAGTCAAATCCATATTAACTTAGTAGGAGTTTGGAACCAAAAGGGGAAATTGGGTTGCTAAAATCTAGGAGTTTAATCTTGCTATCAAACTAACAAAGCTTGTATGGGGAAGGGGCCTCTGCCAATTGATTGTTGATAGCATACCAAAAGAAATAGGGCATGAAGGAACAGAGGTTGAAGACCCACCAACAGTCCTCTTTGTCACCACTATGAATGAGTGGTATTCAAATATTGCTCATTTCCTTACCTATGGTGAGTGTCCTGCTCACCTATCTTGTAAAGAAAAGAGGACTGTTAAGTTAAAAGCTGCCAATTTTTTCCTGTGGGACAATGGTCTGTATAAAAGGAACCTCGATGGGGTGTTCCTTTGCTGCATGGATAAAGAGCAGTAGAACCAACTTTTGGAGTCCTTCCATAACCTAGCCTGTGGAGGACATTTTTCTACACCTGTAACTACCCCTAAGATTTTGTGACCTAGATATTATTGGCCTACCCTATTTCAAGACATGTGTAAATAGGTATGTAAATGTGAATTGTGTCAACAGTTCGTTGGAAGACCCAAATTGGCTACATTACCTCTCAAGTTAGTGGTAATAGAAGAGCCATTTCATCAATGGGGAATTGATTTTATTGGTGTTGTAAACCTATCTTCAAGTGTTGGACATGATTATGTCCTCATAGCTACAAATAACTTCACCAAATGGGTGGAAGCTATTCCAGCCAAGCATGTTACTTCAGAAGTAGTATGCAATTTCCTCAAGGAAAACATCATTTCTAGTTTTGGGTTCCCAACCAAGATTGTGATAGATAATGCATCCTATTTCTCTTCCCATGAGATTAATTAGTTCTATTTTTATTATGGGATTAACCTCTCCCACTCCTCTGATTATTGTCCATAAAGGATTGGACAAGCAGAATCGAGCAACAAGAACATGGTGACCATCATCAGGAAGCTGGTGGATGACAACCAATGAACATGGCATAAAACATTGGTTGATGCTTTATGGGTAGATATAATTACACCCAAGAGGGTGATAGGTATGTCACCATTTCAAATTTTGTATGGTCTCAATGCAGAGATATCGATCAACCTAGAATTACCTGCATTAAAATTGGTAAAGGTGGTTGAAAATCAGACATATGAAAGATCCATCGACAAAAGGATCATGTGCTTGACTGAGCTGGATGAGTAGTGAACTATGGTGGTAGATTAAATTGTTGTGCATCAAAATTTGGTGAAGAATCTCTTTGACAAAAAAGCAAAAACTTGTGATTTTTAGATTGGTGATCAAGTTCTATTATGGGACAAGAGAAGAGAACCAAAGGGAATGCATGGGAAATTCGATTCCCTATGGAGAGGTCCATTTACTATTCATCAGCTCAATGGTGAAAATAGTTTCCTATTGAAGTATCAAGATGGCACATCCTTTTCTCTACCTCAAAGTGGGTAGCATCTGAAGCACTTCAATCCTTGAAGTATCAGATAAAATCAACTTGTACATATGTATAATTTTTATATAGTCTTTAGCTTGTTTTGTGTTGTTTATTTTCATTTCTTTTTTGTGCCTTTCCTTTTGGGTAGCATGACTTTGTAGCCCAATGGCATACTTAAAGGCACTAGAGATTCTAGATTCCATTTCTTTCAATTATTTTTACAATCAATGGAAGTTCCCCAACTGAAGCCAGTTGTTTTTCATTAATTAATGTGGCAAACCAAGGGCTGAACCCAATACAGTCAAAAAAGAGAGGAAGGCTGGCAAACAAAAGATGCCAACACCAAACAAATGGCACAGTCAAGAAACAAAGTCAAAAAAAAAAAACACACTGGAAAGACTAGAGTCAGAAAGGATGAAACTACATAACTATAGAATTAACAAGATCCTTAAGATTCTCATTGTCCACATTGTCAACATTCCCTGGATTACCCACCGCTTCCAACATAGTCATATTCAGTAGATTATTATTTTGAAGGCCTTTGGCGAAGACCTTTTCTAGCTTTTGAATGTGGACCTTCAAGGCCCCAATATTTTTTTTCTAATCATTCTCATTCTCTAAACCCTCACCAGCTTCTTCTACATGCATCTTCTCCTTATTATCAGCAGTTCCCCTAGAATCAGCACCCTGCTCTTCAGTGACGTTAAAAACTCGAGAAACATGTTTCCCACCAGTGTCCTCCAAATTTTTTTGAATTTCTAGCTCTTCATACCCCAATTACCGCCTTGATCTTCGAACAAGTAACAAACCCTTAGTTTTTTTTGCACTGAATGCAGATGTGAAGGCTCATTTTACAAAATGGCCCACCTCGATGACGTCTACTTTCATGCTTGAAAATTATTCCCCCTTGGTTTTCATGATGTGACTCTCACACCTCCACCTCATGATACAAGGAATTAATCATGACAATCAAGCAAGTACTAAGGTTATCATTTTCCATGATTTGTAATGGCCTTCTCCACATGGACCACCTTCAAAATCTATCTTCATCATCAATGTGCATCATTCATGCTCTACCATCTCCTTCTAAATGATCTCTCTAATTTTTGGGGGTATATGAGCCCCTTGTCACCATACCCTCCATCTTGAGAATTGCTAACCAAGGTTGGCACAAGCATCGGTGACCCTGTTACCTTCTCTGTAGGTGTGGGTAATCTCAACTTCAGAAAACTTTTGTAAAAGAAACCGGATGTCCATAATGATGTCTTTTAGATGGATACCAATGTTAGATGCTTTATTAACGGCATCTATGACCAACTTAGAATCTCCCTGAATATTCAAATTTCTAATTCATAGGGATATAGCTAACTTTAATCCCCAAAGTAAGGCCATAGCTTCAGCATAGTTATTGCTCTGGCAACCCATGCCACCAGCATAGATAGCAGACATCCCTCCTTTTTCATTTGTTATTATTCCTCCTCCACTTGCTTTACCACTCAACTTGGATGCCCCATCAAAATTGAGTTTCATCCAATTGGGTTTAGGCGGTATCCATTTAGTATGAAGTCTCTAAAGAATTTTGGAATTATCATGCCCAGAGATAAGGTTTAAAACCTTCCATTTGGCAGCAATTTGACTTTCAAATTTAGATAGGGGTTTCTCCACAACACTAATATGAGCTGTTGTAACACTTTCCAAGATGGTCCTAGCAAAGGAGTTAAACACCTGAGCAGCATTTCTAGTAGTGTCCCTAAAAATTTTGTGATTTTTCTCTTTCCATAAAGTCTAGCTCAAGCATGGCAGAGCTTGCTTCCATAATTCCTTAATCCAGGGATGTGTGAAGGTTGAGTTTTAGCTGAGAATTACTTCTTTAAGGTCAAAATTGCAAACCCATTCAATGCCAAAGTTGTTAAGTATTGTGCCCCATAAATCTTGGGTAAACTCACAGTGTATGAATAGGTGTAAAACTGATTCCTCTCTAGAACCACACAAAAAATATCTGTTGACCAAAGTAAACCCCCTCTTTTGAAGGTTGTCCTAAGTAAGGATTTTTTTATGGGCAGCAACCCACCAAAACAAGTTAATCTTTGGAATGAGTTTATGATTCCAAACCTTTTTCCATACCTCCTTATTCTGAGCTTCAAGTGTAAGTAGATGATAGGCAGATTTGACAGAGAACAATCCATTCTTATCCAGCCACCAATATTGTTCATCCTCCCGAGGGAAGAGTGGGATTTTGATCTCCTAAACACATTATTAGATCTCCCAAATTCTTGGGATAAGCTCAGTCCTGTGCACATAGCAATCCAAAAGGTTTTTTCAGCGCCTTATCCCATTTTTATTTTCCATATAATCACTAACCCTATCACCAAAGAATTGAGTAGTTAGGTCTATAATTTCTCCATAGTTTCCTTGGGATATGAGAGGCTTCTCTCTTAACCAATTATCCTCTTAGAATTTAATCTACCAGCCATTTCCAAGCTTCCACCTAATTCCCTGTTTGAGAAGACTTCTACTTTTTAGCATTTTATTCCATATCACAGACCCCTGGGGTAATCCCACCTGTTGAAGAAAGTTGGAATCATCAATGCTATGCATGTATTTGGCATACATTATTTCCCCCCACTCATTGTTGTTGTGAGTTAGATTCTAACTAACTTTTGAGAGGAGGGCTTTATTCATTTTCCTGATGGATCTTATATTAAGTCCACCATGAGATTTTGGGAGACACACTTTTTCCCATCTGACTAAAGACATTCTCTATTTGTCTTCCACTCCCATCCATAAAAATTTCCTTTGGATCTATTCTAGATTTTTAGCAAAATACATAGGAATTTAAAAAAGAGACATGAAGTAAGTAGGAATACCTTGCAAGGATGCTCAAAGAAGTTACAGCTTACCTGCACTACTAAGTAGTTTTCCCTTCCACCCAAGAAGTTTCCTCTATGTACATTCCACAATACCATTCCAAAAACCTAAAGATACCTCTTTGATCGAGAGTGGGAGACCTAAGTAGGTAGCTGGTAGGCCAGCCTCAACACAATCTAAGATATCAATGATTATATGTCTAAGTTCATTGGGAGTGTTGAAGAAGTACACATTGCTTTTTTGGAAATTTATTCTTTGTCTTGAGTCTCTGGCATAATCATTAAGTATATTCTTCCATATTCTAGCTTCGATCACTGATGAGATGCCAAATAATATGGTATCATCCATAAACTATTGTATAACCATAGGATGAAGGGAAGAGGCAGGTTTGATGCCTACTAGATTTTTTAAAACTATATCAACTTGTATGTATCTTCTCAGTGCCTCAGCCATAATAATGAATAGGTACGGAGAGAAAGGGTCTCCCTGATGAATTCCTCTTGAGGAGGAGAAAAAACCTCTAGGAACACCATTAACCAGGACTGAGAATTTAACAGAAGAGACCACATTCCATAATAAGCAAGATAATTTATCATTAAACCCAAATTTTCTAATCACTTGGAATAGAAAAGTCCATGAGACTCTATCATAAGCTTTGGATATATCAAGCTTGAGAGCCATCCTAGGGATTATGCTCTTATCCATGGAGTGGATAGTCTCATGTGTGGTGATCATAGCATCAATAATCTGTCTGCCTGGGATGAAACCTTTTTGAGTAGGAGAAATAATTTTGGAGCCAGTTGTTTTTCCCAAAATCTGTCACTTGTTTTTAGGGACAACATATCAACTATTTTGGTCCTATAGACCAAAATTATCTCTTCCCTTCTCAAAAAATGTTTTGAGTATTCCAATTCTTCAATTATTCAAGCTTTTTCAGCTAAGGGACTCACAGGTTCAACAGGTTCAACAACTTCAACAGGTGAGCTCTCACAAAGAAATAAGTTCCCAACACTTAGGCATTTCAAGGCTAGTTCAACACTGAAGTTCAATCAAAAGACTTATTAGCGGGCTTCAAAAAAAATATTGAACCATTAAACCCTGCCTCCAAAGGTTCAACGGGTTCAAAATTTCAATGACATCGGTAGACTTAAAGAGTTAAGCACTTCGGCAAGGTTCAAAAGTTTAATAAGTTTGGTAGACTTAAAGAAAATAAGGCTTCAAAGATTTAAGGTTGAACTATTGAAGTGTTGAACCTTGAACCAATTGTTCAACGAGTCTAATAAAATCAAAAGACTTAAACAAAAGAAGACTTCGAAGGAGAAATATTGAACTGTTGAACCGTTGAACCTTGAACCAAAAGAGTTTAAAGTTCAAAGGTTTAATAAGTTTAATAAATTTTGAGAGACTTAGAAGAACAAAGGATTCGAAGAAGAAAGATTGAACCATTGAACCTTGAACCAAAAGAGTTCAAAGTTTAAAGGTTCAATGAGTTCAACAGAAAAGAAAAGAATCTAGAGAGTTCAAAACTTCAAAGGATTCAAAGAAAGAGAATGAACCCTTGAACTTTGAACCAAAATGGTTCAAAGGTTCAAAGGTTCAATAAAGTTCAAAAGACTTAGAGAATAAAAGGATTCAAAGAAAGAGAATGAGCTGTTAAACCATTAAACTTTAAACTAAAATGGTTCATAGGTTCAAATAGTTCAAAAGGTTCAACTAGTTCTAGAAGTTAAAATTTCACAAGGAAGCTTCAAGTGAAGGAAGGAAGTGAAATATTCAGAGACAAGTTCAAAGAGATGGTTCAACCGATTGAACCAAAGATCCGATTGAACCAAGGGACCGCCCGGACCACCTGAACCGTTGAACCATTGAACTAATGAAATCTCATGGTTCAAAGGTTCAAGGTTCAACATGGTTCAAGTGACCAATGACGTCTCCATGAACATCAAATTCAAGGTAACAAAATGCCTATTTATTTTCAAATGTGGCACAGACCTGAGAACAAACTTAGCGACTAGCTGAAGAAGAAGCTGAAAGAGCCTATAGAAAGGGAAGAGATAGCTTGAGAGCTCAGATCATAAGGAAGAGACAAAATGCATTAAGAGAAGAGGTAATAAGAGGGAAAGACCAAAAATATATGTAGGAAAGTTATTCTAGTAGGTAGAATAGTCTACCAGGTGGACATCAGAGAGCACGAGTACTCAAGGATGTGGCTTATTTTTCTCCATCAAGTAAAGGCAAAGTGGACAGTTGTGCCAATATCAGGAAGAAGACCAAGTGGCCCATACTTTGGAGGAGACATTTGAGATGAATTGACATGCCACAATTAAGGCTGACGTCCTATTCCAACATGGCCCCTTGATAGAACTAAAAATGCATTCAAGGCATTGAATGCAGCATGGGCCATTCCATGAAACAAAGTGCCAAGTATTTCATGGTTGCTATATATTGTAATCTCTTATTTTATGCAAAGGGGATCTCTCTATTATTAGAAGTGAAACTCTGCCCAAATTGAAAGGCATTTTCTGAGACTTTGAGCTCAGATTGTTAATCATATTTCTTTATTTGAATGAGAAAACAAGTGACCTTTCAGACTTTATGCTAGAATAGCTTATGTTATTTAAGAAAGTGTTCTTATGTCTATTTCCTAGAATCATTCTTGTCCATTTAATTTAATAAGTAGAACTAGTGGAAGTAATCAGGAAGGTGTCCTGAAGCTGACTGTGGAGAGCCTTTGTGCTGCCACAATTTTCTTTAGCATGTTTGTTTTTTTGTTTCTATGTAAAGGATCTTGGGATGACTTTGTGCCCCCATTATCCTTCATATATTTCACTCTTTGGTAGTTGAGGTGGAGATTTTGTGTTACACTTCATCCTACTATGTTATTGCATTTAGTTACTTTTACTATCTAGGAAGAAATCTGGCTGTTGACTGAGTATTACTTCTAAAAAAAGACAAGTACCTCTAGCAATCACCCAAGATTTATCCTTTGTTTGTGAACATCATCTCTGAAAAAAGAGAGATGGATGGTGTTGTCTTACCCCTGAGTGTTATTTTCAGCTTATATATATAATATATAGCACCTCATATTTATAGGGAACCTCCCCTTGACGAGAGGAGAGATTTGTCCCCTTTTGATGTGGTAAACCTGCACAATTGGCCAATCAATCTCCTTATGTTGTGGTTAAAACAACCTATTTTTCCCATCAGTTAGCTGGTGACAAAATATTCACCCAACAGACAGATAATAGTTTTGAGATCTTGAACTACTTCATTATAGAATACCATTTAGAGGGGACAATCCTAAGTATCTATGGGTAGCATGGCTAGGACATAGGATAGGCATGATGGATCCCAACCATAGATATGGATCTATGCATTTTGTATTTTGTAACTTGTATTATATAAAACACATTATATATATATATATATATATATATATATATATATATATATATATATATATATATATATATATATATATATATATATATATATTATGTGTTTTATATAATACAAGTTACAAAATACAAAACACATAATATATATATATATATATATATATTTGATCTCAAGAGTTGTATTTAGTTTTGGATGTTGACGCATATATATTTTTTTTAGAACATGTATTTAGATTTTTATTATATATTATAAGGGAAATATATGTGGAGTGTTTTCTTTTTTAGAATTATGTGATACACATGCATGGTTAAAAAGAAAAAATGACTTGGAAAAGTATAAGTAATCAAAACAAATGTACTACACACTATATCACATTGGGAAATGTGTAATAACAAAATATGACTAAATATAATTAAAAAAATATGGTAAAAATGATAACAAAATGTTTTTAAAGTATGAAAAATATTTGCACCAAATTAAAACAAGTAAAATCACACTATATCACATTGGGAAGTATGAAAATAATATAATAAAATGGAAGTCATATGAAGACTGAATGGTATAAAAATATTATAATTATGTCAATGAATCATATGAAATCACATTGGGAAGAATAAAAAAGAAACAAAATTATAAAAAATGAACTTAAACTGATCTCACTAATTCAATCTAGGAAGTATGAAAAATTTTAAGAAAAATGCTTGTATTCTTACATGCAATTGGAAAATAAGAAGATAAAAGTGAAATATCAATTAAGTAAGCTTAAAAAATATTGTATCAAGATGGGAAGCATGTCAATGATGTGTAACTTATAATCAATCACTACTTATCTAAAATTTGACACATGTAATTTCATTGTGACTTGGGTATTGGAAAATTTTGTGAGGAAGGCATGGTCCTATCCATGGCCTTACACTGAAACTCACAAAGGTAACACTAATGATGTGGAAATATCTAGGAAAATATGTTAAATGGAATGTCCTAGTCCTATCCATGGTATTACACTGTAACTCACAAACAAAATCCCTAAGGGGGAGTGATCAATGAACAAAACAACATTTCTCAAGGTAAAATATCATAATTATTTTAAATGAAAGAGGTGATGTAAAAATCACAATGTAGGCATCTATGATAAGACCTTACAAAACATGAATCATACTAATGACATAAAAAGACACTAAGTGACTAGTCACCATCAATATACAAAGGATACCATGTTCACAATAAACACAAAGTTATATATGTAAATAAGTGAGGTATTAAGATCGACTCATGTGGATTGTTTGAACAAGGAAAGTAAAAATGGACCTACCTTCCCACAACATGTTCCTCATTCCTCAAGACCTCTTACAAAGCCATCAATCTATTGTAAAGATTGGGTACTTATGTTAGAAAGTAAGTAACACTAGAAGATTTAATTATTATTCTCCTTTCCCAATCTTATGGCCTATCATACCCCAATGGACCTTGACTCTATCATGAATCCAAATTTGGAGTTCGATATTTCATTATAAAAAGGAGATGTGCTTTGAACCTCATATTTTAGTGTGATTTAAATTTTGAAATATTAAATGTTACATTTTATATCACTGTCTTTTGTTAAAATGATTTGGATGTTGAATTTTTATGGCTTTTAAGATTCCTCCTCCATATGGACTTGGAATAACCAACATGAGAGAAAAAGTGATACACGTGAATGAGATTTAGGCTTTGGATAAAGGAAGATAAGTATCCAAAGACATGAATGACTAAAACACTTAAGATTACCTATGAACTAGTATGTTATCTCGAGTTTTGAGCATGTGTATGTTTAGATTTTAAAAGGAAATAAGGGAAATAAAGGGAGATATAAGATGGACCAATAAAATTAGATTATAATGAGATGACTTGTTTTCTAACTAATCATATGGTAAATAAGGAGTACTAAGTGGAGTAAGGTTTGTATAACCAAGTCACAATAATGATTATCCATGTTATGGAGATAAGGTAGCAAAAAATCATGAGAAAATAATATGACTTCTATGGAAATAAATGAACTCATACAAAAAATAATCATGAAAAGAATCCATAAGAAATCATAAGGAAATAAAATGACACCATATGTGAAATATAAATAGCCATATAAGATATATAAGTGAAGAAAAATTTGAAACAGAATCAAATGATATAAAGTAGATAAATATAAACTTGGATCAAATTTCCAATCCAAAATGAGGAAGAAAGTGAAATAATACCATGTTATGTTCATAAATACTAGTAAATTTTTCCATAAACATGATCCATAACATCTAATAGATCTCTGTGAAGTTGAACTCTAACTGCAGTGATGGTCTCATCAATCTTCATTAAAAGTTAGGAAAATATATCTCATCAAATCTCCTTGACAAAAAATGTAGGCATGACTAAAATATCATTCTCATGAGGGCCATCATGCATAGGATACTTAGGAGAAGGAATAGGAGTGGAATTTGTGGGACATAAAGGAGACACCGATGGAGAAGGGACCATAGGGGAGGGAGGATCCATAGGTGTATAAGGGACCACATGTGGAGGAAGATCCATAGGTGGAGAAACCATGGGGGAATAAGGGGGAACCTTCTTGCATGGGAAACCTATGGGCGAAGGGATATCAGGCATAGGAATGGTCATAAGGTGATTTTGGATATTTTTTGGAGGATGTGGCAATGATCATGTGATGGGTACCACATTAGTGCCACAGATATTATACCTCTCCATATTTGGGAATATATTTAGGTAATAACTTGGGAGGAGGTATAGCCTTTTATATATATTGAGTAAGATTATGATGAAAGGTCTTAATATATTATTGAATATTTTGAAAATGGGTAGAGGAATGATTATCTATGTTGTGGAAGAAATAGATGCATTTGGTAGTAGACTTTGTGGGTGTACTAACAGAGGGAGTGGAAGCAAAAGTTGGGGAAGGATGGTATAGTTTATAATCTCTCATCTAATAACTAACAACTCTATGAATTTCATAGTATGGTTGATCAACCTATTGGGTAGGCAAAGGAAAAATTTATGGTAAAGTAAGTAGGTCATCGCCAAGGGGAGGGAGGTGGGGTTAGTGGAGAGACTAGGTGAGGATTGAATGAAAGAGAAATAGAATCAGAAGTAGGAAGAGATTTAGTGAAAGATAGATAAAGAATAGGATCTAAAACAGGCTCAATTAAGGGAGGATAAAGATACATAGAGGGATTAAATGCAGTAGCAATCATCTCAAAGGGAATCCATCTATATGGATCTTGGTATCTAGTGAAATGATAGGGACAAGTCATATCATGATCTACAAAGATGTTCCTAAGTAGTTATTTAGAAACTAGAGGTATGCCATGTAAATGCACCATATCTACCCTTGGTGGGATTCAAGATGATTTATATTACAAATTTTTATGTTGTAGTTCTTAATTATTGATTTCAAATTCTACAAACTGGGTCGACTAGTTCAACCAATTTTGTAAAAACATATATGTTGAAGAATAAATAATAAATAGATTCAACCTATTTGACAGTTTTTGTTGACCTATAAGTTGATATAATCAAATAGTAGATAGAGTAAACATGTTTGATAATGTATGATAATATATAATTAAATAATAATATTGTGTCAAACTACTCGATCCAGTAACATGTAGTTGATGAATACTTGCACAGATAGAATATAGTCATTTTGAATGATTGTGTGTTAAACCTATGCATAGAAAGTTAGAACTATATCAACTGGTTTGATATAGTACTACAAATATGGAAAAATATAATAAAATGATAAAAATGATGGCATGAAATAAAACCTACAAGGGTTAGATTCATGTCAGGTTGACCAAAATGTATGCAAAGGGAAATATAACTGATATATAAATCAATCCTAGTTCAGAGAAGATAGATCATACTTAGACTTCTAATTAGTGATACATTATATATTCATGTTCATGACCAATATGGATCCACTAGTCCTATCCAAGAGATCTCTTACCACAATAATATCACTATGGAGGGTTCCAAAGCCTCAAATCAAGCAAAACTATGCAATAACCTTAACTAGGTCCTATGTTTTCATATTCACTAATGTATAGATGACAAATTCAAATTAAATTATAATCTAGTGCTCACCAAATCTTGTGGCATAAATTGGGGTTAATAAACATAAAAATTAAAAATACACATAAGACATATACTCATATCAATGTATATGAAATCCTAATGCATGGGAGCGAAGTATAAATGCATATTTATCTACTCTTACAAAGGAGGAACAAAGTTAATAATATGTACCTTTGAAGATGAACCCGTTGAGCCTCAATCTCTCCCTTGGCCAAGGTGATTTTCAAGAGGTTTTTGTGGTATGTAAGGATAATAAGGATAAGTAATCTCTAGGCTACACAACTTATCAATGCATCCAAAAGACTTCTCCACAAGATAAGATCCTTATCTCCAAAGAAAGTAGGAAACCCTAAGCTATGTTCCTCAAGTAGAATGGTGGATAAGCATATGTGTAATATATTTCTCTTCTTATTCTCTTCTCTTTTTAATGAGTTTTGGTCCTAATAGTATGACACAAAAAAATTAGGTCCTAATCTATGTCAGCCAAGGGAGGACCTCGACCCTAAATGAGTTTTGTCAATTAAAGTACAAGTTTGATGGGTTTGATAGTGTATCATAAACTATTAAAAATGGTTTTAGGCTAGGGAAGGGATAATGAAGGTGTAAAATGGCTAGAAGAGGGTGAAAAAGAGGAGGCAAAGATTAGGGAAATATTTTTAGGAGATTGTTGTATAGGTATTAGGTGGTAGTATAGGGACAACAATCCTATAAAGCACCAATGGTCTACCCACCCCTTTCACGGTGCACCCCTTAAAGCATGCACTCAGAGAGATTGAGACTCCATGGGTTCCTACAAGATATAAAGTATCAATAATTGATAAATTTTGAAACTATTATGTGTACACATTATCCTTTTGTTATTAGTTTTTTATGAGATTGGTATACTAGAGTACATAATTGGTGAATTGAAATGGGATTATCCTCCTAAGCATAAATCACCTACAAAGGGATTTAAAGCTTTCACTTTCCTTGGCATAATAATTCCCTCCAATAAGGTTAAAATTAAGGGGTAGTATGATGGCATGAAGGAAGCCTTTGGGAATTAGCGGTGCATTCCCAAAGACTTGCATGGACACCTCAGATACCAAGCCAAGTTCATGATTAAGCAACACTATTCTCTAACATGCATCTAGATGGCTTAAATTTCCATATGTCTTCACCACTAGATATTTCATGAATGTTATTAACATGATCTATGATGTGCACCCTATTAACATTATTACTGATAAAATTGATGTTGAAACTCACACTTTACCAATTATATATTTACCTAGGTAAAAATTCATATAGGGAGAAGCTAGAGTTAACTAATACCGACATTAAGTTCCAATAGATTTTGGTTCGTAATTCCATTCATTCCTTATTTTATATGTTAAAACCATGAAATAAAACATCGAGTGTGGATAATGAGAAGGAAACTATTACACCCCCACCATATATAGGAAGGCAGAAGAAGTAGAAGAGGCAAGGTCATGATGTCAATACCATCACTCAACTAGAGAAAACTAAGAGGCAAAGGATTGGCCCTAAACCATCCAAGGATACTATGCCTGTAAGTTAACCAAAAGGCTCTAATCTAATGATGCAATCTATTCCTTCAGAATATGAAACATCAGTGCCTAAGGATAGTAACCTAGAATAAAAGGTAGCAACCATAGAGGCAACACTAAGAAAAGAAACTTTTAAAGAAAAAAAAGAGGAGCAAGTCACCCCAGCACAAGATAAGACACCTTCACTAGTACGACATGAAAAAAGCACCCTTGAAGAAGCACAAGTGGATATTGAAAATCCCACTAGTGAAGAGAAAGATGGTTTAGACATGGCCTTGGGAATGAGTGTAATTGGTATCATGCCCAACCACAATAGCAAAGACATGGATGTCAAGATAATAGAGTGAGATCCCTCTAAGTAAAAAGAGCCAGTTGATGAATCCATCTAATAGAGCCCAAAAACTACCTATACGGCCATGACCCTACATGCTCAATACTATAAGGGAGTGTTAGACAATCATTTGTTTATGTTCTCATATTTTTCACCAGAGGAATCAACCGAGTAGACTCAATGAGAACTATTATTTTATAATGATATCTATAATAAAAAACATGATTTTGAGCTACCATTAGAAAACCTGATTTTAGAACCAAAAGAGATAGAACTTTCAAACACACTTTGGGTAGATCCCTGTATGTGTAATTTAACATAGGAAAGTGTGACACCCTTAAATTTTTCACATGAGGTAATTAGTTATAATGTTTTATCTAAATCCAGTGTAAGGTGACTCTATAAGAAGAATTTAAAAATGGTTACTCTATATCCCAATGAGTACACCATGAGAGTAAATATTGAAGAGGAGTTGACTGAGGTTAAGTGCCAATTGGAGATAGAAACAATAGTTTGGGTAAAGACCTTGACCCTCTACAAGACAATTTTAAACCAAGATCTAGATCTTATTGATGGGGTATCCCTTACTAGTGAAACAATTGACAAATTGGGGACCCTAGTTGAACTTTTGCTGAAGAAATGTAAGGACCAAACAAGCCCTCAGCATAATCAAACATGGGAAACATAATAATTTAATAAAGCCATGGATATCTACAAGATATTTTTTAATAGGTTAATGACATAATTCCCACATTGGATGGGGTTTTTACTCAGCTAGCATGGCCTAGTAAAATTTTGGAAGGAAGGCTTTAGGCAGAGGAGTTTTAGTGCCAACAGTTCGTTGACAATGCTTTAGTCATAAAAGAGTACACTAAGTGTGCCAAAGTATTTAAATATGTGGAGGCTATGTAAAATAAAGTAATCACTCACCACCATGATATTAATGCAATTTTTATGGCACTTTGAGTATAGGTTGCAATAGAAGTCACCTCACTTGAAGATGTTCATAAAGATGCTTCTACATCCTTTAAGCATTTGGTCATTCAAGTAGATGTTGCTTCAAGTAGCCCGAGGAGATATATAAGCTTAAAGAGGTGTTATAATAAATCACGTCCCAACTCTAGAATGCTTTAAACTATTGGGAGGGTATGAGGAATTAAATGGAATAGATATGACATAAGTTTTTTGAGGCAACTAAGAATGATGTATAATCTAGGGAGGACTATTGGCTTAGTGTGTGGTTGTGTTAGGCCCCTAATTTTCAAGACTATTTTGGCTAAGTATTTTTTAGTAACAAGGGGTATATAAAAATATAGCAAGGAAGACCGTGGCATGGAATATTATGGCACAGGAGTCCATGGAATAGAAGAAGCAAGTCCCATGGAGTAAAGACTCATGTTAAATAGAGAACCTAATAACATAAGACTCAGATATTAGTAGAAGACTTGGGGAAAATGTGGAAAGTGGAGATGGTTATTGAATAGTTCATAGGAATAGAAGAGAAAACTAATTCAAGCACAAATCCATCACTATCCCATGGTAAGATAAGCGCTCAATGATTAGGATTCAACATCGAGAGATAATATAAGGGCAGATAGGCCTAGGTCCATAGGAATTTATTGTAAATAGCTACCATGACTCAATTTTATCGATGATAGTTGGCAGTTCATCTTAATTTTATTTACTTATATTATTGATTGGTTTGGGTAAACCATGTATAAATACCCCCTTGATGTAATTTGTATCGTTGTTGATGATTTGATGAGTTAATGAGTTGATGAGTTGATTATAAGTTGGTTATCATTATAGATTTGAATCACTGTACTTTTTGATATCACTCATGAATATAATGGAAAGAAGCCTATGTTGACATAATACATGTGTTCAGTCATCTATGGTTATAATGGAGTTGATATTATATGTTATCATTTTATGCCAAATTCTTTTTCTTTTATTCATTAAGTGACGAACAAGTAAGATGAGTTAGATATAGGACTAAGGATGAGTTTAGTAATAAGTACTTGTTCTAGTGCTCTTGCCTAAGAAGTTAAACAAACACACCCTCACATGACAAAACTAGTGAGAACTAATCTCAAGCTACATGATTTGGGTGAGTGCATGATAATTTATTCTTACGTGAAATGTAAATGTGTTAGCATGTTAGAAATCTTATTTAATTAGGCATGGGACTAGGGAAATTACATGTCATTTTAAAGGGAAAATCCCAACACACCCCCTAAACCTTTGAAATTTAAACACTTCATACCTTTTAGGTAGACTACTCATTATTATCCTTGGGTCTATGTGACATGGATATATCCATGGCATGGAATATTAATGATGTTTATATCTTATTGATATTGATTTAAGTGCAAAGTTGTAAGATGTTTTCTTTAGAGTTGCATGATGTGTATCCTAGCATTGTGCAAGTAATGTATGATGTAAAGTTTTACATATAAGTTTTCTTTAGAATTGTGTGATATAGATTCAATAACTATACATGAGGCACATGATGTATTAATATGTGTACAGGTACATGTAGTGTATAGTTTATTGGAGATGCAAAAATAGACAGGGCACTCAACGTGATAGAGTGATTTTTTCAGCTATGTATAGATCAAAAAACCTAATGAAGAAAACTCAATTGATATTATCTCTAATTATAAAATCAAATAAAAAAAATTCCATAGAGCTCCTCATGGATGATATTATTATTGATGAAAATGTCTATCAAGATGATGATCTTCCAATCTTTATTAGTATCCTAGTCAAATATACTCAAGTTAGGAAAGTGATCATAGATGAAGGATCAATAATTAACTTTATTATCTATGGGTATTAAAGAACCTAAAATATACAACAAAACAATCTTAGGAAAACAAGATTCAATTTTTTTGGATTTAAAAAAAAAAAACTCTTAGATGTATTTGGATTCCTACAAGACTAGGATTTATAAAAAATATACATGAATTTCGTGGTTCTTGACCTCAAAATTTATTACATCCTACTCTTAGACTAACCTTAGACTCAATGTATAAGACTAGTCACCTCTTTTGGGTTCTAATTCCTAAATTTTATCCACAAAAACATTCAATATAATCACTAAGTTGATCCCAATCCATGGGTTTTTCAACTAGAAACTCCTAGGAAAATATTTATAATTTCACCAAGAAAATACTAACGATAGTGAACTATTACGTAAGTACATCAAAAATCATCCTAATATACATATCACCATTGTAGACTTAGATGATGATGAGCCAAATGAATTTCAAAATGTTTGTAACACTTATAAGTTACCCCAATACATTATCGATTGGCTTCCCCCATCTCTCCTACCAAGAGATAGATACATTCCCCTATTTGATAAATAAAGAGTGATAGATCCATCTATGAAATCATAATGAGGCAACATATGATGATGACTCATTTAAAATCAATTTTTCTCAACTTACTCCTATAAATTTTAGTCAAATTGGCATATCCTCTAAGGACACATCACATGATGAACACCAAAAATATTATAATAAAAAAATGTTGCATAATTCAACCATCCTATGATTAATATTACATAATTTTCTAATCTCATGTGTGCTACTTAGATATACTATTTTTTTTTAAATACTCTCACTCAAATGGATGCAATAAACCATTAGGCCAAAATGGTCCATAACTATTACAAATTTTACAATGCCAAATTTGATTCTAGCAATGATGAAGATGAGTTTACACTTTTAAATACTTCCACCAATCCACATTTGGAGGGACCAAGGTGAATAATCCAATATTTATTATATTATAATAAGCACAACTCAAAAATATCAATATTTGAAATTCTCATGAAAAAACTAGACAATCCCAATGTCAATGGTCCAACCGACAATATTCAAGTAAAGATAAAGAATTTATGTGCCATCAACATGGCTAATGAATTTTACCCATTTTCAAAAAATAATAAATCATTGGCCAATATGGTCACATTCAAAATTATATATAAAATTTTTATGTCCTTGGCCTGAGCAATGGCATCAATAAAAATTATGAATCTCATTTTAAATTTGAAACAGTAACTTAGATCCCAAAGTTATAAATGTGATACATATTAATGAATAAAATTACAAAGGTAATAAATACATTGATCTATAAATTATCATAAAATACAATGGTCCATTACCTACCTTACCAAGTGATGAGATTATTATAAACTACTTCCAAAAATAATTCATGCAAGGGAAGATCAACTTCCTCACCAACATCACAAACTTGAACATTTTAAAATCACCTCCTTATTTTCATAATTTTTTCACTAGAATTGATTCAATGAACAATGAAATCACAAAATTACCACATGAACCTATCATTTTGAGGATGCTAACACAATGCTAGATGCAGATACCATTGATATTGATATAGTAACAAACAAAGAACCATACATATAATATGGGTTTCTCTCACACTTGAAGAGAAAGATAACTATAAAACTTTACTCACCAAATTCAAGGATATATTTACTTATAAATATTTTTACTTGCCCACCATCAATCCTGAAATTAAAGTTCACAACATTATCAACTATCTTAATGCAATGCATGCTCACCCAAAATAAATGAAGGTTTTTTGAATAAGTTTCTAACCTTTGTCACTAAGTTTATCAATTTATTGGATTACTTTGAATGGGTCTTCAACATAGTCCCCATTTTTAAAAAATTCACAATGGTCATTCACAAATGAATTTGTTTTTGTAACATAAAATTAACATGTCCCAAAGATAAATTCCATTTAAATTGCATTGATGTTGTTATAGATTCTACCACTGGATATGAGATGTTATCCCTTGTGGACATTTTTATAGATAAAATCAAATTAAAATTATTCTTAAAGATCAACATAATATGAAATTTAAAATTGAGTATGAAACATATTGTTGCATCAAGTGGCCATTTGTCCTTGAAAATGTTGGGTGAACTTACCAACGTGTCATGGCTCATATTCTTCACCAGCTTATTAATATTTTTTTTTAATTTTATGTGGATGATCTCCTTTCAAAATCTAAGCTTATAAAGGATCATCCTCATGAATTAGTCATCATCTTTGAGTGCTTATGTACATACAAAGTAAGACTCAATTCTAACAAGTGTCTTCAGAGTCATTTCCAAAAATATGTTATGGTTCATGGTATCCAAGAGAGAGATTATTATTGACCCCTCCAAGATATAATATATTATTGACATGTTGAAACCAACCACCATTCCTCAATTTTGTACCTTTTTTAGAAACTAGGGGAAATTTTAATTATTTCCCCCAAAATTTCCTTATAAATTCATTCAATCAATTTTATCTTAAATAAATATGTCATGCCTAAGTGTAACCATGATTTCCAACACACATTCGACAACATGAAGAAATACATATTAAAACCACCTACTTTGAGATAAATTTATTCTGAAAGACATTTCATCTTATACACATCTTCCACCTTAATTTAAATTGGGTCCATACATGCACATAAAGAATAATTTTGGAAAGAGTATGCCATATAATATATAAGTCATGAAATAATTAACTATGAGATGTACTAAATATTAATTGAGTGTGATTGTATTACTATTTATTCCAATACTAACAAGCTTCAACATTACATTCTTATCAGATAACTTACATCATCATTGATACATACCCATTTTTCCATTTATTCTCTAAGGATTTCTCTTCTAGTGACAAAATTGGTAAATAAATGGCACTCATGGAATTTGACCTTAATATTACCACACAAAAATCAATCAAATATCAAGTGATCATTAATCAAATTTCCTCTACACCTACTCCCATTAGAGGCACTATTTAGGATACCATTCTTGACGAAGATATACTCTTCATAGAGGGTGATAATAAAACCATTTTCCCCTAATATCATTTCTATAACTTCATAGATAATCTCTATGCTCAAGCTCTCAAATAAATAAAAATAAAAATTACTCAACCCAAAACTACCAAAAAAACTACAAATAATGACAAAAAAGAGGTTATAATTTAATTACATGAGGATCCCTTCATGTCCCTTGCACAACACTTTTGTGCACTCGTACTTCATCATGCACCTACATAGGGCTTCATCTCAACCCATTTTATATAATTCTCTACCAATAATATGGTATAGAATAGCACTAAAGGATTGTTCATAAATCTAGTTATGGTTGCTATCATATTATAGTTAGAAGTACCAAATAGGTGGAGAGGAGTGCACACATCTCTGGGACATACAAGATATTATCGAAATTTCATCAATAACTATGTGAAGATAGTAGCACATTTAGAATAATTATTACACAAATATTGTTTATTTGGAAGGACAAATAGTCAAATGTATTCAGTACCTTGAAGTATAATATTGATACTATACTGATTTTATAGTTCCTAAATTAGAATACTCCATTCCATGCCCATTTTGATGCATCAAAATTATCCATTGGCACCATATTAACATATCCATGAGATGACAAGGTTGACCATTCAATTTACTTTGCAAGTAGGAAGCTTATCTTGGTTGAGTAAAAGTACACAACCATTAAGCATGAAGCACTTGAAATGGTGTACATGCTATAAAATTTTCAATGTCACCTTCTTGCCACACCATTCGTATTTTGAATGGATCATGAGGCATTAAGGTACCTTGTTAAAAATATAGTCTTGTATGGGCCTATTGCAGGTGGATTACCCTTTTCAAATAATTATAGTTTTCTATGAATTGAAAGCCTAGTAAACAAAAATGTGATGCAAACCATTTTTCATGGATCACATCAGGAGAATAAGCTGATAATATTGAAGATGGCATGCTTGATGTGTAGTTTTATAAGGTTCATCACATTCCTAAATACCTAGCTAAGATTACCACCTTTCTCACTTTGAGCATCTCCCCTTATAAAATGAATTTGAAATAAAAAAATAACTAGTGGTATGCACCACTCCATACCATATTATTGGCAGAGAATTGTATAAAATGGGCTAAGATGATGACTATGTCTTGTGTGTGATGTAATATGAGTGCGTATAAGTGTTGTGAAAGGGACATGAAGTGGTAGCTAGTGGCTACTATAATATTCAAGTCATCACATAATATTTTTTTCTAGCCTCTAGTGGCCAAATATATTTAAACATGCTAAGGAATACTTGCATTTATTCATATTTTTTAGAGGATCAAGAAGCCTAATTGATGAGATGAGATGCCCTTGGTTTTTTCACTACTTAGGAGCCATTTGAAAAGTGGGTAACCAATTTTATGGAACCTATTTCTCTAATCATGCAAAGGACAAGTGTGATTTATATTATCACAACCACAAATTGTCTAATAAGGTGAGTAGAGGTAGTGCCAATAAAGAAATACATTATGGCTATAGTAGCATGCTTATTATATAAAAAAATTATAAATATATATATAGGTTACCCTTAAGTATTACAAGTGATATGTGTATGCACTTTCTTAATGGCATGGTGCATTAATTCTTTCACAATTCATGGTTACACACCACATGACTACCCCATATCACCCATAGGAAAATGGTAATATTGAATCTTTCAACAAAATAATTAGCACAACCCTAACCAAAATGTTTGATGTAAGGTGAAAATATTGAGACAATCAGGTTTATGAAAGTTTATAGGCAACCACCTACAAGCAACTCAAAAATTTCAAACCCTTCTAGTTGGTATTTAGGAAAGAATATATTATGCCAATAAAATTGTTGGTGCCCTCTTTACAAAGCATGTGTTAAATATCTTGATGACAAGGATTCACTTGATGCTTGATTGGAATAGATTTTAAAGGTAGACAATAAACATGCCATAGCAAGATGAAGACCGGATGTAAAGAAGGTTAGGCACAAGGCTTGGCATGATAAACATATAAAGGAAAAATTATAGGCAAGGGTGCCCATGTTATTCTATATATTTTAAAGTACGCCAAAGATATAAGAAAGTTACAAATTATATGGTTTTTACCCTTTCCCGTTCATGATATTTTGGAAACTATTACAAGAAAATTTCACACTTTGAATGGTGAAATGCTCATTGGGAATTTCAATAGAACTATGCTCAAGCCTTATCATATGTCATTTTTAATGATCCATTTGAGAATAAGGCATATGTCATATCGTATTTTTTTCATAATTTATTTAGCTATAGGTTTGTTTCTTGAAAATAAGCACAAATATTTGTGTTGTGCCATTAGGGTTATTAATAAAGCACATAAGCTTATGAGAACCAAGCAGATGAGTCTAGCAATGGATTTAATTGAGAACCTTATGTCAGACATTTAAGTGTTTTTAGGAAAGAATGCCACACTTATTTGTATTGTAAAGCATAAATCTATGATATTTCTATTAAAATTTATTTATTAAGGAGGTGGAAATTTTCAAGTAATATTGTGTGTTATTTTTAAAGTGCATAGGTAACACTTAAAGTAGTTCAATAAGATAGCAACAAAAATGTATAACTCACCATTTTTCACAATATTTGATAAAATAATCACATTACCCATTATTGTGCCTCTTGCAAATATTGATTTAGATATTTTAAACTAAAAATTATGCATACACAAATAAAAGACAACAAATAAGTATTTGTAAACATGAGGGCATACAAAATAAGGTATAAAATGTTGTTGTTCTAGAGGACCATGCATATGATTAGTTTGGGGTAAGAAGGGAAAAGGTCTCAAACCTTTGTGAAAGGGATAGTGGTGGATGTGCACACAAATAAGCATTGTCACAAAAAATGTAGAGAAGAGAGAAAAGGTGTAAGTTTCTCTTAAATGGAGTCACTCAAGGGATGACATCACTAGGAGTTCATGCAAAGGTACATAAGTAACGGTAATTATTGTCTAATAGTACAACTTACACTGTTAGGGAAATTAAAACATTGATATGTGCTATAAATTTTCCTCCACATGTCATTTTCATTACTTGTCACTATCAAAAAATATTTGGAACCAAAAAGTGCAAAACAACCATATAGCACTAAGGAAAGTGAATTCATGTAGTGTTTGGATAAACTAAAGTGTTTGAGGCATGAATTTGAGATTTCATGAGATTTTAGCTTGTTTAGGAAAATTAATTGAGTGAAATTAGAAAGAATAAGGAGAGTTTAAAAGAGTTTAGTGTTGTAGAGTAGGTTTTCCACCATTAGATCTTAACAAAACTCAGAGCCAAAGGAAAAATTATGGGTTTCAGGAAAATCAACAACCCTAGGGTATGCCAAAGTGACTTTAAGACAAGGATGTTACTAAAGATTAATCTATCCAATATGGCTTCAAGCACAGGAAGCATGTACCGTTTTCAAATTTAAAAGGAGAATATGTTTTCTTCATCAAACAAGTAACAAAGGAAGAGTTACATGGCATTACCAAGGAGGAACCAAGAGAAATTGAAGAAATGTGATTTATAAACAATGCCTTTTGTAGAGAAGATTGGGTTTCAAAGGTGGGAGATTGTAAAATAATTGATTATAACCATATAATGGGGTAGAATGAGTAAAAATTGATGAACAATTGCATAGTAAAAATTGGAAGGGTTGGCACAGATGGAATGGTGACCACATATAAATGCATTAAGGTTGCATTAAAAAATATTGGTGTACTAAAAATGTTTGAGTTTTCATATTTTGGTAAGCCAAAAAATCTGGTTTGGTTCCTCTTGTCTCAAATACATGAGGGCATTTATTATTTTCTAAGGCATTGAATGAAATCATATCCCAAGTGCATAATAAAATCTATAGGGATACCTTGTGTAGGTGAGGATATAAAATTTGCACTAGATAATAACCAAGAGGTATAGAGATTCACTAAGATATTGAAATATAATAAGGAGAAGTACGCATTCCTAATTTAAAACCTTTCTAATTGATCCATAAGTGTAGCAATACACCTAGTCAACAAAAAATTGTGTAGAATTAGAAGGTGGGGAAACATCACCAAGTAATATCTTTATACTACACATAGGATGGGCATAGATAATGAATAGTTCAATATTGTTAAATTCAATTTTAATGAGATATTATAAGGGGTTGAGTGCACCTATAAAACTATAGACACATTTAGATTGGGTACAATTTTGATTATATTAGTACTGGATGAGATTGTTGTTTTAGATGGTTATTATGTCAATGTATGGTTCTACCCAATATATAAAATATCGCTAATAAAATAATATAGCCAATATACTTTCCCCTACCCTTAAAATAAATATCATGAGATAAGGATGGAGATATAGCATAAAAACATGATCACCGCATTTGGTGATGAATGGTACATACCACAAGGCCTATTGGAGGCATGTATTGAGTTTACCATAATGAGGCATCATTCTTTGGTGAAATTTGTGCCTAAATAATAATAATATGTCAAATTGGTTAATATCATCATATGATTTCTCAGCATGATATTTTGAAAGTGTGGTAAATAGGGTACCAAATGCATTACAAAAAAATTTGAATATAGAGAATATAGATGAAAACCTTCTTCTCCATTGCACAAATATATAATAAGTTTAGTGTTGAGTGATGAAAGTGAGTCGGATGATGACTCCATAATCATTGATCCCATGATTATGGAAACTATGGGTAAATATATTTATAATATGTTTTATGTGCTTAATCCCATGAATAAGAAAGGTGGGTCATAGACCCAACAGGAGCTAGAATTAGAATAAGTGGTTTCACAAATAATTCTTTGTGATTTGCCACTCTTAGATAAGGATACAAATGTGAAAACTCTCAATAAATATAAAATGAATAAAACTATCCATCCACATACCAAAGATTCATCTATAGAGGTGGCTCTAAAACCAAAAGGGAATAAACATGTTTCACAACAAGTATCTGAGCATGAGGAGTCATAGTGCACAATGATTGAAGAAGAAGATAATGTGCCTCTCAATAAATGACTAGTAATACCAATGAAAACTTATCCAAATATAACACAACCACCACCAAAACAACCTCCATCTCCACCCAAGAAACCTACACCATCTCTATCTCCACCTCAAAAACTTGGACCCCCATCACCACATAAGGATAACATTGTGAATTCCATGAGGATAGATTTTCCAAAAGTATCTGAGGTATCAAAATTGGTGTGTGACCCATTAGATGTCATTTCACAAAACTAAAGGGAAGCATATGATTATAAATGACCGTATTATGGGGAGGATGTGCCAAAATAAGATATTATGGGTATGGAAGGAGGTGCATAAAGGGAAAATGAGGTGCAGAGTATTGAAAAACTAGCCAAGTTAGAAAGTGATTTAAAAGACTTGGAAGGAGAGAAAGAGGAGAGTGATGGAGATGTGGAATTTGAAGTCGAATAATAAGAATTAGAAGTGGAGGTAGAGGGGGAAATAGAAGTAAGAGAAGAAGAGGATGAAGATGAAGAATAAATGGGAGAAGAAGAGGTTTGTGGGGAGTAAGAATAAGAAATATTACATATTGATTTTAGGGATGAAGAACTTGATGATGGTGCTTGAATAACTAGAGAGCCACAAGGTTTTGTAAATGTGTCAATTTATGGTGAAGATAAGGAATTGAGTATAAGGGCAAAGGTGTAGGTAGGTTTAAATGATGAAAATTCATTTTTATGGGATGCAATGTACGTGACAAGCACGTGAGTCTAGACACACAAATGCATGTCCTTTATTTTTGACACACATTTGGATGATCCATATTTAAGATAATTCTTGATTTTGTATTAGAAATATAACCACATACCATGGATGGGGAGCACGAAATCATGCATGTGAACTCAATGAAACTATTTAAGGTCTAATCTAGATGTGTGTTGGTTTAATTGGCTGCAGAAATTTCATTTAAGAATGTTGTAAATTTTACAACAATGAAGAATACCAAGAAACACTTGAAGGAATTTATACATGAGCATGCAAAGGAAAAACATAAATTAACATTAATGCAATTGAAATTTTTTAAGCTTTGCCAATGGATTCTTACAGAAGAACCTAATTTAATGGATAGGGTTGATCTATAAGAGATAATAGATATTAAAAAAAAAATTGATGGTCAACTGAGTCTTAAAGAGGATGATAAAAAGTGCTAGTGTCAAAGAGATAGAACAAGATAAAGTGAAGGTGCTACAAGAATTCAATGAATATATATAGAGATGTGAGAAAATACTCGCCAAACTTTAAGAAAATGTCAACCTAACAAATAAAGTGTTTTCACAATTCACATGTCGAACAACAATAATAAATTTATGGCTACGCAAGGATTATCTAAAATAAAATGATCTTGAGGCCAAGGTATTTCAAACCAGGGATCAAACCAGGTGAACCCTATTCCTCAAGGAAACATATGAGCTAAGAGAGCACATTGAGGAAAAACACAATGAGCTAGAGAAGAATTTCAAAGTCCTTTAGTGCAAAGTAATAGACAAAGAAGGTACATTTCATGATACATGTGAAGGAATAACCCTTAAATTACAAGACACAAAAGTAAAGGTGCAAGAAGATGTAAATCAACATGACCCACTCAAAAATTTATCCATGGGCATACATGTCAAAGTATAAGTGATTCAAGTTTCTTTATCAATATGGGAATCTTTTTAATAAGAAATAAAAAGGGATGGGCCCATTTTTTTAAATGAACAAAGAGTGATAGAAGGATTATCTAGGGGTAGAAAATCAATATAATGTGGGGTGATGTTGGTCCCCAATTTTGGCCAAATATAGAAACATATACAAGTGTATGAGAGGATCAGATGGCACAAGTAATGCATGCATTTTGAAGGAAGAGTGAAAACATAAAGGAGTATAGGATAAATTATAGAGCCCCATTTTTTAGACAAGTTCCAACAACAAATGTGCATGAAGATGAGATCATGTAAATGTAATTGAAGACTTGGGAGCATGCAGAATGAATTATTGAGCAATTTATGGAATGCATAAATGGTGGCATATTCATCAATATGGAATAAGGAGTGTTGGGATCAAGGAGGAGATTGTGAAAATCACAAAGCATGAAATAAGGAGTTACATGTTCAACTGGCAAAGTGCATCCACCAAGAAGAATGTTAAGACAAATGACCTTTGAGCGAATCTAGAATTGTATGGCACTGATCTAGGAGTTAGTTTGGTTAAGTCATTCAATGTAAATTAGTTATGAACTACTTATAATAAATAAGTAGGCTAATTTAACACATGAAATATATATGCAACTAAGTAATTTGTGACTCGGTATCTATCTCTCTATGTGCCTCGAGTGAGCACGTAAGTCACCTATGTGATATGTTAACATGGTGAGTAGAAAGTGTTGGTCATGCACATGACTTATAACCTATGATGTGCATAAAAACATCTGAAACTATCTTATATTAATTTTATCATATCTTTCTAGCATCTACATTTTACATGTTACATGGATATCTACATTGTGTGGTTACATATTTTATGTATTTATAATGTGTAGTTACATTCTTGATTTATGGGTGTGCCTATGTTTGGTTAATTGCTTGCATGTGTGTGTTTGTGTGTGTTTGGAGAGTTTTTTCTTGTTGTGTCCTTGTCCATAGAGGATATTCTAGTTTTTTTATCATGTCTTGTGATTCATTTGTCCTTCCATGATGTTTTCCTATGTAGCTACATATTTGTGTGCGATATACTATTTGATATTATATAGTTGTTTTCATGATCTAAATCATGCATTTAATATGTTATTTACCATAATATTATCTATGTACATTACTATTTGTGATATTAATATGCTTGGTGCCTACTTTATTATGATCTTTACCATGCATCTATGGGGGCATACTAATTATGTGTGCTTATTTCTTTATCTAACCCTACTATGTGCACATTTTCAACATTTGGGGCATACTAGTTGTCCCTTCCTTGCTTTTCCATTTTGGGGCATCATACCCTTATCCTTTCAAGTTACTATTATGATACATATTTTATGAATATGGAGCATTTATTGGGCCATATTATTTACCCATCCACTTTATATTTTTTAGTACGATAAGATGTTATTTATACCACATGGTTTCATAAGGACATATTAAATTTCCATCTCTCATATTTCCACTATGGCAAGGCACATTGTTGACCCCATCCCCTTTATTATTTCACCTTCATATGAGGACACACACAATACTATTGAGCTTTACATGATGATATTTTATGATGGTTAAATTTTCCAGACATTTATATAATTATATCATGTCATGGTTGCATGCAATTTGTAAGATTTTTAATGCATTTTAATGCTTCGACTATATACACTTTAAAACACATGATGTATTTGACTCTTTATTTTAATATGAGTGATTGCAATCCATGTTTTTCCAATCCCTTACCTCAAAAAGTGGGGCATGTATCCAAATATTTTATTTTTCACAATGAAGCAAAAAGTATGGATAAAAATTATTGGGTGAACTGAAAACACTAGAAAAGGTCCATTTGTATAATTACTTGATCAAGAAGTGGGTTGGGTTATGTCAACTCATAAAAATATCTCATTGAAATAGTGTTTTGTTTTCTTATAAGTAGCAGAAACATTGGTACCACTAGGAATAGTCATCCTTATGTTCCCCTTTCAATTTACGATTTTCATAGTTACTATGAATTCACATTGATTCAACATTAAATACTTGTTTCAATTTTCCATTGTTTTGAGGTATGTTTGCTTTCCAAATATAGTGACTCTGTATGGATGGAACCTAGCTCAAGAATCTTTTGATGCATCCTTCCTACCCTATATAAGTCAAAGTACATGAATTAACTATTTATTTATATATTTTGATGGATGCATGCATTCATTGGCATACACACAACAAATTAATGGCATTATGTAGACACCCGAATTTGGTATAAGTCCTGTTTCTATAGCATCTTTTACCCATTTTTGTACACTTACCCCACTTGTTTATTTTTTCAATTTTTACGACAATTCCTACCCCACATTACTCTCCACCCAACCTTCTACCTTCTAGATGTCTTTAGTATTCATCCATTTTATATTTTGAGCCTTATTTGCATATCTTATAAGCTACTTTCAACCTACCTGAGCATCTATCTACCCTGGGATAGATTCATCAGCCATATGTTTTCCACTGAATATGCCCCCTGTAGATTTAATAAGTTGGTGAATCTGTCCCCTTTATTTTTGTGAGTCCTTCTACCTTTCATTGATTTCTCATGCCTTTTATTTTACATATCACTCTTTTTTATAATCATCCATTGTGTATGGCATGTCCTAAGGTGCCATATATACACACATCATGTAACATTCTTGCAGGGATCTAACTAGAAATACGTAAAAAAAATTTAAAATAAACACATATGCAAAAGTAGACTACATCCCCAGAGTCTAACAGAGATAATAAAAGTATTTATATGCAATCATGACAACATTTCATATTACATAAATATGGATCTCTAATATCATGAGAGAATGACAACTCAATATAGAAAGTAATTATAACATTTTAAACTCAAATCTTCTAAATACACAAAAATCACTGTCAATGTGCATCAATGTATAATTACAACTCTTCATGACAATTTTACAATAATAAGTACAATATAATACAATGTACAAATAAGATACTTGGTTATCCTAGAGCATAGTTCTTGAACTTCAAGTATTTCTGATAATCTCAAGTGTCATCTCATTAAGTAATATTGTTATGGGGATGGATAGCATCATCTGAGCATTTTTTTTATAACCACGAACCAATGATCCCCTGCACTAATCTCATTAGGGAATGGCCCTCCCTTCACGGATGGGTAGATAGTGATGGTGCAAGAATCCAAAGAGACTAGTAAGTACACGTATGTTGTATGATTTCTAACTAAACATGCAATATATCATAGAAAACTCGATCTATTACAAGATATCGTATATATATGTAAATCATACTCATGAAATGATAATGTCTCACTAAACATACTTTGGCCAAAGTTTTACAAATAGTAATATAAAAGTGATCTATATATCTATCAATTTCATGCACACCACTTGATCGGATTACCTTTATCTAACATTGCAATGTCAGTAAGCCAGTGAAGTCCATCTCACTTCTCACTACACATTAGCAATGTATATTAGTCAAATACATTTCAATCACAAGATTCACAACTTACATCCTACTAGCAAATGCATCACATGACATGCTAAGCATAAGAGTAATAATAGCATACATTTAAATCCATCAAATATATACATGAATCTTTCATTATATTAAATCTCATACTATAAATAATGATTACAAATATACCATCTGAGTAAACATACAATTTAACTGTACCATTTCAAATAATATAATTGATTTCTAGTTATCTACACCCTATGGCAACCCATATTACCATAGTCCAGTGTTTCAACCGTAACTACTCAATATATAAATCAACTCATAAAGTAGTTATAAATACATGAAAACACACATTGCATAAAATAATTATAAAACTTAGCACTTTGTTTTCCTAAAAACATTAGATGTCCAGTTATCAATCAATTTATTTTGGGGTTTTACAAGCAATCGTTTGTTGAACTATATTATTCAATTCTTTCATTTTTCAGTTAATATTTCTTCTAAAAATATTAACTAATGAAATTTTCCCCCAATTTACTAATCATGCTAAAGTCATAATCACATTTCATGTGACGGGTTTTCATATTTTAAGGAGTCTAAAAGTTTCGTTACAAAAGGTGATAATTAAAAACCTCCTCTAATAATGTTTTTGTTGGCATTGTTTGATGCCCATATATGATATATATCATCATAATTTTAATCAACTGTATTTCAAGGTCTAAACCACATAGTTAAATAATTTATGTCCATTTAAGATTATAGTAATATTATAATTTGTTTTTATATACTCAACTCATAGCATGTATGAGGAAGAATATAATAATTTCTAACTCAGGCTGGTAGTATAATCCAATAAAATATACTTGGGATAATAGTTTAAGATAGCAAAACATTTCTCGAAATGTTTCTATTAGAATAACTTAGTGATTAAAGTTGATATATATATAAACAATTATAAGAAAATATTCAGAGTGGTTGGGAAAAGCAACGCCCCAGGGAAGAAATAAATTATGCTTTCCACCAGAATTAATGTATGAATAAATCGACGCCATGCTTAGAAATACAATGCCCTATATGATATGTTTAGCATTCTTTCTCGCTCAGGTCGAACGACGCTTTTACTAGCTGATCCATTTTGTTAAAAACTAAACAAATTTTTAGAAAGTTTTATAAACTCTATTATGTTTTATAAACTCGACCAAGGCATGTGTGACACCAATCATAAAACTAAGCCACCTTATTTTTATATAATCTTTAATTTCCAAAACTCATAATAGAGTATATATATATATATATAAAACGTAATGGAAACAATACTAAAAATTTCTTTTAATTTATACAACTCTTATCATCGTACGATGTTCTGGTCTAAGGTAACTGTTAGGTTATATATATATATATATATATATATCAGCTAGCAGATTGAAAAAAGGGTGACGCTTCAAAAAAAAAATAAAGCTTTAGTTTCATTCATTGCATTAATCTCCATTACCCAATTTTAAAATCAGATCGATTGGAATGGTACGACGCCCACTATGTCTCGGTGGAAATCTATTAACTTTCCCTTTTAAGGTAGCTAGAAATGGCTTCTAAATATTATACAGCTTTTAAACAATCCAGCTACGCCAGTCTAGCAAACAAGCAATGCCATATATATATATATATATACACACACACCTTGCTAATTTATTATAACACTTTGAGTATATACTATTGTAAAAAAGGATGTAATTATATGGCATCGCTGACATTATATATATATATATATATATAAGTCAGCGATGCCATATAATTACATCCTTTGTTACAATAGTATATACTCAAAGTGTTATAATAAATTAGCAAGGTGTGTGTGGATAACAGATAATAAAATCAAATGTCTAATTTAGATCCAAGGCTAAATTTTTCTTCTATATGGCGGTGACAGGGCTTCTATATCTTACAATATTCTATTGAGTCCAAAAAAACCATGTTTTCAAGCTCTGATTTACGTATTTTAGCTAAATTAAAATTTATTCAAAATGTTTACCAGAATAACAGAGCATGGTTTTAAAATAAGTTAATGTATACATAATTATGTGCTACACAAATTTATTCATAACCCATTTGTGCAGAAGACAACATTCAATCATTCAAAACACATACATACAAAAGATTGAAATTCTAATTACAACACCTACCTGGTCTTTTTCACCTTCCTATCTGAAATTACACCTTTGCTTCTCTTCTGGGCTTCTCTCCAAAGCTGCTTCCTCCTATTTTATTCAATACATAACTATCCAAATTCTCTTTCATTTTTTCTCTTAAATACAAAAATGGATGCTAAATTCTTTTTCTAGATTTTTGTTTTTGTTTTTACTAATTTTAAGACTTTAATTCTTTTCTTGTTTATTTCTAGATTTTCAATTTATTTCTCTCTTTTTTTTAAAATTTGAATGTTTCTTTCTCTCTCTCTGTTTTTTTTTAACAATTCCCTTTTTATATTTTAATATGAAATTCTAATTTCATATTAAACAAATTTAGTATTTAATTACACTTTAGTAATTTTAATGATAAAATTATAAATAATAACCCATATTAAATTTTACTTTTATTGAATTTGCCTCTACATGTATTAATGACACATTAGTCTAAACACACAAAAATTTATTTTTAATTTACCTACTTAGGCAAACATAGAAAACAACTACTCAAACAAACACCAAAAGCAATCATTTTAAAATATATTTTTTACCATGACTAACTATTGTGGTGTATGCAAGGTTTCACTAGCTATCTGTCGACCTACGATGTCTCCATCTACATTATCCTTTCCGATGATGCTCTCCCTCTGATACACTCAAGGGAAGAATTATTCTGCGTCCACCTCACAATACACAGGGAATTAGATCATATCACATGATTATCATAAAGCAACAATATATAATTGAATTAATACATTAATATGTTTAAAATATAAACACATACATAATCCAGTTCATAATAAGCAATCATGTATTTTCATCTAACTAAGCAACATTCTATTATCTCGAATAAGAATAAATTTCAAGCTAATCATAAATATAACCAATATCATGTGTATCTACTATAACCATCCATAAATAGTCAAATAGTTAGCTTGGTGAGGAATTAGGGTGTAACACATCATTCCTAATCATTTACAAAGTAATAAGTACATAGTATGAGAAATGGTGAATGCTTATTATTAATCCAAATTTGAACCTTCAATTTACATATTTATTGTTACACTTTCAAAAGAGCCTTCCACCTTGATATTTAAATCTTCTTCAATCTATTGTGACATCGTCTACTTGTACTAAAATGGGGTTAAGTGAATATTCATTTAGTTGCTTCATCACTTATATGGAAGAAGAGGTTGAAACCCTAACTCAATATTTAATTTATATTGCACGAGAACTATGTGGAGTTTGATTCTAGAATGTGGAATACATAATTTTGAATCTTCTTGAGGTTTCCCTACACAACTACATCTATCCCCCCTCCTTTGCATGTATGTTGGGGTAAATTAGGCCAAGAGAGAAAGAAGAGATCATTTCAAACATTGTTCCTACTAATTTAGAGAAGTGCAAGTACATGATTGTATGGCATGAGAAGGTGAACCTACATAAAAATATCCATAATCCATAATGGTGCATTGTACACAATTGTCACCTAGAGGCATAATTATTGGTTCATAAAGGCACATAACCAAATTTGTCCGTAGCAGATTCATAGGTCAGGGAGCATGCACTAAATCTATTCCTGCATAGTGAATAATATAAATTTCATACAAATTCTAGACTCAGGTTGCATTTTCAAAACTCCAGGATTGTGTCAAGGTGTGATTGTTACATCTATTTTTGTTTTCTATATTGTCCATTACTTGTGAAGTCAATTTCAATTCCACGTTTTTACTATTCTTAACCACTAGAGTATATATAATTTACTTTTTTAAACTGTAATATTCTACATATACCTTGTACACTAGTTTAATTTGTTTGTATGCAACTAAATCTATCTTAAATCATAAATAATAAAAACACATGCAAACCGCAACATTGTGTAGTGTGTCTAACATAAACTTGTGTACTTCAATAAATTCTCTAATGATTGTCTGATTCCTCTAGAATGCATGTAAGTGCTTAATAGATTCTCGAGAGTAATAAATGAATACTATGTGTTTTTATTTTAGATGTAAATGAGCTATGATACTTGTGTACTTATAAACAAATTGAATCCAAATTAAGACAATACTGGCACCCAAACTAACAACAAATGATCAAAAAATCAAAAAAGGAAAAACTAGGGGTCATGTGCTCATGAGATAGAAGGGACCACACCAAGGGCCCTTGAATGTCATTAACACTCCTAGTGGGACCCATAAGTATTAATGACACCTCATACACATATTTTAAGGAGGGAGTAATGGACAATAGAGAGAAATGGACATCCATATGGGGCTAGGAGTAGATGCAAAAACCATCGAAAGTCAATAAACATGCCAATAATGCCTAATTTTTTATAAATAATAAACAAGTACACAAACATTCTAAAATCATACAATTTAATAACTAATAAATGTTTGGGGGTCATTTTTATTTGTCTACACTTATACCAAAAAAATTGTGCCAATGGAGCTCCATAAACCAAATTGTTTCCAAACAAGTTCCTATTGTCTCAAAATTCTATTTGGAATACAAATTTGAAATCAAAATATATCAATTCCCTATGAATTTTATTAGATATTCTTATTTCTTCAAAAAATGACCTTTTATAGATAAATAAATTGTGACGAGATTCATTGCCTCTTCTTCGCATGCTCTCACAAGAACAAAGGGAAAAGACCTTATGGTTTTCTCCCTTTGGACCATAGGATTTAATACCACATATATTATACAAACCCCTAATTTCAAATTGAAGGCTTCAACAATTCATATCAAATTTTACAAATAATTTCTAGATAACACCAATGATAAGTTTTTTTTAAAAAAAATTCAACGTGTTATTCATAAATTCTTTGCAAAAACAAATCCATAATTGATCAATAGTGAAATACTCTTTGAAGCAATGGAACATAGCACAATATAAATATGTGGTGGTGTAGAAAGACACCTAGAAAAATAATGATCAAATAAGCTAGAATATAATGAATGAATGAGAATATTGAATAGGTGGAAGCTATTGTCTTTATCTACACCTATTAACATATTAAAAAAGGGTAGGTTGACTTAATGTAAGACACTAACCCCAATATATATTATAATTACACAAGGTAATAAGGGTAACCAAGATAAAATAAATAATGGAACACCACAAGTGTCGTTGACTCAAACGGGCCTATAAAGATAGATTTTACATTTTAACAGTCTTGAAGTGAGCTAGAAGTATTTGTAGCTCTCTTATAGACTTTTAGTTTTATCCCCTCTTTTACTCTCCTCCATGGCCTTTTTGCTATTATCATTGTTTTCTTATTCCCCAAATGGTCTGTCCTCCATATCATTCTTCTCATTTTCTTGGCATCACCATTAGGCCCCTCTTTGTCCTCCTCATTTGAGTTTCCTTCCTCAAGTTCTTCTATGTTAGTAGTAGTTGATGATCTAGGTGTAAGAGTGCTAGACCCTACTAAGTGGCGGCGGCATTAACCCTTGTTGTATAAACCTCTCAACCTTGAGTACTTTTGGGGTCAATTCTAATTTCTATCTTTTCTTCTTGATTTGTCTTTTTATCATCTTCCTCATTATTTTTTATTTGTTTCTCTTACCTTTTTATTTTTTCTAATTAACTTCTTGTGTCTCCATCCTCTAACTCCTCTCTCTTGCAATGGTGTTTATATTCCTTACGTATTTTTTGTTTCCACTATTACCTCTTATCTCATCTCTTCCTTGCTTTTTAGGGGTCTAATTTAATTCTCATTTTATGTAATTTTTCTTTGCATCATTCCTTCCTCGCTCATTTGCTTTCTAATTTCACTATATTTAATTCTTCTTCTCTTGTCCATCTTTGTTTCTTTTTTTCCCTAACTCTTTCTTCTAAATGCTCTCGACTTTCTTTCATTCCTCTCTTTTCTCTATATTATTTACTTTCTTTCATCCCCTTTCTTTTTTTTTCCCCCAACCTAACTAATTTTCAGTTATTTGTCTTCCAACAACAGGGCCAAATATTGGCATTATTCAAATGTATTTACCCCGGCTTACAAGATCAGCTGCAATTTGAGTTAATACGACACAAATAGAGTATTAAAATTAACTTTAAATACTAATTATTCACTTAGCTTCAAATGAAAATTAAGGAGTCCATGATTTCACATATTATCCCCACATAATGCGCACATATTTCTTATTCAAAAAAGAAAACCTTTATTCAGTATACATCTCAACGTATTCCACCATAGGACAATTTCCTCACATATTATCTCTCTTCTATATCTCAATACAATTCTTTCATATGTTTTATATCAAATTGCAAATCAACGCCATATATAATGTCTCTTATCTTTTACAAAACCAAGGGACATGACCATTAGTCATGTTCAATCTTCATCAAAGTTGCATGATTATCATATTGCATGTTCAGAGCTGAATATGCCATGAACAATATAACTGTCATAATCCCTAATGCCACATTATGTTTGAGCACTTTGTGGTATGCTAGAATGTTTATATCACTTAGATGATAAATCCTACTAACTTCTTATCGACCACCACTAAATAGAGACACAAATACTCATCTCATAAGCATTCAACATCCAAATGATGAGTACCATAGATGTCAAGTTAGTCACTTTGGTAGAAATCATCAACATCAATTTTGTAAAATTCATCAGCTTAGTTGGCTAATAAAGCTCAAGTAACAATCAAGACTCGATCCTCTCAACAGTTCAAGACATTAATCCAAGTGATTAACATAATTCATGAAAGATTTTGTTGAATGAACACCTTCACCAATTTTTAAATCCAAAAGTTGACTCTGCGAGAGAGAAAGGAGCACCGCCAATTCCAAAAATTTGACAATGGAGGTAAGCAACGCTTCAACTAATATGCCGTACCAAGTGGCATGTTACTCCTTTGTCTTTCAATACACGAGAATAAAGTATTCAAAACGTATCATTCACTATTTTATGTGTTGAGCTCATAAGGTAATCCAACAAAATGGGCACTGATCTCCAGGAGGTATACCTCGACGATGACGTTACCAAGCAACAATTAACACTCGAATACATATTGAGTGAAAGTGAGACTTGCAAAAATAGGGATTCCATTTTCATGGCATTTCGAATACATATTGAGTGAAAGTGAGACTTGCAAAAATAGGGATTCCATTTTCATGGCATCCATATCTTGTTTCAAAATTCCACCATACAACAACAATGATGTAATTCTGGAGGTTACTTGCTCTACCCAATTTTATTGAAACCGACCAAACAAGGCTATACATTTTTGCGTGGGGTCATAATTTTGCATTAATTAATTGCTTGTCAAATACATTTAGAATGGAATATCAATCACAAGGTGTAAGAGTTTCGCATGAAATTGATATCAAGAAGTTCATTTTTCTTTATTATATACTCAAAATGATAGATTTGATGATCCACTGCTGTACTCTCATGCTCACCTCGAGTGCCACACCATCAACACAACTAGAGAATTGTAATTTTCTTTCAGTATTTATTATAATATCAACTGCCTTTATAAAAAATAAATCAATTGAAATAGAATAAAGAATCTAACCATTGTAAGATTTTGAAGGATGCATTCCCTGAACTTTTTGAATTGCAAGTTTATATAACTAAAATTGAATTGCAAGTTTATATAACTAAAATTGAAAATGAAATTTTACGAAAGCTTATGAATATTCCTACACTGGAAAAGAAACAGCTTTTTTTGTATTAGCAATCACCAGCCACAACGAAACACAAAATGAGGATTCTTCAGTTCATTCAAAACCACAAAACTAAACCCTCTGCATGCATGTCCCCGAACTGTCCCTCATATGTCTATTCTGACCCAGCTTATGCCTTTCACTTGTACTCCAGGATCATGTTGTTCTCCGGAGCCAGTCCAATGCATGCCCTCAGTATGTTCTCTAGCATAGCCCTCTGCTTCGCCAGGGCATTCACCACAGGAGTGCCAGGGGGAACCTATATGCAGATTGAAATTCAATCAAGTTACTAATAAGTTGAAAAAAAAACACAGTACTAAAATAAAGCGCTTACCAATGGGGCTTTGGTGAGGTAGCTCAGAATAGTTGCTACAGGGTGGAAAGAGTGGAATTTGGCCTGTAATATCCATGATTGCCAATTTTAGTAGAATTCCAGGATTTACAACACTGCAATGCTTTCTGATGGTGGTGTAAAGAATTAAATACCTCGCCCTCTTTCTTAAGTTGAATCCTGGTGCTAAGTTCAGCAAGTAAGACCAAATCCAAGATTAAAGGAGCTGCAAGCAGGGAGTCTTCACAGGTATTGTGGAGTACAATGGTGCTCTTCCCTCCCATGAAAATCTCAGAAGTGTATTCGTCCATGGCTCTCTTGCTGTCTCCAACATAGGGCACGTACTGCCAAAATTTACAACTCTAGATAAGTTATGTACATACATACAGTACAGTACTTGCTAAAAGGCCTTGCAAATGGTGTAGCAATTCTAGATAAGATATGTATAAATGTATAGTACAGTACTTGCTAAAGGTCTTGCAAATGGCATAGCAAGGTACACAGGCTTGAATGTGGCAAAACTCTTAAAATAGTACTGAAATGGTTAACCTCCCAAAGTTCGTGTACAAGTCCAGGGGCTAGGAGTTCTACTCAAATTTCAAACTATGCTAAAATTCACTTCAGTAGGACCATTCAAGCTCATGAGAGATGATTTCTTGTAATGTGTGAATTACTGCTCATGAAAGATGGCTCATTGAAGGAATAGTATCATATACTCTTAGGATTTAATCCTAAAGAAAAAATCATAGGCGTAAAAGAAAAGGGATTTCGGAGAAATTAAGAAATATTGCCCCAAGTATGGTTGAAGATTTTACCTTGATGACGATAACATGATCAGGGTGTTCACCGGCCCCATACAAAATGGCGTTGCTGGAAACCATGTCGTCTACTACATTGCTCTTTGAAATTTCCTTAGAGCGGAAAGTCTGTGGAGCTGACAAATTCATCCCGTCATTGTTTCCCAAATGATTGTAGCTCACAATGGCTGTTGGCTGCACTAGAAATCAGAGATCAGTTCCCGCTCCTAAATAGTTTGTGGTTAAAAATGCCTACCACATAATGACATGAAAGTGATAAAAATTATTAATAACTATTGCAATTGCAGACCTTGATACCAGCACCAACAAGGAAATCCACAAGAACAGACTTCATCTTTGTCTGACCACTCTTGAAATCATCCCCTCCAATAAGACTGTTCTTCTCAATGGCCAACTCTATCAGACCTGCATTACATCACACTTGGATCATGTTGCAAGCCATATCACGTCCAATAATACTTTTTATATATGCCAATATCATATCCAGGAATACTACTTATATATCTTTTCAAAATGCAAAACTGGTAAAAGGTCTTTATATTTTTTTCTTCTTTGTAGATAGATTTTTCAAGCTCAAATTCATCATGCTAGTGCTAGTTAAGCTGGGCAGAAGAAAGCCGAGGAGGATGAGGGCATTTAGGTGCTTGACCAAAAAACAGAGGACATAAGGGATTGTAGATTCTATCTTATGGCTTGGATTGTATTAAGAAACTCCTCCACCTCACCTCTAGCACGAGGGAAAGGAGATGCTGGAGGGTAAGGAGAACTTTTTGTTTCTTTTCTTATCAAGTGCTTCTTATCGAGCACCTTTTGGCCATTGACACTAAGGAAAGCCCCAAACTTGCCTCTTAGATATGGACAGAGAGACATCCAAACAGCAGCTATTTGTTCTACAACCTTAGGGAGTCTACAGAAAACATAAGTACCCTGTCCAATATAGTCCATAACATATCCAAAAAAGGGTGTGTAAGTCCAACAAAAACACACAACATGTAAAACGAAAGCTATTCAAAATTCATCTAGGAGAAGAAAGGTCCTTTTAAGATCCATGATGCCTCCAGTGTTTAAGCCCAACAAAATGACAGAACAAGTGTAAAAGGTTCAAAACTCTTTTAGAAGAGGAAAGGTCCTTTTGAGGTCCACAATGCCTTGGGCGTACAAGTCCAATAAAAGGACAGAATTGGTTTAAAAGGAATCTATGTAAAACAATTATAGCAGAGGAAAGGTACTTTTGAGGACCACAACGCCTTGAGGATGCAGGACTTACCCCTGCCCAGATTCAAACCTCGGCTTCCAGAATGGAAACACAGGCCCTTCACTGTCAGTGTCAAGCCCACAAAAAAGCTTAATAGAGTGACGATCTGCTTGAAACTCAATAATGTTATATCACATTTGAAGAGGCTTTCAAGCCCTTCAAGATCAAGCCCATATAAAAATATGATAGAGGAACAATCTGCTCGAAACTTAATCATGTGAAGTCATACTAGATGAGGCCTACTGTAGAGATGAGAACTTTCATCAGCATACCTTTGCAAATTTACTTAAAAGGCCCACAGATTAAACATTTACGGTCCTTTTGAGGTCCACAATGCCTTGGGCATTCAAGTCCAACAAAAAGACAGAATTAATTTAAAAGAAAGCTATCTAAAATAATTATATGAGAGAAAAGACCCTTTTGAGGTCCACAGTACATTGGGAGTACATAACTTACCCCTATCCATATTCAAACTTGGGCTTCCAGCATAGAAATACAGGCCTTTCACCATCAAGCCCACGTAAAAACATAATAGAGGAACAATCTGCTTGAAACTCAATCATGCGTTATCGCACTGGAAGAGGCTTACAGGCCTTCAATGATCAAGCCCATTAAAGACATAATAGAGGAAAAATCTGCTTAAAAGTCAATCATGTGGTGTGATATTGGATAAGACATACTATAAATAAGGGGACTTTCATCAGCGTGTCTTTGCAGATTTAATTTCAAAGACCACGGATTAAAAATTTAAAGTACCAGAAAATTATTCTTTCAATGCTCCCAGACCAAATGCTGCCCTTCTAGAATTTAGATAAAATGAAAGAAAAGAAGAAATTGTGAGCTCAGTTACCATGGCTTCCAGTGTAGAAGTTTTACCATATTCTCTTTGATGGATTCAAAGTTACACAAACATACTATGAAAAAAATACTAATAGTTTTCTTAGAGAAAATGATAATATGGCTTCCTTTGGGTAAAAAATGCTTACAATGATAATAATATTTCATAAAAAGCCATGTCTTACCAGAACAAATCATTCTTATACCACAACTTATTGTCCTAAAAGTGTTTTCAAATTTTCACTAATCGTTCCTTTAGTCTCTCTAAGTGAGTAATAACAGAAGCAAACCAATTTACTCAATATGCTAACTAACCTGATGACGGAACAAGTTTTTGAGCCTGGTTCTGTCTTCGAATTAATGACCAGGAAAAAATCCTTCTACCAAAGTGTGTATTGTTTTGCTTATGAAGGTCAAGTAAGTGGGAGATAAATGAGTTATCCAATTATAACAAAATATCTGCTTGCATCTATGTACTACATGAATCATGATTGTTCTTTGTTGCGAACACTACCCTCTGTTTATCTTAGACTACAAAAAAGCGGACCCCAAATCTTGCAGTAATGGATCTACATACCTGGTACAAAGGTATTCTGAGGACTGCCGTTGATGAAGGGAATGTTCTCCTGAATACAGGCCAGAGCATAAAGAGTTGAGGGCGAGATCTCAGACTCGTCCCTTTCCAGAGATGCTAACAGTGTCTCCTTTGTGTCATTCAGCCCCACCATAACGTCACTGTATCGTTCTGTATTGGCAGTCCAGAGAACAACTACTCTGTCCACCTTTGTTTTTGCCTTGAACTCCCTGTGCAAAATAGGAGTTGAAAACATTCAGGAAAGAATTGGCATCTCTTATCAAAGGAAAATTCAGTAGTGCTATCAACAAAGATGTTGAGTCAATGCCTTCAGGCAAAAAAGCATATATGTTAGCCATGCTGACTTTATTAGGAAGATACCTCCCATATAGCCCTAATGTAAGATTCAATTAACTTTTCTGTCCCCTGTGAAGTAGTATAAGATGCATTCCTCAAATAAATAAAGAAAAAAGAAAGCACTGCCTGCATTAGAATGCTATCAACAATTTACAAGATAAAAGGAATACGAGACCGCAAGTAAAACAGATAAAACAAAGCTTAATTGAGCAGCCTTACATGATGTCTTGAACAATTTGTTGCACCTGTTCCTTCTTGGAACCCTTGATTACATTATTTGCCCGTTCACCTTGGTTTGCAGCTATGAAATCTGGATCAAAGATGCCAGGAAGAGGCATCATGTCTTGCATGTAGGGTCGCAGCTGCTTCTGAAGGTCAATGTCAAGCACCTTGGCTCGAGCCATGGCATCCGCCAAATTCAGGTTGCTGATGTCCCATCCACCAAATACGATATCATTAGGGTCCACCTGCACAAGCAAATAAAGATTAAAATAGGAAGCAAGATACACTCCTAACAAAATAAATTCCCCTGAGAAGTCCTAACATAAAAAAATGAGCATGTCAAAATTCTAGAAGTAATGCCTATAATATCTATAGTTAAACTGGCCAAGGTAAAGTACTAAACATCTGGAAAATAATCTTGTAAATTTTGCAATTATAAAATAAAACTCATTTACAAATACCAAACATCTGAATTAATATTTACAAATCCGAAATATCTGAAGACTTATCCAATTAATTTTGGAATACTAAGACAATTCATTTACACTTCCTAAACATCTTAAAATGATCTCGTAAGTTTTGAAACACTAGGAGAAAATTCTCTTGCTAATTTATAAACATCTAAAATTGATCTTAAATATTGCGATGCTGAGGAGAATTTAATTCATAACTTGTACATAACTGAAAATAATCTCTTACATTTTTGCAATGCTAAGATAGAAGTTCAATTATAAATCCAGAAACCTGAAAGCAATCTCATAGATTTGCAACTATTATAAACGGAATTTGTTTACAAACCCTAAGTAAATGAAATTAAGCTTGCATTAGGTTTGTGGAATTTTACTAGTGCCACAAAAATTAATAATATAATTAAATTATTCGTGGAAGCCTACAACATATTGCGAACCCTGGACATCTTAAAATAATTATGTAAATATTAAAATAGGGAGCAGGATACACTCCTAACAAAATTAATTCCCCTGGGAAGTCCTAACATAAATAAATAAGCATGTCAAAATTCTAGAAGTAATGCCTATAATATCTATACTTAAACTAGCCGTGGTGAAGTACTCAACATCTGGAAATAATCTTATAAGTTTTACAATTATAAATTAAAATTCATTTACAAATGCCAAACATCTGAAATAATATTTACAAATCTGAAATATCTGAGATTTATCCAGTAAATTTTGCAATGCTAAGACAAATTAATTTACAAATCCTAAACATCTGAAAATGATCTAGTTAGTTTTACAACACTAAGAGAAAATTCACTTGCAAATTTCTAAACATCTAAAATTGATCTTAAATATTGTGATGCTGATGGGAATTTCATTTACAACTCGTACATATCTGAAAATAATTCACTTGAAAATTTCTAGACATATAAAAATGATCTTAAATATTGTGATGCTAAGGGGAATTTCATTTACAACTCGTACATATCTGAAAATAATCTCTTAAATTTTTAATAAGATAGAAGTTCAATTATGATCTAGAAACCTGAAAGCAATCTCATAGATTTTGCAATATTATAAACAGAATTCGTTTACAAATCCTAAGTATATGATATTAAGCTCGCATCAGGTCATTAATTTTTGTGGGAACAATAATTAATAATCTAATTAAATTACTCATGGTAGCCTACGACATATTGCAAACCCTGGACATCTTAAAATAATTCTGTAAATTTTCCAATAACAAGGATTTTAATTTTCAAATCCTACATACCTGAAAATAGTCCTGTAAATTTTACAATACTAAGAAGTTTTTTTTTTCTTTTTTCAATTTTAATATTTTCAGAAATATAAAATTAGCACTTCGAAATGGCTGTTTACAACTTTAAAAAAAAAAAGACTCAATACCAGAATCATTGTCAATAAACGGACAGTTAATTTAATATTTACCATGGGAAGGAGGCTCTTGAAAGGAGCGTAAATCTCTTCGCCATTATAAGATCCGATTCTGCAAGTGGATGCTTGGGTGAGAGACCCAAAGTAATTTGCCTGCTGTACCTTATCTTTTGTCACCCAAGAGATTCCCCTGCAAAACAAAATCACAAACCCCTAAATCAGCCCAACACTGCAAAATCAAATCAATCATCAATCCAAAACAACAAATGGAAGATCCAAATTCAACTAACACAACAAATGCAAGATCCAAATTCGACTAAAAAAGGGTGAAAATACTTACTCTCTGTTAGCAATAACACCTGCGGTCAGGGTGGAGCCATTGTTTCCGCCCCATCCCACCAGCATAACCCTACATAAATAAAAAATTAAAATTTAAAAAATGCCACTGTTTAGGGCATTAATCGAAAAAGTTTGCATCACTAAAACAACCCTTATCAATTGCATCATGATACAATTTAAAATTGAACTATCCCAGGTAGAATTACACACATTTCTACAAGTTGTAATCAAGTTAATGAAAGGGGCCCAAGTCCCACTGGTGGAGAATACTGGCTCGTGAAGAACCCATCAAGGTTGCAGTACCTGGAGACTGGAGGTACCAGATAAGAGATGAGCCAGGGTGTAAGCCCTGGCTTATTTTGACCCAATAGAACCATGGATTGATTAACCAAAAAATAATATATAAATAGACAATTTATATAATTAATGTTAAATATCTTTTAGCAATCAATTTGGTCTTAAAAGAAAATAAATATAGTCCATAAGATGATAAATGGACCTTCTGAAAATCACTGTGTAAAAAACATTTTATATTGATATTCAGTATAAACTGAGAGATCTATCATCAAGATGTAACATCGCAATTATTTATCTTATTTATCCGTAGATTACACAAAGCAAAGACACTATCTCTATAGTGTGCTATTGGGATCCTCATCCAAAAGTTAAGTTTAAATTCTGGATGTTATGAGTTTATTGACCCATAGTCAGGGAAATAATGCTTTAAGAGTGTTACATTTCAAGGGATTATATTATTTAAGATAGCTCAGGAGACATCTGAAATCTTAAACTCTTACATTTGGCATACTATAATTAATTGTACATATCAAATACCAATGAAGAAAGAGATTAAAGAAGAAAATCCCAAAGTATTAGATTACATTCATCATTTCTCTCCTACTAATAACAAGTGTCTAAGATGCTTGTGATTATTATAAAAATATATTAAGAAAATATTATTATAGTATTAATAAACTAATTAATCAAACTTATTGGTGATTAAAGAGTTATATTTCAATTTTTTTTTTTAAATCTCACAGATTTATCTAGAAATCTTTAACAATTTATTTCATGGATTGTGAAAATACTTCTCTTTGAGTATGTAAATGATGATAAAATACATTTGTTCCATCATCCATCAAGATACAAATAATTTTAAAAATACAAAAAAAAATTGAAAGAATGAATATTTCTCACAAGAGATAACTTAAAAAAAAGCTAGGTAATATCCCAAATACCACTACTGCTACACTAATACCAACATATGCTAAAAGACTTCTTCAAAGATCAAGAAATTTATCTTTCAATTGAAAACAAAACCCAAAAGTAAATTCTCACAGAACTAATAAAATCAGGAAGGTGATTTGAGATGACTCGAACAAACAAGTAAATCTCAGAGAACTAACAATCTGATTAATCAAACTTGGTTTGCAAATATATGGCCTCGGTAATAAGGTTGAACAATCACCACAATAAAGATCCGGGGTTAAATCTCAACAATGAACAGTTGGACCAGTTAATTTCCCGGCTTTACGCAAAAGCATGAACAGAATAGATTTCACTCACCCGAGCTTGGGGACCCGCGTATCGGTCTTGAACTCATATTTGACAGACTTGGGTTTGACGACCCACTCATACTTCCCATTTGTGTTCTGATGAACCAGTTCAGTGGTTTCATAGCCATACACCGACTCTATACTCTCCTCATTGTACTTGACATTAGGGCTCTGCACGCGGAACTTCTCAATGAACATTTTCCAAATCGAAATTTAAAATTCAGATTCAAATTGCTCACTGCTAGTTTTATTTTCAAGGCTATGTCGTGTGATCGTTTTATAACGAAGACCGCTTCCGCCCTTCATCTCTTTCTATCTCTAAAAATATCACCTGCTAGTAATCTGATACAGTAACTTTTGCTTTTAGGCCCCATGACCTGCACGCACTGGGGCTATTTTCACGAGATCCGTACCATTTAAACTGAGATTCGCAGTTACCTGAATTTGACTCGGGATTTGAACCCTGGTAACTGAGTGGCTCTCCTTTAATGTCGGCGGTTGCCTTGGGGTCAGACTGTAGACGTGGCGAAACTTGTCCCGCTCCACTCCTTTTGCTTATCTCTTATGATTTATCCCTCTCTTTCCGCCACACGTACCCATCACCCTTATGATAAAGCTTTTCCAGAATAGGGAGGAGGACCCACCCTACTAATTATGCGAGGCATTCGCTTAAAGTAATTAAAACTATAAAATGTTATAGAATTTATTATGACTATTATAACTATCTTAAATTGATATTTTTAAGATACTTTTAAGAGATGTCAATCTCAAAAAATTTATTTTAGATTTTTGATATATCATAATAGTTATATGAAACATTTTAGAATGATATCCACAGTGGTAGTGAGTTGTTATGTAAAAAGAATGTAAAAATAGGGACATTTGTATGCTAAAAAACTATTACTCTCTATGTTATTTTTTTCTCAGGGGACTCTTCAATTCGAGTTTGAGAAAAGAAGCAATATTTTTTGAAAATGTCAATTATGTTGTAGCAATATTATATGACAATATTTTTGACAAATGTAATTATTTGTAACTAAAATAAAATAAAAATAGAGCTATGGTTATGTTTATTAACTAAATATGATCACCATATGAGTCATAAACTTATGTAAAATTGTTTGTATTAAATTATAATCAAAATGAGTTGTAATTATGCAACGTGAATTTTTTAACACACCAAAATATTAAAGTATATATGCATTTTCTTTAGTGTTTCCATCTTTTACTATGATTTATATGAGCATTGTTGAATAATCAAAAAAATAGACCCATTCAAACTAGACTCATATAATAAAATTTTAAAACTTAAATATTTGTTAAATAAAGTTTATTATGGATGAATTTAGAATGAACACAAATTTTTAAAGTGACTTACAATATTCATGGCTATCGAATATAAATGATAAACAAAGGCTTTATATATGGTTGTCAAGTGCAACTGTATATCCCAAAGCAAATATGTGTAATAGAAAAAATATGAATCATAACAAGCAATTTAATTAAAAAATTAATAATTTAAATATTATATTAATAAATTTTACTATTTTTTCTTATATTTATGTTAATTTTAAATTAATAATTAACTAGCATACATAAATTTGTGTGAATTTACATAGTTTTATCTAAGATATGTATGTTAGTTAATAATTTTATTACGTGGAGACAAATGACAACAATCTAGCCACACTATTGTGTTGGGATAGAAAAAATATATTAGCAAACAAAAAAGGAGGAGCCTTCAAACTCTATTTTTTAATTGACTTCTCCAAGTGAAAAGAAAAAACTTCCAAGTTGAGTCAAATAGATATCAAATTCAAATTTAAAATTTCCATGTGACAATTAAATAGACATCAAATTTAATAAGATTAAAAATAATTGTGAACAATTCACTCCATTACACTTCATTGTTATGATTGTAAAATTTTCATCGATGTAATAATAAATAGTATAAATAATAATAATAATAATAATAATAATAATAATAATAATAATAATAATAATAATTCGACTGACATATATCCTAGGGGAATTTTTTTTAGAAATTATACTAATATAGAATAAATGTGCAACCTTGGCATAAACTAAAAGTGAAAGGATAAAATGAAAGAAATATGATTAAAATGACATGTAAAGAAAAAAAATAAACACTTCAAATTAAATAGCGACTGACTTTGGGTTTGAGGTCATTTTTAATTGTTTTCTTTTAACGAGGCACCTTTCAAAATGTGATACGGTATCTGTCAATTGTCCAACAGTTCAACAAACCTATTTTGGAAGGAATCATACAGGCCCAGACAAATTAGGGTGAGAGAAGGTTTCAAGCCCCAGATAGTTATATAGGATAGGGATGGTTATGAGTGTCTGTATTCTACAAAGGGTTGTGAGCCCCATTTATAGATCCTATATGGCGATCTGATCATTTTAGGACACTCACCCCACTCTATACAGGGGAGGAGGGAAAGCGTCGCCTCTCCCTTCCCACTCCCAATATATATATATATATATATATATATATATATAGAGAGAGAGAGAGAGAGGGGGGGGCGGGGGCGGGCAAGGGCAAGGGCCCCTATCTCTAGTCAACACCTTATATGTATAGATGGAGACTAGAGACTAGAGAGGTTGATTCAATCTATATATGGGGTGGGGGCATAGTCTATAGTTATTAACTATGTATAAGGGGTCGATTCCATATATATATATATATATATATATATGAGCGACCCCTATTAACTATGTTTAAAGAGTCGCTCCCATAGAGAGGTTGATTCAATCTATATATGGGGTGGGGGCATAGTCTATAGTTATTAACTATGTCTAAGGGGTTGCTCCCATATATATATATATATATATATATATATATATATATATATATATGAGCGACCCCTATTAACTATGTCTAAGGAGTCGCTCCCATAGAGAGGTTGATTCAATCTATATATGGGGTGGGGGCATAGTCTATAGTTATTAACTATGTCTAAGGGGTCGCTTCCATATATATATATGAGCGACCCCTATTAACTATGTCTAAAGAGTCGCTCCCATAGAGAGGTTGATTCAATCTATATATGGGGTGGGGGCATACTCTATAGTTATTAACTATGTCTAAGGGGTCGTTCCCATATATATATATATATATATATATATATATATATATATATGGGAGCGACCCCTTAGATATAGTTAATAGGGGTTGCTCATATATGTATATGGAAGTGACCCATTAGACATAGTTAATAGGGGTCACTCCCAACTATGTCTAAGGGGTCGCTTCCATATATATATATATATAGTAGTGAATAATATTTTATCTGTCACTTGTCCTCGTTAAATACACACTTGTATTTTTTATATTTATATGTAGACCATAAATAAATGCACATACATGTGTACAACTGGACCAACAATATGGATATCCACAGTTCAATTTGAAAGTGTCTCTGGATGCCACTAATATGTCTCTTCACATTACACCTTGTTATAATTCCATTATGAATTCAAATGAAGACTAGTAAAAAATACTTACCAACATGTTTATTTCAATGCTTTTGTAGATCTGACTCCCTTTTGACATGCTTCTGAATATGTTATTTGAAAGGCAATTATATAAGCTTTTGAAAATGGATTCAGGGGATTCAAAGTTTGTGTATTCTAAGAATTTTGGTAGTGGCTAATATTCCTATTGAAGAGGTTTTCAAAAATATTCAATGTATTAGAGGAGGCTTGAGCTCCAACGAAGTAGATGAACAGTTTAAGATATTTGGATACAATAAGCTTAAATAAAAGAAGGTAATCCATTTTAAGGAGGATGGTTCTTCTATGCCCCTATGTAACAACATTGTTGGTTATTTTAGAGTCATTAGATTATATAAAATCCTAAACTTTTTGGGTTTTATGTGGAATTTAACATCATGGGTCATGGGAGCTACAACAATTATGGAAATTGCCTTGGCAAATGGAAGAGTAAGTTTGGAGTTTTTGCTCAATTGTGGTGATGCTCATTGTTGTTTAAACCTTTAAGAAAGAGTTAAAAGAGAATAACCTAATTAACTAAGAAGAAGACTTCTAAAAACATGTTAATTAAATAATTCAAATTCACAATATATTCTAATATAGTGTTGAAATTATGGAAATATATTAAATATAGAAATTACAATGCCAAATAATAATTTGATTATTTAACACAAAGAAGGAATGATACTTAGCTTATTGAATGATGTGCAAACAAATCTAGGAAGTGCAGTTGTAAAAATAATTAGGATGTTGTTTAATTATTATTTAGCTTATTGAATGATGTGCAAACAAATCTAGGAAGTGCAGTTGTAAAAATAATTAGGATGTTGCTCAATTATTATTTCTCAGATTCTGAAAATTAGTTCTCTGTCAACTTGGACACTACTATCAAAATAAGAACACTAGCATCAACACCTCTATCCAAAAATTGATGCTTATGTCCTACATGGAATACATGTCATTTTTTGTAAATTTTATCTGCATATGTAAAGTTTCACTCTCACCTTGTAGATTATATGTTTGGATCATGCACATAGGTTTTGAATATTAGTTTGTAGATCAAAACCCTAGGTCATCCAATTAGGGTATGTCACCTTGCAAAACAAGGGTTGGTAGGCTCAAGTGAAGTCAAGCTGACCTCAAACATCCTTATATTATTGAGTATTGCCTACATATCTAATACTTTAAAGAGGGCCTCAAACTAATGTAGTTCTCCCCCTTATGTGGGATTATGTATGAACAATAGTTTAATATGTTATATGCAAGTGCAAGTAGTGATCTATCTTGTAATTTTTAAAATAATACTCATGGGTTATTCTTTGAATGCTTCATACTTGTAAGAAAACTACTCCTATGGTTGATTTGGAAATAGGGAAGAATAGGGTAGCAGAACTTAGTTGTGTATATGATTTAGTAAGCTTGATAGGTGCCTTCCTTGGTAATTACTAGATGAATAATGAATGAATTGTGTTTTGTATTTATACCGCACCTTTTGAAATAAATATCATGTGAGGGTTAATTAAGACAAATAAGTTGACTCATATATATCAAAATATTTAAAATTTTGAGTATTTTTAGGGTACAAACACTAGTGTCATATCTGAAACACTAGTGCCAATGATAGTTACCTACTCTGGATAATAGTATTCCATAAAATAGAGAGTTATTGAAGATCTATAATTGACAGTGTAATAGATATTATGTTTTAAGCATATTATGGGCTATAAGTGATATGAGTAATAATAATATCAGTTTTAAACCATAAGATAATAATTTAGGCATAATGAGATCGTGAACATGAGATTTTTGATAGTAGAGAGGTTGTGAACTGAAGGGTTGAGCCCTGAGTGATATTTGCCAAATGTGCAAGACTAGTTTATCATATAAAATCTAAATTTAACAACTAAATTTTCATCCTCTCCCTTGACCCCCTTCCCTATAATATAGTAATGCATATGGATGAAATCACTAGGTTAAAGGAAAGAAATGTGTACCTAGGTGTAGATAACACATCTTACTTTGACTTGAGCCTTGTTTGAATTTGTCATTTATGTATTAATTCTAACCAATAACATGTTATAGTGTAACTAGTGCATATAGTCTAAAAATTTAAATAATTGAAATGCTTGAAAGAAAAGAGATAAAGGAAGGAGTACACCTATGTCTCGATGAAACCATATCTCCCCTTGGTAGTTTGCTTTGGTAATGCCACTTCTTTTTTTAAACATTGGAGATAAGTTCACAATTGAATCTTGGAGATGTGAAGAAGATAACTGGAGGGTGATCATGCCACCAATCCAATGCAAAGGGTGAGTTGTGCCAAGGACATTGAGGTCATTGAATATAAATCACACAACTCAAATGTATACATAATCTAGCCAATATCACCTAGGTTAAATGGTATAACCATATCAACCTAAAAAAGGGGATTAGTGCCAAATCCATCGAGCATGATGAATCTCGATCGCACTACTCAAGGGAGCTAAATGTTATAGCAAATAAAATATCAATAAGTGTATCTTGGTAAGGTGAGTGCATAAATGTCTATATAACCTAAATATGTATCTATTATTTAGTGCATTTCCATGGCATATGCACCTTTAATATGTCTCAATCTGAAGTATCTATTAAAATTTAACCTCTGCTCTATAGACCGTGTATAATATCTGTGACAAATTTGAAAAAATATTCTAAATATGTGAAAATCAATGTCAAATGCATAAGATTCTTACCCAAGTGTCTGTATCAAATTATGCCAATTTTTCCAACTATGTCTATATGGATTCATGTCTTTATAGCATGACCCTAATGATATGCCCCCTTTTAAAGTGAATGGAATGCTATCTGATAGTCACCTTATCTCAAATGGATATGAGAACCATTTTATATTTGTATAAATCATGTAGTAAAGAAGCATATAGTGGTATCATGGCTAAGTATGTGTATCAATTAAGCTCATAGTATCCAAACATAAAAAGTCCTAATATGTATGATGTAGACCATGGAAACATCTATAAGTAATAAGCTCAATATCAACAAACAATTAAGAAAACATACAAGAGTACTCAATGTCACACAAAAGGGGGTCTAAGGAGACCACAAACAAGGGGCATGTTCAAATGTCGCACACTCAAAGGAGAGGACATGTTCAAATTTATATACACCAACGAAACAACCAACACTCAAAGCACTATGGCCAACAAACAAGGAAATGTTCAAATGTTCCATAGTCAAAACAAGATATCAAACAAGAAAGTACACTCAAGTAAACCATGTGATAAGATGAATAAGTGAAATATAAGCAACTAGCATAAATATGTCATACTAATCCTTGCATACATGTGTTATCCAAATGGCCTATAACATAACATATTTGGCACATTATGTAATATGCAAACATGAGTATAGGCATGTGTAAGTATTACTATATAACTCAACATGATAATGTAAAATGATCATAAAATAATATAACTTGTATCAATCATGATTAAAAAACTATATGTCCTCAACATAGTGTATCATGTGGGTGGAGGAAAGGTCCATGTTGGGTCTTTTTCCTTAGATTTGCATAAATATATATTATTTGCACATGTTAGAGGAAACAAAACACCAAAGAGAATGTAAAATGACATATCATGCGAGGAGTAACTTTGTGTTCTCACCCAAGGCACATAGCATGGACTGGTCCTTGACAATACTATCATACGATGGTATTTAGATAAGCTCTATCTTACTTAGGTGCTTGGGTTGTTATGATTACTCATTTTTACCATCATTATTATTATAGAGTTGGCCATTTAAAGGATGCATATAATACATTTATCGATTACCATAAAATTAAATCTAACATTATATAGATCAACACATCATGACTTACAAATAAGAGTTGGTTCCATTGCTTTTTGTATGCAATTAAATTTGCTAACTTCATTTATCATCACTAATATTATTATTAGTCGACACTAACATCGTTAATTTCATCTAATAATCACCAATCTCATCTAACTTTATCTAATTTATCTTACTAATCATCCTTGCCATTTATCTAACATCCCCCTTCATTATTCTTCATGATACTAACCTTATAACATTCCATGCCTAATTAATTCACCTAAGTCCCCATTATGTATTAACTAATCCCACTTATCTAATATTTGGGAATTTAAATTTCCCATAACCCACGTACCTACCTACTCCTAGGCTTTCCTACAACCTACCCTCTACTCTTCACCTAACCCTTCTTCTAATCTAGTTTAATCTTTCCCTAATCATTATTATATTCCCTAATAGATTCTATAACTCTCTACCATCCTTCTCCTTTTATAGAGAGTTATCTATAGATAATTCTAAATAATTTTAATTCCTTAGAATTCCCTCCTTCCTCTCTAGAGTCTTCTTCTCTAGAGGCTTCCAATGAATTTTTAATTCATTGAAAAAAATCCCCCCTTGCCTATTTAAACCATACTTCCCTCCATTCCAAACAAGGAGAGAAACCATGAAATATATGATCCTCTCATCTCAAACCAGTCTACTTGTTAAAGACATGAAGCCAACAAATGCTATAAAATTTTTGAGTCTATAAAGGAAATCCATAAGCATATGATCCTTTTCTTGGTTAATCTGATTTGAAGCATTAGCTTTAAGTTATAATATTGGTATGAATGTTTCATTTATTTGCATTATAATTCTATTGGCTCTAATTTTTGAAGTGGATTTATGTTTTGCATAATTTTGATATAAATTGCATAATCAAATCCATTGCTCAAAATTTACCATCCCACACTTTCATTTGATAAGATTATAGAGTTTCATTGTTATTACATGATCCAAATCTCTAAACACACACACACACACACACACACACACACACACACACACACACACACACACACACACACACACACACACACACACACACACACACACACACACACACACACACAAACACACACACACACACACACACACACACACACACACACACACACACACACACACACACACACACACACACACACACACACACACACACACACACACACACACACACACACATCTAGTAACAACTAATTTTCCTTTAACTTCACTCTAACAATGTTGACTATTAAAATATATATATTTTCCTTTCTAAAAAACCTAAATGGCATTTATACATATAGTTCAACCCCTTGCCTTTGGGTACCTCATTAGTATAAATAAGACAACTCAGCCAATGATCATTCAGGAAATGAGTTGTGGTGAGCTGTTATAATGAATTCCTATTGATTCAGGCCTAACCACCCATATATACCCTCTCAATGTTAGACCGTCATGTTCATGTTCCTCTTATTTCATGGAATGGTGTTAGTTTTGTGCTCTCATTAATCCCCATTAATTATGTGAACCATTTTGTAATTGTTTACACTTCCAACGCTCTTGTCCCAATCTTTCACTCCTCTAATTCCTAATCTTTGTGTTCCTCATTCTCCACTTCCTTATATTTCATGATTCTCCCTTTTGCACCATGGTCTTTCATGTTTTTCTTCAACCTTTCTCTCTTTCATACCAACTTCGTTCATGCCATGGTCTCTTCCATGCTCATGTTTTCTATATTGTTCTCATGCCATGCTACCAAAATACTTAGAGTATTTTATTTACAAAATTTTGGGTCCAACATCACCCCATAGTAATTTGATAATTCATCCTGGACTATGTTGTAGTTTCCTTTGTTACTAAAAATGTGGGGTTCACCTGCTGGAATTGGCACTTGAGCTCCTCCCATTGATTGAGGGTTATCTAAAGTTTTGAAGTAATGACTTCCACTTCATCCCAAATCTTATTAATTTCTTTGGGCTACTTAAAAAATCCATTTGTTCAAGATGCCAAGGTCTCAAGCTGATTAGTTGTATCCTTATGAACATCTTTGAGGGGCTCGACCTTGTCCAAAACATGCCCTCAAATTACTAAGAAACTAACATTTAGCTCTTATCGTTTAGTGATTATTTTATTTTCAAGTTTTTCCATATCCTAGAAAATTTTTGTGCACTAAGCCCTATCCTTAACACTTAAATTATTTTTAGCCAATTGCTTATGATATGAGCAGTTGTACTTCCAAAAAATTTCTTGTTTATGCTAAGTTTACGAAAACCCCATTTGCAATGGGAATAGTGTCACCTAACTGATTAAAAAAACTATGATAGACCTCCATGGCTTATGTGAATTATGTTATTACCCAAAGTTTCTCTTATCCAGGGTCCACTTGGTTCTTACATTTATTCAATAACACGCCCACAAGTATCTCCAACTTATTTATGGCCTCTCTAGTCATAGGAACACCATTTGCAAGAGTTGGATCACTTCTCAAAATTATTTGACAAAGGCCCAAAGTCCTAAGTCATGCCACCTTGGCTACATCAAGTCAACATTTAAGTTCTTCAATTTATACCTCAAGCTTGTGCCTTTCTTCATGTTCATCCTTATATAGTTGAATGAACTCCCAGTGTTTGTTGTGAACTTTTCCCAAGTCATGTTTTTTAAGAATATTCTACCTAGAAACCTCTATGGTAAATTTGATGAGGGATGTACCTAATTGAACTGGGGAATAGATCGCATGACTTACCCAAAATTTATTTATAACACCAATTATTTTAAGGTTTGTGTTGGTTTTATCCCTTGGAATCTATAGTCATTATTCATCATGGTAAGAATCTATTTGAAAGGAAATCTCACACAGATTCTATTTCATGGTCTTATTCTCAGGGAACAAGTTCCACAAATATGAATGCTAGTCGACCATGTCCTCTTGGAGTGTGACATGAATGGGAGGTTCTTGATTTGGATGTTGTTATTTAGCCTCTTTCACTAATTCCTTACCCTTATTAGGGTTACACTCTAAGTCCATAATTTTAGGACTCTTCTCTCATTTTTCACTAGTACCAATGCCAAGGTCTATTAGGACCCTTATTTAGATAAGTTAAGATTTGTGCCAGCTCAACATCCACATCAGCACAAGGGAATAATTATGTGTGATGATAAATTTTTGACATTTTGGCACCATTTGGAGGATGTAATGCATATCTTGTGCTAGTTGGTAGGTGATTAACTAGTTCTTAGATCTTTAGGACATCTTTCAGGATTGGTGATATGTGGTGACTATAACACAAATTTTTCAAGGTGATGGAATGAGTAGGAATGATAACCAAGGCTCAAGTTTGGTACTCAACGTGTGCATTACACCTTGGTGGAGCTTCTCTAGAAGGCTATAAAATGAGCTCAAACTAGTTGAAGTAGAGGAGATGCAAAAATAGTGCAATGAAGCTCTAGTGAATTGGAATTTGCTCTATATACATGCATATGACAACCAATAGACTTAGGATAAGCTTGGATTCCATAGAGGCTCCATTTTTAAGTGCCCAAGCTCACCTATGAGACTTTGGGTTATTAAGTAGAATGATTTAAACATTTACTATGTTCTAAATGTTACAAACTATATACTCTATTTTTAAACTTTTTAAATGATGAAGATTATTGCCTTAAGATATAATGTGTTTGGTTTATGCATCTATTATATTGATGTTGGGATGTGTAATTGATATAATGTCATAATTTCAATACATTTATATTAAGTAAAGTTCATACATGCTTTTGGTTCACATCGTTAATGGCATCCCTATAAACATTAAATTATATTATCATAAATATGGAGAGTATGAGTATAGATCCTTTACCAAGTGTTCCTACCCTTGTTAAGAAGCGTGAGCCTAGTATGATCACTCAAAGTGAAAGGAGCACTTTGACCCTTCAAATATTGATATGATGCTAAGCATTAGTTGAATAAGGGTTTGCACCCATATAACTCTAAGATTAGTCTACCTAAAGGCTTGCATCTATAGGCCACTAGGATTATCCCATGAAAGGCTTGGACCTACGAATCTACTTAAGCCTTTGGATTGACCAAGTCCCACAATTGATGTCTTACACCATGACATAACTAGACCAATATGGGCCCTAGTTCCTTCTCAGTTACACTTCGACTGAGCGCATAAGACCTGTGCCTTATGTGAATTGATGTCAGTGTAACCAAGTGTAAAATGTTGAGCACAAAGGGAATATCCCATGTTTGTGCTTGGTTGTAATAAGTTAAGATCCAACTAAGACAACTTTATGTGCCCTTTTCTACAACATTTTGGTTTCATTGTTAGGACCCATGTTGAATTTGTTATTGCGATGGTATAATAGAATGATGTACCAAATTTATCTTGAAAACATCAAGTGCTAGTTGCAATAGGTGGAAGATAGATTTGAAATGAAGCATCCAACTTGATAAGGATAAAAGCTAAGAAAATGGGTTCAGAACAACCTATATGATGTTTTGTATGAGGTATTTTTTTGTGAGTTGCCTGAACATGTGGATTAGTGGTTGGCTACATATTCAACCCATCAAAGGAGCTATGGACAATGCTATGAGTGAAAAAAGGAGTGCCTAGAGAGACTTGAGACCCTGGATGCTACTTGGACTAGAGTAGTTGATAAATGGTGGCAAGGAGTATTGAATAATTATATACTTGATTTCATAGTCTCAACATATTCATACCTTAAGGAAATAGAGTACCATTTCTTGCATGACCCTAGAGGCACATTTATGAAAGAATTTAGTGTAGAGCTCAAAAATCTAATGGTAGATTATGGTTTTAAAATTTTGGGGATAGAAGGCTAAAGTCCTTTTGTGTAGGAGTAACACAAAGGGGGAAAAGGGGATGTGTACATGTTGTGTAATGGAATGGGACAAGTAGATTGACACCTGAAAGCTTAGAATATAGACCTATAATAAGAAACAACATAGACTAATGGAAGATCTGGAACCTAAAAATGCCAAGAGAACCTATAGCGAGTGGGAAGGGCATAGGGAAGGATCTCTTGAAATACAATAGTGTGAGGATGAGAGATATAATGAAGTGATTGATCAAGCTCAACATTTGATAGGTGTAGAATTTTTTAGGTTCCTATAGAATTTGGTGACTAAAAATACACTTGACATGCCTACCCCCTTTGAACCTACAGTGCATGATAACACACTGGATCCCCCACTTGAAGGAAGTATATAAGTAATAATGAACCCTATTGTCAACATAGATATTAGATGTTTTGTAGACTTGGATTACAATTTTATGATTAAATATATTATTCCATACAAGGAGGTAAGAAAAACTACCTCTAGACCATTAGGTGCTAGCTCACCACAAAAAAACTTGAGTGCAAGCATACCAGCTTTGCCAATGTTAGCAACACAAAGTGGGCAACAACCCATAGGAAGTGGTCTAGCACCACAAGCAAGTAACATGGCACCATCAACACTAACTATGCTAGTAATAACAATGAGACCAACACCTAACCCAATGGTTGGAGGCATCAGAGGACCACCACCAAGATAGACATCAGGAGGATAAGCGTCTTAGATCCTAACTACCCCCCATAACAAATATACTATGAAATGGTCATGCACTTCTTAGAGTATCATGGCATAGAGAATGTTGTAGAGCATGTGATAAAGTGTGAACTATAGTGGCATGCATGGGTCATAACCCAATTAAAGCATAAAACAATCTAATTTATGACCATTTTACTTGATAGCACCCACACTTGGTACATGAAATTTGACCCTAATTAGGCCATGGTTGACTATGATATCCTGAAGGCTACATTCTTGAAGGAATTTGACATTCTGGAGTTTGAACAATAAAACATCATCATGATAAAAGAGATTACCCAAAGACTCTTAGAAAATGTGTGCATGTATGATGAAAGGTTCAAGACTCTCTTATCAAATCTCTTAAATGATATTCACCTTTCCTAATATACGTAGTGGTTTATTGGAGGGTTTTTAGTGTTTTTTTGAAGAGTGCTCTTTGTGAAGACTTTTATAGACCCTCACAAAGTGATTGAATCCATGCTTAAGGTAGAGGAATTCGAAAGCACTGATAATGAGATCAACCCATTTATAAAGGCAAAGATTGCATCTATGGCCTCCCAGCTCCAAAATCTTATCATTATCTCTTCACACAATGATCTAAGTGGACTATGGTGCATTGACTGTGACGCAAAAGGCTTTAATCAAACTAACTACCCATGAAGGAATGTGCATACTTTACTTCTAAGATGCAAAGTCTATTGAGAGGTGCATGACATTTACAATTGCCCTTTATTGCAATGCACTATCCAAGTAAACACAACCATTTACTATTAGTTATGTAACACCTACACCCATACCACTACTGATTATCAGGGGATTGATGAAATGCATGAGAACATATAAAGAAGCACATGATAGGCCACTACAATAATCATAGGGTAGGCTAACCAAAGAAATTAAGGCTATAGTCAATACAATATAGGCTTTGGGATGCAATGAGGTGCCATAGGGATAGGTGGAGGATACATTGGTGAAAGGTTCCCATTGCACTCATGTTATAAGTGTGCCTCGATAGAGAATTATCAGTGTGAATACCCTACACATCCCATGTGTGGGTATTGTTAAGGGTCCCATAAGGTCAAAGAATGCCTTAACTTGTACAAAAAATTGACCCAAGGTAGGCCTGACATAGATAAGGGTTAAAAAATGATCAAGCATGATCCAAAGACGTAAAAATGGACCTTAAAGGTATGACCAACCCACACAGAGATAATCAAGGTGCATGTGACTACTCGTAGTGGATTCACCACTTAGTCACTAGTTACACCAATACCTAAGTTACACTTAAAATATGAGGATAAGGGTTATACTAAGCACATAACATGACCTAAACTTGAAGTTATATCATACCCAGACCTAACACATCAGAAAGATGTATTGTAATAGGCTATGAGTGTCATCTAAAGCCTGTAAGGGGAGCTATAATTAACATGAGACCTAGAAGCATAGGTTGTTACCTCTTAGAAGAAGTAGGATAGCTAGGAAGTTGAGATACAATAATTAACTGAGATTTTATACCTCTTAAAAATAGATGAAATGACACACTTATTGAAAAACTTGATCCTAGAGCATGCAAGTCAAAAACAAGTTGAGGTCATTTCACCATGCATGAAGAAGATACGAGAAATTAGGCATACACAAAATGTGGATTACGACCAAGAACTCCTCATGGATGCCACTATTTATAGATGGTCTATATGTGAGGTCCTTGTAGACATAAGTGTCAACATCAACGTCTTGACCAAGAATGCCTAGGAAAAAATGGGTAGGCCAACCTTGAGGCCTTCCCCTCATGTACTTTTATGGCCAATAAGACCCTGACATAGTCTACCATAATTTTGAAGGGTGAAATTGTAGATATCATGGGCACTAAGTTTTTCACTGACTTTGAAGTGATTGATTTAGAAGAGTAGGACAATTACCCAACACTTTTAGGAATGCCATGTTGTTATGAAAATAATGAAAGTCTTCACGTTAAAAGGCACTACATGACCTTTGAGAATGGAAAAGAGAGGGTAGTTATACCCCTCTCAAATAACCAAGGACCCCCATATGTCGAGAGTATAGACATGAAGGATGAAATCAACCACATCTATAATATCATGGTGTAAGGAGCTGAGACACCAGAACCCAATAACCAAGGATTTCTCTCTTGGGAATCTAGATAATTAGTGTCAAACACCACTGATGTTGCCTATGATAGATGGGTCAAGGAAGCACATGAGATGACTGGTCAAAGGTGTTGCTTGGTGTGCACAAAGCCACCAAAACTAGTAAAGATAGTCTAGGTCCATATTGATTGTGCTTATAAAAGGTGAGTCCCTTACACTAAGAATAATGGAAAAAGAGTGTTTCACCTTAGTAAGGGAAAACTTGCAGCACTCCCAAGATATGAAGGGAGTAGTCTAGTAGAATATTATGTCCATAACCTCTAATCATAAATCCCAAAAGAGGTGGATAGAATAGGTGTGTTAGTGTATACATTGAAGAACACTATCACTCATTGGTGGGTAACGTAAAGGCCTAACTTTCCAACTTGATGAGATGTGAAGGCAACCATTTTCACTAGATTCAAAAAGAGTAATGAGGACCTAGACATCTCAACCTACTCTAGTGACTCTAACCCTATGTGAAGAAACATGAACTTTTTATGGCAAAAATACCCTAATGAATCTATGGGTGAATGCCTTTTATAGGACCTTAAAGACTTGGGCATGGGCATGGTACATTTTCAATGAGATACACCACAAGACAACCAACTGGTATGTACTAAAGGAGCAGTTTGTTCATAGCTTCTCCTTTTCTTTGAAAAAACTTGAATTAATTGAGCCAATATAGGTAGTTTGAAGGTTAGTATTTGAGGACAATACAATATTGGATGAACACCTAAAATACATGCTCGATGAAAAAGGGTTGGTGCTCCCAACTTTATTTGAAGAATAAACTCTTAATAGTGACTCTAGTGATGAAAATGATGAAACATAGAAGGTGCACAATAGTAATAATTTGACAGACAAAAGGAAGTTAGTCTGCCAAGTTGAGGATAATGCCCCAGAAGAAGAATACCCTACCCATATTTGGATAGTGCTGATTGAGGGCAATAGACAAGTCAAGGATTTACACTAGGAAAAGAACAAAATAACCCTACTATGTGCCACTAAAAACTATAAAGGTAGATATTAGCTTAAAAAGGGAACTAAATATTTCTACTTTAGGTGCCTATTGGTTTGACATAGAGCTGGTGAATATTGGGGACCTCCTAAAGGAAATTCAAGACTTGTTCCATCAAAACTATAGAGACATGAAAGGCACACACCCATCCCTCAAAAGATGAGCATCAAGTTAGTCGATGGTGCAAGACCTATCAAGAAGTGACCTTATAGAATGAACCCAAATATTCACACCAAGGTCAAAATAGAGATTGATGGTATGCTAGTCGCAGGCATCATCTATCCTATGTAATAATTTTAATGGGTTATCCCCATGATCATTAGTATCAAAAAGGATGGGTGCATCCAAATTTGTGTTGACTATAGATTGTTGAACATTGCCTGCATAATCGACCCATTTCCAACTCTGTTTATTGATGAAGTCTTGGATGGCATCATAGGTTATGAGATATACACCTTTAGGAATGGGTTCTCAGGATATCATCAAGTATAGATTGAGGAGGAGGACAAGCCCAAAAATACCTTTATGACAGAATGGGGTTATTTTTCATACAACATGATGCCCTTTAGATTAGAGAATGCACCAAACGTATTATCTTGAGTGGTGATCATCACTTTTAAGGACTTCATTAATAAATTCCTCCAAGCATACTTATATGATTGGAATTTATATGGGTTAGTGAAGGATCATTATGACAACTTGTGCCTTATGTTTGAAAGGTGCAAGAATTTGAAAATTTGTTTGAACTTCAAGAAGTGTGTCTTTGTAGTGGCATTTGGCACTTTGCTCAAACACATTATCTACAAAGATGGTATGTTCATTTATCCAACAAATATTGCAATCATCCTTCAACTCTAGACCCCATCAATGCAAAAAGACATTCGTGCCTTTCTTTTCCATTATGGGTACTATAGGAATTTCATAAAGTAACTATGTCAAGATTGCAACACCACTAGAATAGATTTTATGAAAGGATGGGCCATTATATTGGGGTGCATCACAAGAAGATGCAATTGAGATCTTGAAGCTCAAACTAGAAAGTGCACCAATATTGTAATTGCTTGACCAGATGAGTCCATTCCATGTCCACATCAATGTATTTGGTACTATGATTAGTACCATTCTGGCACAACCAGGCAAAGGTAAAATGGATCCCATTTCTTTCACAAGTAAAAAACTAACCAAGGTAGAATAGAACTACACCAAAACTAAATGTGAGGTACTTGTCATGGTATATACCCTATAAAAGTTCTGGTAGTACTTATTAGAAACCCCCTTCATCTTCTTCATTGATCAAGAGGTGTTGAAGTACATGGTGAACAAGCCCATTCTCCATGGGCACATTTGTTGATGGATTTTGTTATTTCTATAATTCTAGTTCTCTATTGTATTAAAACCTATAAAATAAAACTTGGGCCCAGACCATTTGTTCCACATCAACTCTAGTGATGCGACTGTGCCTATTGAGAATGATATACCTGATGTGTAGCTTTATAGGGTCTGACACATCCTCAAGGACTTGGTAGAGATCACCACATTTATAACATCTATATATGTACCCTAGATCATGATGACTAAGGAGAATAAGTAACTTGTGGTTTGCACTACCCCTTTTTAACTCATTGGTGGGGAACTACATAAATTGAGTTGCAATGAAGTCATGTGCCAATGTGTCCTAGAACATGAACAAGACATAATATTATAATAGGTGCATGAGGGGATTAATTAAGGCCATTGTGCTAAAGATGCTATGATATACAAGGTACTATAATCAAGCTTGTGGTGGCCAACTCTTTTCCAAAATGCAAAATAATGTGCCAATACATGTGACATCTACCAGTGCACAAGAAAATTGAACCACTGGGATGAAATGCCTCTCATCCCCATCCTTTCCTAGGTGCCATTTGAAAAATGGGCCATTGAATTTATTGGTCCTATTACTCCCACTGTGAGGTGCACATGCATACGATACATTATGGTAACCACATATCACTTCACCAAGTGGGCTGAGACAGTGTTAACTAAAGATTGCACAACCACCACTATAACAAGGTTTATCTAGGAGAATATCATCAATCACTATGGATGCCTACTTATCTTGACCAAAAATTATGGTGTGCACTTCATCAATGAAATCATTTAGATCTTATTGACTAAATATATGGTGGCCCACCATAAAGTAACACCTTATCATCCCCAAGCAAATGGCACTACTAAGGCATTCAATAAGATATTGAGATTGTGCCTAATAAAGGTATGTAATGTTGGTTGAAAAGATTGGGATGACCATGTGACAACTATATTGTGGGCCTATCACATTATGCATAAGCACCTAAACAAGGCTATACCATTTCAATTAGTGTTTAGTGCCGAGGTAATTATACCTATGGAATTTTTAGTGCCCTCATTATGCATTATGTGTATTGGTCGATTGGATGACCAATAATATTTGAGTTCATGCCTGAAAGAGTTAGAGTGCTTAGATGAGATACACACCCAATTAAGATGGATCTAATAAATAGAAAAGGCACGCTAGAAGCTATGACATGATATGCACATCAAGCACAAGGTTTTTACCAAAGGTGTATTGGTCTTATTATATGACTCAAAGTACCTCAAACACCTAAGAAAATTATAAATTAGGTAGATGGGACCTTATATCATCTATAATATATTGGATACTGACACATACAATTTGTGCATATCGATGGGTGAAATTTTCCCTAGGAAATTCAATACCAATAGATTGAAACCCTATAGTCACTAAGATGGTGTTTGCACCTTCAGACTGACTTCCTAATCACAAGTTAATTGCATTGTGTTGACCATAATAAATTTTGGCTCAATCCAAATCTTTCCTTATGTTGTTTCATTTGTGTTATGTGAATAAGTGTGGCACTTTCAAGCCCATATGAGAACTCTTCTAGTGCTTACATGCATAAATCTAGTTGGGTGAGTCGAGCATGATTACTTACTAAGTGCCTAAGGCTAGACACCTAAGTTTCTAGGCACATGAAGTTTGCTAGATTTAGAAATTTGTGAGTACCAAGTTGATAAAGGGGGCACATAAGATGCTCATGCACAAGAAATTGAGAAGAGATAATGAATAATTGGAAGACTAGTGCAAGGATTTATATGTGGCAGGGAAGGCCAAAGCAAGAGACATGAAAGCACAAAGAAATCAACCAAGAAAAAGAGGTGTGCTTGAAAGGAAATGCAACACTAAGAAGATATGGAATCAAGGAGGCTGAATCATGTGCATGTGAATCATTGCACCTAGGTTTCCATAAGAAGGGTGAAGGTCACACCAAGGTGAATAAAACACAAGAGAAAGATCATCGAGATAGTTGACACCCACCTAATGATCGACAAGAAGTGACCATTTGAATCACCTATCACTTCACCGAACAAACCATTAGAAAAATTAATGTTGTGATGATGGAGGTACATATATATATAATAAATGATAATTTGGTAGTGGATTTTCATGGATTTCATGGGTTTAGTAGATTTCAATAAATCCACATATTGTCATGCCATTAATCACCAACCATTAATGAGGTAGCTGAAAATAAGGTATAAAGGGGTGAATGACAAAATTTGAAAGGTTACAATCCTTGTGAGAATTTAAACCTATACATAGAGATAAATAGAGCCAAAGCCAACCAAAAACCAAAAAATGCTATGATGGTAAAAACTAGAGCATCCACAGCCCCCAAGCAAGAACGGTTGAATAAAGACAAAGATTGCATTCTACTTTGAATTGAAAAGAAGGTGAATGGAGAGAAATTTAGAGACAATATGATGAAGCTACCATTAATGGTGTATGAAGATTGAGATCCAAAGATAAAATTGTAGATCCCATGAATGTGAAGAATCACCAAGCAAGATTAAGGGCTTTATAAAGATCAACCAACTTCACTTTACCAACAACTAGTTTAGAATGGGTAAGAAAAGGTCAAGTACAATTCCACTATAGGCATAGAAAGATTCCAAGAAGGCATAAATGGTGAAAAAATTAGATATTAAAAACTAATAGGCACAACTGATAGAAGGTGTTAACATCATAATGATAGACCCATAAGCAAGCATGAAGCTTGCTTATAGAGAGATGTAGTTACCCCTGAGGTTATGGTGGGGGAGAAGTGGGTATCCTTTGCATACATGTGCAAATTGAAGGATTATAACCATTAGATGGGGAGAAACATGCAGTAAGTTAACTAGGACTGGATGGTTGACATAGGAAAGAAGATAAAGGCTAGCATTTCACTCTTTAATGTCTCCATTTGAGACAAATTGGTAACCATCAATGTAACCCAACTGTTTGAGCTGCCAAACTTTGGCAAGCTAGAGGAATTGGTATAATTCCTCCTCTCATGCATCCATAATGACCACTTCTATTTCATAGGATGGTGCATGTAGATCTTTTCACACCTCATTAGTAGGACCATAGGGTTACTAAGCATAGGGGAAGACATCCACCAGATGATGGAGGATGATGTGGAGGTTGAGAGGGTCACAAAGACCTTGGGCTACTATGAGTTAGGGTTTGCATTCCCTATCAAGGGTATATAAGACCCCAAAATGAGGGATAGAGTGTACATTATTATCTCCAAGATATTCCTTGATGACTAATGGTTTGACATTAAACATACCTACCGTGCATTTACCATCACATGACACTAGGGGTGAAATTCAACATCTCCCAATTTATTGTCAATGAGATTATTAAGAATGCACTTGAGTGTCACAAAGTGCATGAGACCTTCAAGTGGGTTTATATGCTAATATTTATTATGATGGAGGAAATAGGTGTGCCTAATGGTAACAAGAACAACCTATGGGTGTTCTTACCCCACCATGAGTCCCCTATGATGAAGTATTAAGACTTCATTTTCCCACCCGACTTTTCAAAAAAATACAAGACAAGGGTGAAAAGGTGGTGTGAAAGGTGTATCGAAGCCTTTAAGATTAAATGGCACATCCATTAAGAGTTCCCCTAGTAGTTGGTAGGAATGGTGACCTTCATCATAATGTAGTATTTCTATGTAGTGTGTCTGGCACTCATAAATGGGAACCTATCGGGATGGCTTATGTTGCCTTATGCATTTTTTGCCAAGTATTTCATGGTGGTGATAAGGATGGTTCCCAATGTGCAATAATTAGAGATACCAGTGAAGACCATGGATCAAGACAAGAGTAGGTTGAGGTGCCAGTTTGTGCACCCCATAGCCAAGGCCACCAAAGACTAGGAGGATGACTCTGATAGGATGAACATCTATCCCATCTAGAGGGAGATAATAAATGGGTACGTCTTTACCCTCTATTATTAAATTAAGCCATACAAGAAGGGCATTGATCCTAAAAAAGATGATGATTGCCCCCTCCTAATTAATGATGAATGGAAGTTTGTGCCAAAGACATAGGAGAAGACCCTCCAAAAGAAGTGGGGGGAAAAACTTGAAGAGATCATAGACTGCATTAAGTGAAAGATTGCCTCTAGAAAATAAACTAGACCTCTAACTCCCAAGAAGCACATAAACTTCACATCACAGAATGCTTCTTCCAACAAGAAGCACAAGAAGAAGACAAAGGGACTAGTTACGTTCCCTACTATAACTCTGATAGAGATGGATAAAGATGTCACCCTCACACCTAGAATGGAAGAGAAGATTAAAGAAGAAAGAGTAGGGACTTACATCTTATAGATAGAAGAAGAAGATGAGCCATGTGCCAAAGATATATAGGAAGCCCTCTAAATTGGCACAACCATCATGATTGAATAAGCAAAGGAGCTAACAAGCTCCTCATCCAATGAATAACCCTCCATACTACCTCTGAAAATAAAAGAAGAGAAGAGAAGGGTGTAGAATAAAATGGGCTTGAATGAGGAAGACATTGGGAAGGTGTTGGTGCTTGAAGAAAAGTGCAAACTTGTCAAGGAAAAAGAAGAGGCCAAAGTAGAGAAAAAGGCCAAGAAGGTTCTCACAAGTGCAGGACTAGTCATTGAAGTAGTCAAGCAAGCACCCAACAACCCCACTAGGAAGTTAAAAGAAGCTACACAAGAGGCATGCCTAAGTAGTAAAGGGGAACCTAAAGAGAAAAGAGTTGATACTGACACCTTGAAAAAACAAATGGAGGTAGCAAAGGAACCCTAACAACAATAAGGTGATGTTGACACCAAAGGGATTACCTTGGAGGTGAGTATTGAGAAATCTTAGGAGGAAGAAGTAGATAAGGGGGAGAAGTACAAGGAACAAACCCCCAAGGAACAAATATAAGAGTCCTCTAAGGAAATCACCGAATAGAGTGGTGGCACCAGTGAAGAGGAAGGAGAACACATAGAGATGCACATCATAAAAAAGGATGATGTAGAACTAAGCATAAAGTAAAATGCACATAAAGGATAGGGGATGATGAGATTTACATGCATGACATCATGCCCCCCAAGTAGTAATAGTTAGGATGTGTAAAAAACTTGCATTTGTGTTTGATCATTATATGGATGAGCCTCATTTAAAGGCACCTAGGGCAACTAATTCAAGATTGGAAGAGCCTGAGGAGTGGTAGGAATACCTCCTCATAAACCCTCATGCCATGAACCTTGTCTGAGCTGGGAATGCACTCATTTGAATGTCCACTAAAGTTTCACATAGGAATATCATCAATGATGACATGGCAAGAAAATGGAAGAAGCTTCACAAAGAAGTCAAAGATGAAGTGCAAGCCACCAAATTTAAGCTATAGTAGCTCTATGAGAGCATAGAGATGACCAAACCATCCCTTTTGGTTGGCATTGATACTTTGAGCCTCTCTAAGGTTGAAAAATCTATGTGTTAGTGGAGTAGATGTTCCCAATGTTAAAACCCAAGCTAATACAAAAAGAAGAAGAGGATCCAAGCACCATAGTATAAAAAGAGCTAGTTAGTAAGCTTGAAGAGGTAGTATAATACCTCTTTACAAAACTATAAGAGGGTGCATCTATAGCCGATGCCATATTATTGAGCTTCTCCAACCAAGCCTTTGTCATAAATGTGTGCCTAAAGTAGAAAAAGGAGGAAAAGTTGATGGCACAAGTATACTTGATAAGCAGGTCAGAGTGTGCATAGATCATGGGGAGAATCAATGCTCTCAACAATCAGATCAAAGAGCAAGATCAAATCTTAGTGTCAGGGTGCGAAACACCGAAAGCATACAATTGATTACCAAATACCAAGCAACTATAATATGTGGAAATAAACCAGATTCACCAAGTAACTAGAATTCAGAATAACACAGCATATGAGAGACAATACACAACTTGTATTAACACTTTATACAGAAAAGAATACAATAGAGAATATCCCACATCTTTTCCACCACCTTACAAAGGTTTCCCACACCTCAAGTGAACAGTAATTCTTCTCCCCAAAGCTCTCCCTCTCACAGGTCCCAACACCCAACTCAAATACAGAGTTGGTGTTCACCTCCCGTGCTCCACGCACAACACAAGTGCTCCATGCACTCCACAAGCACTCCACGTGCTCAACAAGTACTCAATGTACTTTAAGTAGATCTCCCATGAACCTGCAATAACCTGCACTTCAACAGACCATACTTATGGAAGGAAATCCCTTGCCTTCCTCTTAGCTCTATTCGAGTACACACCTGTACTCCAAGTAGATCCTGCCTGATACTGCTCCCTATTGTGTTGCTGTCTATATGATCTTGCACACCTGCAAATCAAACAACAGTTCTACTCACCTGTGAACCTCGACCTTGCACACACATACACCTGCAGATCAATGATCTTACTTACCATGTAGATCTCCTATATAGGCCATGCAACTGTGACCAAGATCCTACACTCCTGAAGAATCCAACTGACTCTCCAAACCAGCACCAACACACTTGGTACTGCTGTGGAACTAGGAGGAACACCCTTACTCACCTCACACATAGAAGGAGCAAACTTTGCTCAACTCAAACTAGCCCACTTTTCCAATACAACCATGAGTCTATTATATAGATCTCATCAAACAATAATTAGACATCTAATTACAATAATTAGATCCCCAGCTATGAGTCTAAAATTAGCACTCATCATGCAAACACTTGGTTCATTAGCTAATTGCCCGTAATTAGCTTGCAGTCAAACCACACAGGCGACCGACGTCGGTCCCTGTCTGCCTGGAGGTGACCGACGTTAGCCGATATATGACCGATGTCAGTTGCTTCTCTATGCTATCCTGCTGACATCGGCTGATCAGACCGACCCCAACTTTTCTGCAACTTAGCAACCTTCAGCAACCTCCTCTCCTGTTTGCATCAGTGAAGCTTTTAGCTCCACAATCCTAACAATATCCCACTTGGAGATAAACAACTGCATTGTACCTGTACCTGTACTCTGTCTAATCTATTTCTTGGTTTGTATCCCTCTTCAAGCTCCCACCTGAAGACAATCCACCACACATCCCGTGGTGTACCACCTGTCATCCGAGTACCCTACCACATCCAAACCTACAACACCTGTAGTGAAGTCCTGACCTTGCATAGCAACACCTGCTGCCGGTCCCTCTCAAAGAAACCCTGAGAACCCACTTCCTCGAATTGGCTCCTAACTCTGACAACTCCCACTGCATGGGAATACTCAGGTCTATACCAGACCTCATGTGATTTCAGACACTGTACCTGTCCAGCCCTTAGTGTGCTCCGGTTCTGCATCTCAAACCTCGCCAACACCTGATTCACATCAGCTCCCACTCGAGACAAAATCAACTTGTGATCTCCATGCCTCCCATGTCAAAGAATTTTGCTGCTCCAAACTCCTCATGACATGCCACTGAACTAATCTTACCCTTAGCTCAGCAAAACCCTGTATGTACTAACCCTGCTAGCAAATATACCATCCACATACAACAACAGAATGATGTCGCGACTCATCATCCACCTGGTAAGGCAAACCACAGTAGTTACCTGACACTGACTGAAGCCATGCTTCGTCCTCCACCTGTCAAACCTGGTACCACTGTCCTGCAGCTCCTCAAGACCATATAACCTAGTCTTCCGTCTCACATATCCGTTCTCTCTATTCTTTTACTAAGGAATCCATTCGTCTCTGTGCTTTCATCCAGCCGGCAAACCTACCAAAACACCCATCTGGTTCTGCATCATAATCCTGCCTAGCTCCCACCTATTTCCTAGATCCTTCCTGCTTTACAATTAGCAACAAGTATAAAGAAGAGGAACAATGAATTTGAGGGCCTACTTACACCTTCAGTCCTCCGTATGGGTGTTTGAGACTCCTTGACAGCATGCTGTCCACCTAAAATTTGTTACAATGACCGACCTCGGCCACCCCACAGTCTGCATCCGATCGACGTCGGTTCCATGCGTCTGTACCTAACTACCAACCTGCCAGTGCTGGTGTCCCTGCTGCCGACATCGGTCCTCCTGACCGACATCGGTCTTAAATACTGCCGACGTCGGTCCCATGACCGACGTCGGTCTTACCCTGCTTGACATCACCGGCTTTGGTCTGCACATGACCGACATCGGCACCTGTTTGTTCGACGCCGGTTCCTCCTGACTGACATCGGTATCTGTGTTCGCCTGTGAGTGATGAATTTTTACCCGCGAGATCCTTTAAATCAATTTCCATGTCCAAATTGCCCTGCTCAGATGTATCCAGCCTCATCCACTGAACTCTGTCTGCCATCTCCTCCAAGAACACCAAGGCTTTCCAGTTCTTAAGCCTGTCAAATATATCTGTCTTCTGCTTAAGAACATCCATCTCCTTCCTGCTCATGTGACCAAGCCTACGAAGCCACGTCTCCACAACAAAAGAAGAATTAGTAATATAAACAAGTAGATAAAGTATACCTGTTTTCTTACCACTAGCTAATTCAAGTGCTACCGCTGTGAGAGTTCTTGTGCGTCTCTCATCACCCAATCTTTCTGAAGAAATTAGCCATATCTCCAAACCTGGGACCTGCATGACCTTCATCAACACCTGTGTGTTGGCTGCCTGCAATTTTAGCTTCACTTCCCCTTTGCCAATTCTTTGGCAAGGCTTACCAGCTCCTCTACCTGGGGCTTCATGGAAAGAGGCAACCGAATCTTTTATCCAAGATTCAACTTTATCTAAGAAACCTGCAAACACATCCTGTGCAACAACACCTGCTACGTCTATATCTTCAGTTTCTTCATGCTGATCTGCTACCAACCAACAATGTTCTTTTACCTGCTCTTTCTTTCCATCGGACCGTGAGTGACCGTCTATGCTTTTCAACTCCTCCATTCTTAGCTTACTTTGATTTGCCGTTGCTCTACTCCCACTCAATCAGAAACCCCTGAGAGTGCCCTATAACCAAAACACAACCTGCTACCTGCAACCTTAGCTCTGATACCACTTGTTGGTATCAAGCTCAAGAACTTACAACCAAGGCTCTGATACCACTTGTCAGGGTGCGAAACACCAGAAGCATACAATTGATTACCAAATACCAAACAACTATAATATGCGGAAATAAACCAAATTCACCAAGTAACTAGAATTCAGAATAACACAGCATATGAGAGACAATACACAACTTGTATTAACACTTTATACAGAAAAGAATACAATAGAGAATATCCCACGTCTTCTCCGCCACCTTACAGAGGTTTCCCACACCTCAAGTGAACAGTAATTCTTCTCCCCAAAGCTCTCCCTCTCACAGGTCCCAACACCCAACTCAAATACAGAGTTGGTGTTCACCTCCCGTGCTCCACGCACAACACAAGTGCTCCACGCACTCCACAAGCACTCCATGTGCTCAACAAGTACTCAATGTACTTCAAGTAGATCTCCCATGAACCTGCAATAACCTGCACTTCAACAGACCATACTTATGGAAGGAACTCCCTTGCCTTCCTCTTAGCTCTATTCGAGTACACACCTGTACTCCAAGTAGATCTTGCCTGATACTGCTCCCTGTTGTGTTGCTGTCTATATGATCTTGCACACCTGCAAATCAAACAACGGTTCTGCTCACCTGTGAACCTCGACCTTGCACACACATACACCTGCAGATCAATGATCTTACTTACCATGTAGATCTCCTATATAGGCCATGCAACTGTGACCAAGATCCTACACTCCTGAAGAATCCAGCTGACTCTCCAAACCAGCACCAACACACCTGGTACTACTGTGGAACTAAGAGGAACACCCTTGCTCACCTCACACATAGAAGGAGCAAACTTTGCTCAACTCAAACTAGCCCACTTTTTCAATACAACCATGAGTCTATTATATATATCTCATCAAACAATAATTAGACATCTAATTACAATAATTAGATCCGCAGCTATGAGTCTAAAATTAGCACTCATCAGGCAAACACTTGGTTCGTTAGCTAACTGACCGTAATTAGCTCGCAGTCGAACCACACAGGTGATCGACGTCGGTCCCTATCTGCCTGGAGGTGACTGACGTCGGCCGATATATGACCGACGTCGGTTGCTTCTCTATGCTATCCTGCCGACGTCGGCTGATCAGACCGACCCCAACTTCTCTGCAACTCAGCAACCTTCAGCAACCTCCTCTCCTGTTTGCATCAGTGAAGCTTTTAGCTCCACAATCCTAACACTTAGAAGCACTATTTTTCACTCTAAAAACTAAGGCCTATGAACAAAGAGTAATCCTGGATGGGAGTATGGAAAAGGCAAAGGAAATTGTAGAAGCCTTCCAGAAGGAGTTGGAGAAGACTGATGTGTTTACACTTAATAATTCATCCACCAAAATATACAACACTGCTAAAGAAATAAATCTTGCCATTAAAGACTTTAAATACTTTAGTTATGAACTTAAGGAGAGCACACTCGAGTTCTACATTCTAAAGACCTTAATATCCTAGTCTGAGGATGGATTAGAAATTTTATATGGGATAATGTTGGGCCCCTTATTTTGGTAAGTTAGGATTTTCACCAGCTCAACATCCACATTGATGTGAGGGAATCATTCTATGTGATTATGATTTTTTGGCATTTTGGCACCAGCTGGAGGATGTAACATATACCTTGTGTTAGTTGGCAGGGGGTTAACTTGTTCCCAAATCTTCAGGGCATCTTCCAGGATTGGAGATATATGGTGACTATAGTGCAAAGTTTACAAGGTGATGGACTTGGAGGGAATGATCACTAAGGCTCTAGATCAAAATCTAACATGCATATTCCACCCTAGCAAAGCTGCTCTAGTAGGCTATAAAATGAGTTTGAACTAGTTGAAGTAGAGGAGATGCAAAAATAGTGCATTGAAGCTCTCAAAAATTGGAATTTTCTCTATTTGCATGCATATGATAACCAATAGACTTAGGATTAGCCTATATGCCATGGAGGCTCCATTTTTAAGTGTCCAAGCTTGAATGTGAGCCTCTAGGATGTTAATTAGAATGATCTAAACATATACTCTATTTTAAATGTTACAAACTATATACTTTGATTTTAAATGTGTTTAATGATGAAGATTACTACCTTAAGATATAACATGTTTGGTTTATGTGTCTATTGTATTGATGTTGTGATGTGTAATTGATATAATGTCATAATTTTAATACATTTTCATTAAGTAAAGCTCATGCATGTTTCTGGTTCACATCATTAATGGCATCCCTATAAACATTAAATGATGTCATCATAAATCTAGAGAGTATGAGTATAGATCCTTCACCAAGTGTTCCTACCCTTGATAAGAAGCATGAGCCTAGTATGATCACTCAAAGTGAAATCATCCCTTTGACCCGTCAAGTGTTGATATGATGCTAAACATTAGTTGAACAAGGGATTACACCCATATGACTCTAATATTAGTCTACCTAAAGGCTTGTGCCTATAGGCCACTAGGCTTAGCCCATGAAAGGATTTTTTGCCTATGAATCTACTTAAGCCTTTTCATTGACCAAGTCCCATAATTTATGTCTTACACCATGGCACAACTAGCCCAATGCAGGCCCCATTTCCTTCTTAGCTATGTTTTAGGTGAGCACATAAAGCATGTACCTAATGTGAATTGATGTCAACACAACTGAGTGTAAAATGTTGAGCTCAAAGGTAATATCCCATGTTTGCACTTGGTTTTAATAAGCCAAGAATCAACTAAGACAACTTTATGCACTCTTTTCTACAACAAGGTAATATATGTTGAGGCTTTCCCTCTATTTGATTTATCATGTGTTGGACTTTCAACATCTATTTGCTACTCCTCACTAGATTTCTCTTCACCACATTCAGGAGTTTGCTCCTTGTTGGGATTAGGGGTCTATTCCTTGTTATTTTGTACTTTTAGAGAAGCCTTACTTATATCTAGGATATCCATCTAAGGTTCCTTAGTCTCAAGCACAATAATGTCATATTTTGCTACAAGTGATCCTTGGATTCCTCTTGGTGGTGAGGTATGTCATTGGAATTTTGGAGGGGCCTTTGGTTTTTCTTGTGTTCCATTAGAACTTACACCCTTAGGCCTTGACCTATGTTATTTCATTCACTCCCTTTCCTCTATGTGTGTTGGTGGTTAAGTGGGGAGTGGTTCATTTTTTGCCTATTATCTTCCTTATGTCTTCTTTAGTGGTTTAAGAATGTATAAAATAACCCAAATCTTCCCTTGTATGACTATCTTATAAGGATTAAGATCAGTTTTGTCAATCTCATGCTTCTCCACATATGTGCACCTTCTTGGATATACATAAATATTGTGGAGAGTATGAATCTCCACATTAATCTTATTTGTGTCAATGTTCACAAGGTGTGCATCTATAATGCATTTCATGAAGTCCATGAAGTGTTTGATAGTTAATGCATAAGGCAATTTAAGCCACCCAAATAAGTTATTCATGGTTGCCATCTAGATTAGTGCGAGGGAGTAGTGTTACTTTACAACAAACTAAGCATATACTCCCATCTGCATTGGAAACTCTTTTGGCATGTTCTAGTCACTTCTAAATTCCTCTTTTAGGTCATCAAACCAACCCTTCATCTTGGCCTTGTGAGAGGGTGTGATGGCACAAGGGCAAGTAAATTACTTGAACCATTTGGTAGGGGACTTAGGTTTAGGTGGGTAAACCCACTTCAACCTTATGCTCAAGTACCTTGGGATGCCAAAATCATTAAACACCAACAACAACAAAATTATGTCCCAACAAAACTTGTAATTAGGCAAGCAATGTACCTTCTCAACATCCTTTTCAAATTTCTCAAAGAAGTACAAAGAGTAGTTGTACTTCATCCTTTTGGCCATCTAGCTAGAAACATAGAGGTGGGCCATATATACTTCCTTCCACCTATTTACTCCTCGTAGCTTGGTCATGGCCAAACACATAACTACATGAATAGTGGGATCTATTAGGATTGTAATAATCATGGCATGCCCTTCCTTTCTATATTGTATCACTGTTACTATTTTCTCAATTACCTCATGATACTCAAGATCTATATTGAGATCATCTACAAAATAAATTAACTAAGTTATTTTGTTAATTCATGATAGGGTAATCCTCATTCTATGACAAAATAATTAGAGGTATTACTCATGAATGCACAAGAATAAGAAGCAGACTGCCTCTACCGATTTCCCAAAATAAGGTAAGTTGAAGAGCTAGAGCATGCTCATATCTTCTATTAAGTTATAGACCAAGATATCATAAGTGATCTCATTCTAGGTGTTCTGGTACTCCACCCAATAATATTTTTACAATTCAAGTTCAGTCCCAGGGTGTCAGTGATTATAATCTAAGATTTGATAGGTTAAAACCTTGAATTCCTAATCATCTATGCATAATACTGCCTCTAAGTATTACATCTCTTTAATTAAGACCAGAGAGCATGGTGGTGTTGTTTTAGCCTTCTTTTCTATTCACACCATCTTTTATGGTTATTCAATGGTGGTCCCTTCCTTAAATCTTGCTAAGTCTCCACTTTGCATGTGGCTCTCACTAGTAACTTCTTGAATGAGCATGAGACTTCCACATTGGTGCATAAAAACTTTGGTATATTTGAATAAGGTGGGTCACCATAATATTTCTAGTAACACTTTACGTGTTGTTATGTCACTATCATAATGTCCACTAGAAACATCCTCATTGAACTCTTGAAGGAATTATACATGTTCATGATACATTATTCACTAACGTAATACTTCATCCTGGCTAAGCTTATATATGTCTCCACCAATAAGCTGGAATGGGGCAACGTATAAAACTAACTATTTTTTCTCTTGGGTGTTCAGGTGATCTAATGTTAAGCCTATTACAATAAAATTCACAATTTCCTCTAATTCCTCAGGCATGTGTGTGAATTTAAAGAGTTTTACATTTAGTAAATCATCCTCTATAGCATGTGCTGGCTCACTCGATTGAACATGGGAGAGGTGGTATGGACTAAAATTAGCCTTACCTAGTTTTATGACCATAGATAACTAAAAATCTTGAAAAAGAATAATCCATTAGTAGATGTATCCATGTAGTACTAGTTTATTCACCAAAATATTTGAGAACTTCATGATCCATACAAAAGATAAATTGGGTTGCCAATAAGTATTGGCAAAAATTCTGGAGCACATAAACCATGTATAAAGCCTCTCTTTCCATCGTGGAGTAATTTATCTTAGATGGTGTTAGCTTTTAGATATCAAAATATGTAGGATGGTCAAGGTTGAATTTGTTAGGTTATTCAAGGATGGTGCATACTACCATACCTAAAGTATCAACATGCACATGAAATGGTTGGTTCTAGTTTGAGAACTAGAGAATGGGTGTAGTAACTAGTTTATCCTTTAAGGTCTCAAATGCTTACTGATGTTCAACCATCCATTTGAATATGCCATTATGCTTGAGTAATTATTATAATGGTGCTACGATGTTAGCATAGCCCTAGATGAACTTTTGATAGTACCCTATGTGGACTAAAAAAGCATGGACCTTGAATTGAGTAGTTGGAGTTGGGAGTTGGATAATGATTGAAACCTTGGTTGGGTCCACTAATAGTCCATCTCACTAGATGATGTGCTCTAATAAGATACCAAAAGGTGTGGTAAAGATGCATTTATTAATATTTAAGGACATCTGAAGTTGGTGACAATGCTCAAGCATGAGGCAATGTTTATCACAGTGATATCACACACACTGTCTAGTCATCCAAGTATACTTGAAGGAATTTGTGAATAAAATCCTTGAATTCTTCTAATACAATGCATGAGAAAACTGCTAGTGCATTATTTAGGCCAAAATGCATAATGTTGTATGTAAATAAACACCATTCAATTGTATAAGTAGTCTTGGCCTTGTCTTCTTCAATAATTTAGACTTGGTGATAGATAGAAAATCCATTGGTGAAGGTGTAGATCTCGCACCCAAGAACACCTTCTAAAATTTCTTCGATGAAAGGCATCAGGAAAGGGTTTGTTACACACACCTCATTGAGGAGCCTATAGTCCATGTAAATTAAAATGTGACCATCCTTCTCAATTATGATTACCATTAGACTAACCCATTCAAACTCATCAATGGAAATAATAACTCCAATGCATAACATGCTATTGATTTCCTCTTTAACCCAAGTGTGTAGATTTGGGTTCATTTAATATGGTCATTTATACATAAATCAAGTGTCATCAACCAATTTGATATGCATTTTTTATAATTCCAGATGCAATCTTTTCATCTCTATGTAGTTCCACAGGAAGATGTCTTGATACTCCTATAGGAATTCAAATATCTTAACTAACTCTGCTTCAAACTAGTAATTTCCCACAATGGCCATTTTAGGTGCATCTTCTATTCCAATATTATACTAAACCATTTGAAGTAGTGTGGAGAATGGTCTCTACTCGAAATGCATAGTGTATTGAACATCCTATGCCCCATATGTTGTGGGAAAGTTTAAATGGTCGAATGGTGGCTCTAAAAAATTGACACTAGAACCCTCATAAACTTGATAGATGACATTTTGCTTGCCCTTTCAGATATATTCTCAATGGTCATATTTTTATTGGGAGTTGGGTTCTAATCGAGTCCTAGTAAGAGTATTGAGTTTTTGGAAGATGGCCAATTTTTTTGTAGATACACCATGCATGGTCCGTATCTAGTATTCAATCAGTGCATGATCCCCTATAACTACTTGGTGGATGGATTGAAAATATAAATTCAAATCCATTCATGATGAAGAAAATGCAAATGTGGTAAGTAGACCATGTTTGATGTGCTCCTAGCTATTTGTATTTATGTGCTTTTATTGATGAATGTACCATACTCTAACCTAGGTGTACAGAGTAACATAGAACACATAAACCCATAAAAATTCTAGTAATAACATTTCATTAAAATTACAAAGGCCTTCACACACTATATGTTCTTCTAAGGATTAAATACCATTAAGGTGTCATGAACACCATCATCATGGTGAAAGTGATTATACATAGCTGCACATATTTATTCCCAATTACTCAACTGGTATCGATGAGTGGACCAATATCAAGAAAAAATCCCATATAATACAAATTTTAGTGCATGCATTGATTCATAGTCAAAAAATAGTAATTTTCTAGCTGTTGTAAGTATTCCCAAACCTGCATCTAACCATAAAACCTGGGTGCCTAGTCTAATTATAAGGGTAGTGGATTCATTAAGTTCCCACCAATAAGATGACCAAACTTATGGCATGTAATTAGTTTACATGTAATATGTATTTATCAACCAAATATGGCATAACCTCATCTTGTTAGATCATATGCACTGTGAGCCTAATATTCACACGCAATATTGGCCAATGCAAGATGCCATCAGGAGTATGGTCCACATTTTCATTTCCTTTAGCACTAATGTTATAAATCATGTTAAGATCTTCATAAAAATTAATGATCTCTATAAAGGGAGGTCCTTGGTTAGTATCTAGGGGAATGACCACATGTTGGGTATCTTTCTCAAAACTGATGTAGCACTTCATGAAATACAAGTCATCATTATTTTTAAAGCACCACGGTTGACCCAATAAGGCTGGTGAATCATCAGATTCAGTGAATTTAATGACTTTAAAATCACCTTTGAATGGGACACCAAAGATGTTGATGGTGGCATGCTTAAGAATGCCTATAGGCATTGTTTGAGTCTTATTGGCCATAAATAGAACATGTAGGGATGGTTGTAGAGTGGGCTTGTCCATCTTCCTCTAGGCATCCTTCATGAAAACATTGACTTCTATGCCATTTTACACCAATATATCTCATATCTCCAATCATTAATGGATGCATTCACAATGACCTCCTTATCACATTCAACATTGGTTTAGACATGAGCCTCTTGTTATCATGTATGGATCAAATGATGGTCTATGAAGTATTTATCATTTGTTATCATAAATAGTTATTAAGGAGAGATATGATGTTCTCACTAAGAAGTAGCTTGCAAATATCTCAAAATTCATCCCTCCTTGAGTCAGTTGAGATAGTCTCTCCTTGCATCATATCATGCATGGAAACATTCTTTTCCTTTAAAAACTCAATTTTGCCTTATAGTTCATGTACCAAGGCCATTGTGTTATGTAACACTTCTTTCTATTTTTGATCATATGGGTAGCAATGTGCATGAGGTTATTCATGTTGAACCTTTTTGGTAGCTGGATTTGGATCCACTTGAGAATGAGCATCACTTTGTGTAGTAATATTTACCTTAGATCCAGTTGGTGGGGTAGTAGGGCACTGTCTCCACTGAGCACTTGGATTTTTTTCAACATGAATTATACCATCACCCTTCTCATTTTTTTCTTTGGTAATTATTGTATATAAATCAAGAAATTCTTCCATGAGATGTTTATTTTTACAAAAGGTGCATGTAGGGTAGACAGTGCAGTTACGCTAGTAGTGATCTAAAGATCCACATTCATAATACATTATAGGTGGAAAATGACCACCTTTATGTCCATTTCCATGTCCTTAAACCTTGAAATATTAACCTCCACTAGCCTCCTAGTTATTAGTAATTAAGTTTGGTGAGTTCCTCTCATGTGTGATTCATGAATCTCATTGATGACCCAAAAATCATTTGTATTATGTGTGTATACATCACATATCTTATAGTATAGTGGCACCTTAGACTAGGTAGTGTGCTATAAGTAGGGGAAAATTATCACATCATGAGCCTCTTGATAGATATCACAAGACTATTTTATTATGGTGTGGACATTTCTTTGAGGATAATGATTTATGTTATGGCCTTTCACTTCATAGTCAACACAACAAATAACACTACATATATCATGAGCATTATTGGTCATAAGATTTTCTAGTTGAAAAGCCAGCATTGAAATTTGAACCTCCTTAAAGGGGATGATCTTGGTATCTATACTTCCTATGGATTTAATGTAGAGGGAGGCTTCCAATGCCTCATGTGGTTCAATGAACATCTTGTGAGATAAGGCTCATCAGAACGGAAGTAATAAACCTCCCATAAACCACTAAGCATATTGTGATGGGTTACTCTTAAAAGATGTCTTTGAAATAATCATTTTAAAATGTGCATTGTATGCACACACACTCTCAGTGAGATCTTTCTTGATATATTTCAAGGCAATAATACTTCATTTCTCAAACTCAGGGATGCCAAACTTAGAAAAAGGAAGTCTTTAATAATTGATAGTTCACAATTATTTATTGAGGGTCAAACTTGTAGTACCATTTATGCACATGATCTAATAAAGTAGTGGTGAAATGAGTGTCATTTCATTTTGAAAAAGTGATACCCTATGCTCACCAAATAAGTTCACACTTGTGAACATGTTCCATGACATTTTTTATACCTTGATATTTAGGTAGATGAAACATCATCTCATAAGAAACTATAGGTGCACTGGGTGGTTGTAGTGGACCTTGTTGTGGTGATCCTTTAGTTTCTCTTGGGCCCTATAGAGGAGGTTTGTTGATACCTACAACACCACCACCTGATCGTCCTCTATTATAACCTCTATCGGTACTTCCCCCCATGCTTCTCATAATAGCAAGCATAACAAAAATCGTGGGTGTTGAGGAAGGTTAATTGGATGTGGTTGGGCTTGTAGTTTGTGCACTGCTTACATTATGTGCACCTAACTTTTTGAGGTGAGCCATAGGGCATTGTTGTAATAAAAAAATAGACACCAATGATAGATTATTAACTTAATATTGTACTTATAGAGACTCCTCTATGGTTTTAGTTTCAAATTTAGTTTCAGAATCTGCATTATCAATATTCCAATTTCTAACAAGAATTTTATCAAACTCAAATGCATGAGCATGCACTATGGTGGGATAATTGGGTCTATTTGGATTGGGTTATGTTATAAATTTTTTTCCTGCTTCTTCTACACATACCTATGCCAACAAAGGGCACAAATACATGGTTAGGGAGTACTCACCATGCCTTTTCACCATCTTATAGATTCTGATAACACTTCCAATATCCTCCCATTTTCCTTTGGGTTAGCTACCTCTCATAGCCTTAAAATTAGATTCATCATACTCATGCTTACATAGTTATCACTATCTGACTTCCATTCTAAACTTCCAATCCTATACCGATGCATATCCCTCCATTTCCCCACTAGTTGCACTGCTCATGCATGAGAGAGTTTATCCATCCATGGGAAAGTTATTAAGCCCAAAACCAACCATAAAATTCTTAGTATCCAAATAAAATTACTTGAGGTTCATCCCATTCATTTCCATTATAAAATTAAACTGTGTTTCTTCTAGATAATAATACATAGAGACCACATATTCTAAAATATAACTATTAAGCATTCCCTTCCACCAGATGCCTATCGCTTATATCCACATAGTATCCAATCTAACTAAGGCCATATGATGTTATACTGAACAAGAAGCCTTCCATCCAAAATTTATTAAGTGGTCTTACGCATATGCTAAAAGTTAAACATGTAAGTAAATGGGTAACTCTATAAATATTATTTCATACAAATAATATTTAGGTGTTGCTTTAACCATATGCATGTAGAAACTCATAATTAAAGATACTAGAGCATAAATTTCTCCTCTAAAATAACAACCCAACACTCAATATTCTCCAAAGATAACTACTTGACCATCTTCCTACCATCGTGCTAACTATAGACACCTAAAACTATCCACAATTAGATTTCGATTAGATTTTAGACCAATTATTACCAACCATTGAAAACTAAGCCTAAAATTCATTAAACATCCCAAATTTACTTGTCCATCATTTGTTAATGTTAGGGGATCTGTAGCTCTACCAATTAGAGCACAATTGATTACTTTCTTATATGCAATTAAACATAGAATTATACCAGAATGATAAAGTATCTAGAAACTTGAGACAACAAAGAATTTGAGAGACAATACACACTCTTGTATTAAATACTACTAGAAGAAAATACAATAAGGAAGATGCCACTTCTTCCTCCACCTCAAAGGCTTGCCACACCTCAAGACCTTCTTCCCTCTCTCTTGCTCAACACAACAACTCTAAAGCCTGAGTTGTTATCCCTCCTTAAATGCTTCAGCTGATCTCCTTGACCTTACACCTGTAGATCTCCTTGACCTTGCTAGCTTCAATGCTTTTACTTGCCTTAGAATAATTACAATACATGCCTTATGGGTCTATAAATAAGATCCCATGCTTACAAAAATAGAACACTAACTACTAAAATTAGACACACAGCCCGCGACTTAAATTAGCCCCTTAGCATGTAAACACTCGGTTCAACTAACTAACTATTCATGCAACGAACAGTTTTGGACCGCACAGGTGACCGACGCTGGTCCCTGCTTGTCTGGTTCTGTCGACGTCGGCCGACTCCCTGCCGTCGCCAGTTTCCTTCTCCACTGTCTGTGACCAACGTCGGTCATGCTACTAACGCTGGTTCCTCTGGTTCTTTAGCATCCTCTCTTGTGTCTGCAAACAGTTGAAGCTTTTAGCTCCACACCACAACAATCTCCCACTTGGAGATAAACAGCTGCAACTTGTACCTGTACTTGTACACCATCTATTTTATTCTTTAGGCTCTGTATCCCTCTTCAATGTCACTCTTGAAGAACAACCACCACGTAAACCTGTGATGCAATACCTGTATCTTATGCCACAAGAATTTTGCTGCTCCCAAATTCTCCATGACATACTTTTGAACCAACTCTACCCTTAGCTCAGAAATCTCCCTGTATATGAAACCCTGCAACAAGTAACACAATATAGTAACAGGATAATGTAGCTAATATTATCCAACCTGGTAAAGATAAAATATAATGGTCAAACCTCCATTGTTCTGCAGCATAATCAAGACCATATACCATAGCCTTCTGTCTCATGTGTCCATCCACTCTCTTCTCTAAAATGGGAATCCATCCCTCTATCCAGTGCTTCCTTCCAGCTGACAACACTACCAACAAATACCTATTTGGTTCTCCAAGGACTCACACTCCTCATCCATGCCAAGCTCCCACTGTTTCTGGATTCTACCTGCATTGCTTCTTTCATCTTCCTAGTTCATGACTGTTAGTAAGCAATATAAAGAAGGTGAACAATGAATATGAGGTTCACATACCTTTCCTGACCTCCACATGGGTGTTTGAGACTTATTAATTCACCCAACATCCTTTCTAGTGACCGATATAGGCCATCTCCTAGTCTGCTCTCGACCGATGTTGGTTCCCTGCACTGACCCTGACTGCCAACGTCATTTCCCTGGCCAACACCGGTGTCCCTCCTACCGACGTCGGTCCTTATGACCGACGTCAGACTTCTCCTGTCTGACCTACTGACCCTACTGGTCTGCACATGACCGATGTCAGTATTTGGATGACTGACGTTGGTGCCAAGCTACCGACATTGGTGTCTGTGTGTTCCTGTAAGTGATGAAATTTTCATCCATGAGCTCTGCTTGGATCATACCTCTATCCATGCTGCCCTGCTCAGATTTATTCAGCCCCTGTGACTGGTCTCTGTCCTTCATCTCCTCCATAAACACCAAGGCTTCTTTGTTCCTGTCAAAAGCATCAAATTTCCTCTTTCTATAATGAACTGTATCTGTGCTTTCCAAATTTGAATATATACCTTTTGAGTCAAGAACTTCCATTCCCTTCTTATTCTTGTGACCAAGCCTATTAGGCCATATCTTTGAATCTACACCAGAAGTAGAATTAGTAATACAAGTAGACAGATAAAGAGTATCTACTTTCTTACCTCTTGCTAGAACAAGTGCTCCCTTGGTAATCTTCCAAGAGTCCGCTGTGAGGGTTATTGTGCATCCCTCATCTCCCAACCTTCCTACAGAAATTAGACTCTGCTTCAGAATTAGAACATGCATGACCTCTTTCAACACCCACGTGTTGTCAATCTGCAATCTCAGCTGCACTTTCCCTTTGCCAACTATCTGACAAGGCGTACCATCCCCTAAATAAAGAACTCCAAAGTCTCCCTATTCATACTTGTAGAACAAATCTCTGTTTGGGGATGCATGAAAAGATGAACCAGAATCTAAAATCCATGATCCTACCTGACTATCTGAAGAAAGTATGAGAGCATCCTGCATCACAATATTTGCATCCTTTGCTTCTCCCATGCCTTCATGTTGATTCTCTTTATCTCTCAACCAACACTCCTTCGTATGTCCTTTCTTTCCACAAAACCAGCAGGTAATACCTTTGGACTCAGATCTCCTTCCCAACCTTGATTTCCCTTGCTCAACCTTTTCCCTTTGCCTTCCCCTGCTTTTTGCACTTAGAGCATTCCCTGATGATTCACCTGTTCCTCTCGCGTATTTATTCATTCAAGATCACACTCACAACATCATCAACTTTTAAGATTTTAGAAGCAGATGCAGAATTACTTACTGCCATAATCATACCGTCCCAACTTTCAGGCAAAGAACATAAAATCAAGAGAGCCTTTACCTCATCATCAAAAACAATATTGACTGAAGCTAGTTGGTTTACCAAACCATGGAAATCACTGAGATGAGTATGTACCGATCCACCTTCCTGCATTTGCAAGCTAAATAGCTGCTTCATAAGATATACCTTATTAGAATCTGAGGGCTTTTCATATAAATTCACCAAGGACTTTATCAACTCTTCCGTTGTCTTACACTATGATAAGCTGGAAATTATAGATGATGCAAGGCTCAACCTTATGGAACCGAGAGCCTTCCGATCAAGAACGTTCCATTCTTCATCCTTCATATCTATGGGCTTGCATGCAACCCCACCCAATGGTAAGTACAAATCCTTCTGATACAGATAGTCCTCAATCTGCATCCTCCAATGTTGATAATTCTTGCCATTAAACTTCTCCATTCGTAGCCTACTTTCTTCTGCCATTGCTGAACTCCCACTCAATCAGAAAACCCTGTGAATGACCTGTAATAAAAAACAATACCCTGCTTCTTGGAAACTGTAGCTCTGATACCACTTGTCAGGGGATCTGTAGCTCTACCAATTAGAGCACAATTGATTACTTTCTTATATGCAATTAAACACGGAATTATACCAGAATGATAAAGTAGCTAGAAACTTGAGACAACAAAGAATTTGAGAGACAATACACACTCTTGTATTAAATACTACTAGAAGAAAATACAATAAGGAAGATGCCATTTCTTCCTCCACCTCAAAGGCTTGCCACACCTCAAGACCTTCTTCCCTCTCTCTTGCTCAACACAACAACTCTAAAGCCTGAGTTGTTATCCCTCCTTGAATGCTTCAACTGATCTCCTTGACCTTACACCTGTAGATCTCCTTGACCTTGCTAGCTTCAATGCTTTTACTTGCCTTAGAATAATTAAAATACATGCCTTATGGGTCTATAAATAAGATCCCATGCTTACAAAAATAGAACACTAACTAATAAAATTAGACACACAGCCCGTGACTTAAATTAGCCCCTTAGCATGCAAACACTCGGTTCAACTAACTAACTGTTCGTTGCACGAACAGTTCTGGACCGCACAGGCGACCGACGCCGGTCCCTGCTTGTCTGGTTTTGCTGACGTCGGCTGACTCCTTGCCATCACCGGTTTCCTTCTCCATTGTCTGTGATCGACGTCAATCATGCTGCCAACGCCAGTTCCTCTGGTTCTTCAGCATCCTCTCTTGTGTCTGCAAATAGTTGAAGCTTTTAGCTCCACACCACAATAGTTAAAACTCATAATCATGTTGAGATATCCCTAATTAGGGTATCCTATCATATGCAATAATAACCTCTCACAAATTCATCCATAATCATCCTTTGGAATTACAACATTCAATTTGGCCTATGGACCTATTAAGTGGGGAACATGAACAAATATCAAATCTTGAAAGAGCTAAATGGCTAATCAAAATTAATTGACAAGATATACTAAATTAAATGCCTAGTTAAATTATCCATCTGAAATTAGTGAATATCTAAAAAAGGAAATTTAAAAATCCAAAATATCCTAGCCTTTCATCATTACTGTTATGAGTTGTCAAGCTCTTTGAAAATATCCTAAAATATCTCATTTTGGAAGCCATGCCTATTCATTGAAAATCATAATTACTTAACAACTATTAACTCAACTAGAGTTAGATTTGACCCACCTAGGTTAGGTTTGAACCCATTCAATGTTTAAAATCCACCTTAACTCTGCTAGGGTTGGAATTAAATCCATTTTTTATAAATACAATGCCATGCCTCCTCATTTTTTAGCTCTCATAAGCCATAGTTATAATGTAAGTTTGGAGAGAGATAAGCCATTTGATTTAATGTTATAATGCCAAAATTACCTTGAACGTAGTGTTATAATGCCAAAATCTTGAGCCAAGAAAGAAAAAGCCACATAATATCTAATGGTGCCAAGAAGATAAGGATCCAACAAGCTTTATTTGCCAAAGACTCTTTGATGCACTTGTGGAGCAAGCCACTCAACAATGCATTTGGAGCTCCCAAGGAAGGTAAAAGGGTTTGTTGTCTTTTATGTTTTAGTTGTGATTTCATTTATCTTTTGTTACTAAGCTCTCCCTAAGTTATAGGATTGGATAGTAAGTGTTAGTGTGTTTTTATTTGAATTTTCTTACTTGCACTAACATATTACTAACCTCTATTATTGGATTCATATGATCACAAATGGCATGCCCGGTGGGACCTAAAGCATCCCATACAAGCAAGGAGATGAAAATTTTACTCTTAGTTTTTCTAATGAGTGCTTGAGAATCTTAAAAAATTGAGTTTTTACTTTGTTTTTCCATATTCTATTTTTTAGTCACACATAGTTTCACACAGAGACCAACATCGATCTTCCAAGACCGACGTCAATTTTCCTTAATCGACATCAATTCACCATAATTGATGTCAATCCCTATGTAAACAAAATAGAGGATGGTAAAAACAAAAATACTCAATATTTTTTCTTGATTCTTATGGTTTTCATGCTATGACTAAAATTCTAAATGTTGTTTGACTAACCCTTTTATTATAGGATCTGATGATAATTGGTGATTTTAAGTTCATTTGCTAAATAGTAATTTTTGTCAAAAAACATATTCTATTTACATGTGTTTTTTTATGATCGATGTCAACCCCTATCGACCGACACCGGTTACCCCTATAATGACCGATGCCATTTTTAGTAAAACTAACATCGATCCCTATGTGGACCAATATCGATCTCTAAAACAAAAAAATAGAGAAAACTCGAGATCAATATTTGACAAGTGTTTTGTTCACTCATGAAAGTGATTCTAAGTATGGAAAAACCCTCAAAATGTTTTAGGACCTAAGCTATAAAAGTGCAAAAATTAGGAATTGGTTAAGTCTTGAACATTTCATTTGGTCCCTAAAAGGAATTTAGTTATTTTTGTGCTTAATTATTTATGAAAGTTTTTTAACGACTTTAAATTAATGCCAAGGGGACAAATTTCATAAATATTTTTCTTTGGTGCATTAAAATAAACACTCACACTTAGATTACATACTCTTAAGAGTATTTTATTTTATGCTTGTTCTTTAAAAGTTATTTATTTTCATAAAATGATTGATGTGTATATGATGTCCCACATCCCCTTTAGGGAACTCGGGTGACCAAAAGTGCTATTTATTTTCCTCTATCACTTTAGTCCGAAAGTGTAAAAATAACATCATTAAGGATCTCCTCAAATCTATATGGTTTGGGTAATCTAAATGTGACCTTAAAGTCTTTTCATTAGTCATTTATTTTCATGCATTTTGGCTTGTGAGTGGGAGTTCATAACCTCCTCATGGGTTATCTAGGGAAATGTTTACTTGGGAATTCATATCTTGGCATCATTTCAACCCCACTCTATGGTGAGGTATACAAATTAAGGTCAAATTACTAGGACATTTGCTTGAGCAATTAAGTAAACTCTATTAGTAAGATACTACCTCAGACCATAGGGGTAAATTGGACATCACACTACATTGAGAAAGTGATGGATGTAGTGGTTATGAAAAGGAATTTTTTTTTTCCCCAATAATCTAGTTGAAATGGATCTAAATGACATGAGCATCCCTTATGTTATCTACATTTGGGACCATCTAGAAATGCACAAAATTTAGCTTTAAAACAACCCCACTTATCATAGACATATTGTCAATGTAGGGCGAGTAGCCTGAAGTTCCATGCCACCATATAATATATTGAGAAAAGGGGATTTAAAAACCCTTACTTATTCATGCCCTTTATTTTTGGGATTAAAAATTAAAATCCTCTCAAGAGCATGTATATAGATGGAATTTGATAGTACTATGCAACGTTGTCAGTTTTATGATTTAGGATGGTTACACTTAGGTGTTTGTGTCATTTTATCCTTTATTGGATGGTTTTTGAGTCTAAACTATCTATTTTGTTTGTTATGCCATGATAAAACAAGTATTTTATTATACATCAATCCATTGTTTGAGGATGTGTTACGCCATCCATTTGACACCATACCTTTGATTTAGTCTTTTGACAAATATTTATGTGTATGTCAATTGATTGAAAAAGGTAAAATTACACTGCCCAAATCATTTTGAGCCTTGTAATTTTGAGTCTTGAAACAAACCATTGATTACATCTTTAGAGCATGGTAATGTCATTATGTTATGCGAATCATTTCATAGACTTGTTTGCCTTATGTCAAAAATTTCTATTTTGAAACTAAATCATGTGTGTCTTTTGGATCTTTATCTAGTGCCATTATGCCATTCAAATTTGTCTAGCTTGTTATTTGATCAGATAAAGATGAGTTTTCCTAAGTTGAGTTTTTAATTAGCCTTGACAATTTTAAATCCAAACATTGATGATTTCTATTTATGCCTTGTGTAATTTGGGCCTAGACATCGATTTTTCTCTTTTGGGTTATGTAGCTTAGGTTAATTTTTACCTAATTTGAAAACTATTGTTTGTGCCTTTATTTGGGAAAAATAACCTATCTCCAAAGGCATTTTTTTCATTCCTTATATCAGTTAACCAAGTTCATGTCTAAAGTTGAATGCCTAGTCTATGTCAAAGTGTTTCAGATTTGTTTGATTAAATCTCACCTTGTTTTTAAAGTCTAGCTTTGGTGACTATTTTTCCAAAAGTCCTAGCACATGCCTATTTTAGCCTAGATTTTGATGTTTCATTTGGCCAAAAGGCCTAATTTTTTTAATTTTCTTAGATTATACTTGTTTGGAACACTTTGAACCTAGAGTTTGGCATTCTAGTTTTATTTCATCCACTTGAACTTTTTGTATGAGGAATTTAATGTTAGACATTTAACATAAGACTATTTTATACCAAGTTTTAACATGGACCATTTTTGGAGATATGGATCCATCCTTTGACCAAGTTGGACTAGGTTTGAACCAACTATTCTTTGTACATTATTTTTCAAAGTTTGTAGAAATCTACCCCTTTGTTGTGAAACATTCATTATTAATTTGAATATGTCTCATTATATTCATAGTGTAGCCATGTACAATATAGGATGTGGTATTGTGGTCTCACAAGAAGACTTTATTCAAGACCCTTATGGTGATGAGATAATTTTTGAGATGGATCCTTATCTAGCTTACAACACTCAATTAGGGGAACAATGATAAGATCCTTTAGGTCACTATTTGATCAACATGCATTCATACTTAGAGTAGGACCAAGAACAAACAATGTAGTACTTAGCTAATGTACCATTTTTTATAGACCAAGTTCAATAGTAACCATACTAAATTACTATGCCATCAGCATATGACCCCTATTTGTTTGACCATCACTTGCTTACAAATAAGGATAAAGTTTAATCAAAGTCACAAAGGTAGGGGCTAAGTTTGTTAGTAGACTTCCCCCATGAAAACTTGCCAAGTCCAGTTTGAGTGCCTTATAACATACCTTATAATCAAAACATTGAACATGCCTCTTCTAACAATCCTCAAGATCTAGTGCTAATGTTGTATCAAGATCCACATATGATTATCATAGGAAAAGGCCTCATGAAGGACCACTTCATATATATGTAGACAACATACTAGACCCATTTGAACTTAGCACACAATTTTAACAACATGACCATGCAAAATGATCCTCTTATCGAGATAACTCCTTTAATGGGGGTCTTTCTTAAATTGACCAGCTAAAAAAAATAGGGTATAGACCCATTCACATAAAGTTCTTTAGTTAGAGGTATGTTCAATGCCCTACTATCAAAGAAATGTATTTTACTTCTACATAGATGAATAAGCCAAACATAATGGATAATACACAAGTATCATCTAATCCAGACCAAAGTGGTGTAAACACATAAACAACTAGTCCATAATAAAATTTGCCTTTAGTTAACACCATAAGTGGTTCACAAACATAGGGGGAAGGAAATTGTACTTTCTAACCATAAAAAAACTACTTCTAATCCTCAACCAACTACTTCAGGGGTTAACACAATGAAGAGGTTCTACTATTCCATAAGCACATATTAGGAAAAAATTACCTTTTGTCACAAATGTGCCATAAATACAATAAGAAGGCCTTGGTTCACAAGTTCTCCTTAATAAGCTAGGTTTGACTAGTCAATAGTGTTGACCAATTTTGACTTTTAGGTCAAAATAGGGCACCCCTAGTATAAAAATTGATTTTTAGACATATAAGGGGGTATAATATATTTTCATGAGGTGTTTTATAGGTCATGAGGTGTTAATTAATGTTGCATTAGCTTTGGTCATTTGTTTTCTAGGTCCATTTATCATTTTAAGGGTAAAAATGGTGTATGTAATGATTTATATAGGTTTATTGGGAAATGCGCAAGTGTAAATGGGTGATGTCATACCCCATGTGTCCAAAAAGGTCTTAAGTAACTGACAAAACTAATTTTTTTAGGTTAATCAGAATAAAGTCAATTTTTCTAAAGAAAAGGAAGAATATGACACATGTATGGCTCTTTAAGAAGCATGCCACATGTGAGGAAGTAATGGAAAATATATAAATCTTCCTAAATTTAATATACACACTTTGGTTGATCTTTAAATTCCAATTTGAATCCAAAACCATTCTCTCTTTTTCATCCTTCTTGGCATAAAGAAGTAACTTGTAGGTTTCTACTTGGTATGGCCAGAAGGGAGGGTTTTAGACCAAATTATTTTGGGAAATGATTCTAAACTTAGATAAATTCAAATACATATAATAATTTTTATAAATGGCCAACTGTGCTTCATGAACCATCCATTTAAAGTGGACTGTGCAAATTTTCTAGTTGTTTGGTACACCCTTCAAGTTTTGGTATTATTTGAGAAACTCCATATGCTTAAGATGTTAATATTGATTATAAAGGATGTTTTTATCCTTACCTAACACCAATAATTATTTTTTTGAAGTTTAAATGTGTTTTGATGAGCTAATACCCTGATGTTTGTAGACTAGTACATTTTGTGTTGATGGGAAGTTTTCTTTTATTTTCTGAGTTTCCATGCTTTGTGAATAGTTACAGAGGGTTATGTTAATGTATTTTACACATTTAAAAGCTTAGATTGTTCTTATTTTCACCTTAAAACTTCATTATCTAAGAAATGTTTCATGGTTGCAGTCATACTTACACATACCCACAGTCTGCGAAATTCACAACCTTCTTATTTTTTTCACTTGTATCCATGTTGAATCATGTGTGAAGATCCTTTTTATCTTGTTCATGGATTTGTATTGGATGTTTAAAATGGTTTTTATGTGTATACATGTAATAAAAAATAGATTAATCCCTCCAAGGAGTGTGAAGAAGGACTGTGACAATCATGCTAAAAACCTTCATACAATCAACCACTAATGCTCATCTACAGGGGATGTCTCCATGGGATTGACCATGTTGATAAAGATATTTTAAGATTAAAAAATGTTATAATACTTAAAATAAATCAACTTGATAATCATTAAGGAACTCAAAACTCTTTTAGACCTCACAAACCACATGTTCTACCAACCCTTTCTCCCCACTGCCTATACATGAAATGTGCATCTTCAGGTGGCTTAGGCATAGTGTTTAGAGGTCATATGAAAGTTTGAAACATATGATTTACCTTAATCATTATTTTTATATAATAAAAGAGTATTAAAAACTTGTTTTATAGGGATAGATGAAGCATATGAGGTGTGAAATCATTTTGAAACACAATATGACTGTGTTTAGGATTGTCTGCCCTAAAAATGGGAAACAAAGAATTTGGGGTTTTGTTGAGATATTATAACAAAGTTGAAAGGCAATTTTGAGGTTCATAATGAACTTGATTTATAGTGTCAAGTACCAAGAAACACATTTCAATGTTGGATCATCAAAGGACAAATAAAGAGTGGTCTTTTAGAGGTCCAAAGTTGCTAAAGAAACCACTGAATTCTCTCAGTATTGTCTTCAAATCTGAGACTAAAAAGAGACTTCCTTCACCAAAGTTAAAATTGAGAATTAGTTCATGATTATAAGTTTATAATTTTTTTGGGAACTTATGTGATAGGAAAATTAATGGAATGATGCATTGGGTTTCTTGTTCCCACTCATACCTATCTGTACCATGACCACAAAACAAGCACCTACAGTTAACATTGTTGACTGAGACAAGGTAAAGAGTGGATTATGCATGTTTTGGATAGTGTTTAGCTTATATAAGGTGATTTATATATAATTAAACATTATGTGACCTCAGAATGTGTCTCAAGGAGGTTATTGAAATTAAGACCAAGTGAATAAGACCCCTATGATGACCTACAGGCAGGGGTAAAAGGAATCTCAGTCAGAAAGATATGGAGTAGCATTGATGTGTTGGTGGTGATTGGAAACATCCAAAGTAAGTCAAACTATGAAATATGATTAATAACCTTATTGTATTTAAAAATAAGAGTCCCCACAACATAAAAAGGCCTAATAGTAACCTATAACAAGGTTAAAAGGGAATGTCTTAGTCCAATCAAGTGAGAACTCAGTTTTGGGGTAAAGGTGCATTAGTATAACTAATGGGAAACCAATCTTGATTAGAAATTAAAAAAATAAATAAATTGAGATGATGGTAAATTCATAATATATAAACAAGATAAATCCATCTCATATAAGCTTTTTAAAACCATAAGTATAGATACAACCAACACTGTCTGATTGAGACAAGAAATGAGTCAAAGAACATAACATTGTTGGTACTAAAGGTATAAGCTTGATGTGAGGTGACACATTTGATATTTAAATGAAATTAGAATGATAATAATTAATTTTATTATTATTTTTATACCTAAGAATATAGATGAACACCTATAGGCATGATCTCAGAGGTAATAGTCTGTACAGGTAGATGTATGCAAAACAGGAAACTATCATGAGTTTTATGTTTGTTTTAAGACACTCAAGCTGGTTATAGAGTAGAATAATGATGTTTTACCTAATATAGATTCAAGGGAGGATATAAAAACCACATATAATGTCCTTTTAGGCCATACACACTTATAATAGGGTTTCAAGAATAGGGTTTTCACAGTCAGATTATAAAGACCCAGTCTAAGAGTTCAAGGTGCATTTAAGGAGCATACAAAGTTTTGGAGTGAAGAACAAAGGATAATTTTTTTTTTAATGATGATGATGACTTATATAAAATTTTTATAATTCAAACCAAGAAAGAGGAGAGTTCCCATTATAACAACTTAGTCCAAGTACTAAAAACCATACATAGTCTATCTTGTTAAGGAACCAGTCTTGAAGTTTGTATTTTTCAAGAGGAAAATCATGTAATCAGGAGATGAAAGTTTATAAAATACATCCTATACACTTGGATAACTATCTCCAATACCTAATTTGGAGGAAAAAATATGGGAAGTGTCCCCTATTTTGTCTCAGACAGGGGGCACTTTCCCCTTGCATAAAGCTCTACATTCTTGATAAAAGAGGAGAGATAGTGGACCAAAGGCTAAGGAAACCTTAAAAGAGAGTTTTTGAATTTGTAATATACCTATAAAAACATGGGAAACCAATAATGAGGAGGTGAAACCAGACATGGTAGTTTGGATACCAAGGGTTGCAGTCATGACACACCAAGCAAGGAATAAGCTTAATGGTCCAAATGAGAAGCTTTGTCATCTAAACTTTATAGTGAGATTTCATATCTATGAAACATATATTTGAAGAATTTAATGATGTGTTTGATCTATCTAAGGATATATAAAGTTAAATAAGGTCAAGATAAGTCTTAAAGTGTAGTTAAGCCTATTAGACAAGGGTATGCCTAAAGCCCAAACAAAGAGTCATTTTCATTTCTAGCATGAAAAAAACACTCCAATTAATTTGAACATGTTTTTGGGTCACTATTAGAGGTTTATAAGCTTTTGGAGGTAGAAAAAACATCAAGGAATACCTTTTTGAGCTCAAAACCAACTCAACATGTAAGGAAACAAGAAGACAAGCTCAAGTGGCCATCTTAAGTTACTCATATATTTCATAAATCTATGCATGGGAGAAAAATGAGTTATGGGGTGCTATAAAGGGTCTCATAGGCCATATTTTTGGAAATTATTCTCAAGTTGGACGTCCCAACTTTATGAACAATCGTTACGATAAAAAATAGGCCTAAAACCCTCCTAAACCCTTGCTAAGGACAAATTTGCAAAAATGTAGTTGGATAGCTGATAAAATGAAATTTTTTTATCATTAAACCTTTTAGACCTTGGATAGGAATCCCTCAAGATATTCCACATGCTTTTGAATTGTATGGACCCTTATGAGCAAGGGCAGAAATAGGTTTTTTCTCACTATTTTATGTGTTATGCAAGCTAAAAGAAGTGTTAGGAGATGAAACAAAGTTTGATGGAAATATTGAGACTTATAATAAATAAAAATATTCATTTAATGTCCTGTAAAAACTCCTAGGTGTCTCAAATAGGTCTTTTAACTCAGCCAGTCAAAACTGGCCTATTACATAAGCTAGTGAGAGGGGTGAAAAGCTTCACTTGAACTAGTTTTAAAGATTGAATGATGATTAAAAGGAAATAGAGGGCCTTGAAACTTGTCATTAACTCCATATCATGGATTTACATGGAAAACTAAAGGAATTTTGGATGCCAAGTGTGAATTATGTATGGAAGGGTAGTTTTTTGGGCAATAAATGATGATGGCTCACTTTTAGAGGTCTCTAACGGACTAGGCATGCAACCAATGCATAGAGAGGAATGTATGATAGCCTCCCATTAAATAAAAATTATTTTTAATTCTCCTCATCAATTATATGATGTTTAAATAGGCCCAATCATGAAGGCAATTTTTCTATGCAAAGGGAGGAGTTTCTTGACACTTTTCTTGAAGTTTGTGACTTGGATTGACACTTTTTGCTCCTATCCTTACATGGTTCGATCAATATCATATTATAATAAATGTATAACTGATTTTTATCATATTTAAAAGTGTCCTTGTGATCCTTGAACTTCTCTTTCTCTCTCTCTCTCTCTCTCTCAAAATTTATAAGAGTTGGCCATTTTGGTATTGTATTGGATGCTCCACTTGAGTATGGTGAAGCCTTGCTCATTTGTATAAATTTTTATCAAAAAAATGACCAAATTTTATCTCTAAATGACTATTTACAAGTGTATTATACATGGATGATGAATCTTGTTTAGTGAAGACTATGGATTCCTAACATGTGGTCTCATTCTTTGACCTTGTTTACAACTAGAAAACATATTTTTGAAGGGCATGTGAAGTGTTTTAGGAATTGTAAAATGTTGGGTGAGTTAGTATTTTAATTAGTGAAATTAAAGGCCTCTTGTATAGTACTTATAGCTTTGCACATCCATCCATGACCTCACAATGTAACATTGATTGAGAAGATGAAGATTGAAGGAGTGTAAGTTTGGTTTATCTTTTGGTCTTAAGTGTAGGACTCAATTGGTTGGAAGTCATCAAATTGATTTGATGTATCAAATCCTTAGTTTATATTTATTTTTAGTTATCTCTCACCCTTTTCACCCCCAAAAGTTAGTAGTAGTAGTATTCAAGTGGTACATCAAGGGAGCTATCCCTATTTAGAGACTCACCTCATTCTATAGGCTACCCACAAGCCTAGAGGTGATTCCATTGTGCCACTTAGATGAGGCGAGGCTTTGCATATCCTCAAAGGGTTTAAATCTAAGTGACAATAGGTAAAAATTCCCTATTCAACCTCAATAGTCATCATACTTCACCCCAAGCCATATCCTTCCCTTTCAACCATAATTTCCCCAAAACTAGGCCTATATACCAAATCCTAACCAAAATATCACACTACAATGCATGCAATTCCAATAATCACATCCTAATCCATGTATGAATATTATTAGTCAATTCTCTAACCAAACTAACATTTGAAAACAAATCATGCCTCCATTATACCCCTATCAAAGTAATCCACTTTTGACCACCCAACCTCTATCGCAAGCCACTGTTCCATCTAGTTTTCTAGTGCAATAATTACAATAGATGAAGGATACAATGCTACCTTCCAAGTCAATACATATACCAAGAAGTTTAATTTGGATGACGTGTGTTCCCACCCATTCAACATGGAGTATCTATAGATACCATTTCCTCTAGGGTATGAACTATCAAAGTTTGACAAATACAAGGGTAAAGGGGACCCTAAGGCCCATTTGATTGAATTATTTATTGCTTCCCAACTAGTGGCCTATAGTGAAATATACCTCCTATTGTTTTTTTCATGGATTATAGTAGGAAAAGCCTTGGAGTGCTTCATGAAATTGCCTAAAAACTTAGTATTTGATTTTGATGACCTTTCAAACTAGTTTCTGCAACACTTGTACAATATCAAGCATGAGATTTCATTGATAGATTTGACTCAAGCCAAATAGAAGATTGGTGAAATCTTTGTGAGTTATATACAATGATGGAGAGCACTTTCTAGTCATTTCACCCATAGTTTACTAGATAATAAATTGGCTGCTATGTTTACCAAGAATTTGCACAATGAAATATCTTATCATCTAGAGTAGCAATATGCACACACATTTAAGGAAATAATTGACAAAGGTTTTTTAATCAAAAGATCCATTATTAAAAAAAGGATCATCAATATAGCCTCATAAAATTAGAATCAAACCACAAACCAAAGCAATGGACAAAACCAAAACCAAGTCCAAATGTAAGCATCACAACCAACCCAGGCCAATAATTATGAAAAATCTAAGCCATTTAATCATAATAAGAATGTTGTTGGAAATAGAGTAACTGAGTCATGACATGTCCAAATGGTGCAAACATCATTTACTCAACCTACACCACATATTCAAATTAATTCTAACCAATAACCTCTTTAGCAAGAATAAACTTTCTAATAATCTAGACCAACACAACAAACGTAACAACTTTTGTCTTTGCAAACCCCTCCTCCTCCAAGGATAACTATGTCTACTCATCACATCTTTAGTGACCTTGGAGAACCAATTAAAGCCATGTTTCTCAAGATAGTTACTATTAATTTGATTAGTTGGCCCATTTTGAAGCATTATCTAGAGGGCATTCCTTATCTAGATTGGTATCGAACAAATGAATTATATGAATACCATTAGGTTAATGGACATAATCTATGCCATTGTGTATAGATCAAACATCTTATTCAAAATATGTTGGAAAATGGGGAGATAATGTTAGAAATGGAACATCCACATCTAATCAAAATCTAGGTATCTACCAAAAACCCTTTCTAAAACATAACCCATAATAATAATAATAATAATAATAATAATAATAATAATAATAATAATAAAGGATAGAACAATAGCAACAAAAACAACAATATCAATAGTTAAGACATAACCAATAATACTAGTAGCAACAAGACCAACATTAGCCAAATAGATAGAACCAAGGATAGAATGATGCCAATGACTAACATACCTACCACATAGTTGCACATGACTACAACAAGGTTGTATGCCATATTATAGGAGGTCCCATTTCCACCATCTCAATAAATGTGAGACTAAGTATTAACCAAACAAGGCCATTGCTAATCAATTCCAACCAACTAATGTATGTTAGTGATCCTTCCTTGATTTGAGACCATGTACAAGCATATCAACAAGTATTGATTACTAATTTTAGACCTTATATTGATAACTCATCATTGACCCATGACCACATAAAAGTGCACTGGTAACCAAGACTTATCCTATCTAGCCCCCTTCCACCATCACCTAACAACAATGGTCTTGTATCTAATCTTGAGTGTACAATCACAACTCGATGGTCAAATATTACCATACCAAGCCCAAAACCATCTACCACTACACCCATCCAACCCACCATTTTGGCTCAGGATAAGACATTTACCACTATGTAAGATAAGAAATTTGATATTATAGAATAAATGCAAAAAATGCTTGTACAAATTTCTTCTTGGATTTGTTGTGTATGACTACAATCCATAATAACATATTGATAGATTTACTCAGTCAATATCAAGTTCTAAATGACATAAGCCCAAAAAAATTCCAAGATTTGGTTGGACATCTAGTCCCAAGCCAACAATTATCCTTCGACCAAAGTGATGTCATCCCTTGGCCCTCTACATAATAATCCATTATACATTGAAATTGTGATAACACAACATAAATTGAACTGTGTCCTCATAGGTAATGAATCAGGCCTAAATATTGTGTCTCTAAAGCTCATCAAGCTTATTAGGTATACAATAACTAATATCTAATAAAAAATGATCACCATCAAAGCCTATGATGATGAAGAACAAGAATCATAGGGCACCTTCAACTTGTCAGTTATCATTGGGCCCTTGACCTATTATACATTATGCCATGTGTTAGACCTCAATTTATCATATAATTTACATTTTGGTAGACATTATATGCATGAGATTCATGCAATCCCATTAAAATTATACAAATGTATCAAGCTATTCCATTCAGGTATGGAGGTCATTATCCATGGAGATTTAAAACCCTACAAACATTGCAAGCATTTGGAGGCTAAATGTAAAATCTATAACTATCATTTTGGATTAATATAGTTCCTAAGAAAGATAAGGGTAAATAAATACATATTGATTCACCAGAGGCCAATTACATTGACCCATACACCCTTGATTCACTTTTCCATATTGCACCTCCTAAAATGTCTTATCATTATACCATCTTGGTTAATGGATCATGAGAATATTTGACCCATGATACATTCCACATTACCAATCTTTCACAAAAGCCAAAGTCATATGGAAAGCCTAAAGCTAAACCACCTTGAATGGAATGGTAGTGGAAGGGAAAAGGAAAATTGCATAGTCTATCTCCTATCATTTTCACACCAACCACTGGCCAAGAATATGACCCTATTAAAAATGATGAATTATGGTTGTATAAAGACAAACTAGATAAATATTATAAAATTTTAAGTATCCCATTCCAAATCAAATCATGGAGAAGCATGCCTATGAAGGAGGAGGTCTCAGGCCAAATCAACAGTGAATGCTTGAGATAATTTCTACCACTTGGTATAAAGGAACATATGGTCTCAAATTTAAACTTCCTTGTGACCCCACATATCTTATTCATGTTCCAATTCCAAATACTAGTGATGATAATGCTGATAGTGAATCAAAATTTGATCATAAGCTTTATGAAGACTTGGTCAATGTAGACACCTAAATCTAGCCATCGATAACCTCCAGCCAAGATTTTGACCAATTTCCACCTAAAATGAATAATTTGGCCTAAAAACACTAAAATTCATTAAATGATTTGAAATTGACATATTCAAGTGCCAATTTTGGCTATAGTATCACTAAATGGGGTAGTGCAATTTATGGGCTAGCTAACTTTGATCAGTTCATTTCGAGTCAAAATACCAATTTTGCACCTAGGTACTTTGGATTGCTCTTTCATATCAAATATCTTGCATGAGAAATGTGCCTTTGTTATTTTCTATTGATAACATCCTAAATGGGATAATGGATCCAATGTATTTGACATTGCCTTCCAATTCTAATCCAGTCAAATTTTGGACCAATAACAAGGCATTCTGATCAATTTGAGTAATTTATGCACAAAGTGCTTAAACATGCTTAAGAGATAATTAATCCAAATCAAGGTCTAATTAATAATTCCATGGAAAATTGTTGAAAACTTATTTTTGGAAATGAATATTGAATAACTGCATCATTAGGTGACTTCATTTCTTGGGAAGACATCCCTAGGCCATAAATGCCATAAATATCAAGGTTCATGCCTCCCATGCCTCATAACATCCCTCCATGCCTCTTAATTTCTCCTCTATCCCAAATATTTATGATCCTATTTATCAATCTTAATTCCAAAAATTGAAATAATCTTCAACCACACATCTTAATCTTGACATGGACAGTTCAAGTTGATTCTAGACATTCTTAAAAATCTATAAATAGAGAGGCCATGAACATCATTTCTAAGTTATTTTGGTGCAAATCAATTATGCTCAAATATCTTCAAGAAGCCATTAAAATTAGTGTTACCATGCCAAATTTATTCCAAGCCAAACCAAGCCATAAGCAAAAGGTATCAAGGAGAGATAGAGGTAGCCAAGCTTCCATTAATGAGGACTTCATGAGCACAAGTCGAACAAGCCACTAAAACAACCATTTTGGAGCACCCAAGGAAGGTAAAAGAGGGTTTATTTTGAATTTTAGTTATGTGTTTTATTCATGTTTGTTAACTAAGCTCTCCCTAGTGTCTAGGCCTAGAGATTTTATGCTAGTTAGTGTGTTTCTTTCATTTTGTTTTCATTTTGAAACTAACACCATACTAACCATCCTCTCTTGAGTCAAATTATTAGATTACATATGGCACACTCAGTGGGACTTTATGCATCCCAAACATCAAGAAGATCATTTTCTAGCTTTAAAATTTTCATTTGGATCATTAAAACTCTTGCAAATTGATTTTCTAACTTTTTTTTTCCATTTTTTGTTTGTTTACATAGTAACCAATGTCGATTAGTAAAATTAATATCGGTTAGATAGCTATCATCAGTCACATTGGTATAACTGATGTTAGTTAGATAACCATCATTAGTTAGCAAATGTAACAGTCATCAGTTATATAACCAACATCAGTCACTATGTTTTTCTTAAAACACAGACCTAAGAGCTCTTTTTTTAAAATTTTTCAAACCCAAAAGAGCTTTAAGGCTAAAGGACATGCTAGCATTTTTGTTGTAGGACCAAGCTTGAAATTTGCTAAAAACATGTTTAGATCACCTTTTGCATGCTTAAAAATGAATTAAGAACATTATTTTGGGTGCTTAAAGTAATATTTAAGTACTTAAGTAAGTTTTTAGCATTAGTTTTCAAAGTTACAACTAAGACCAAGGGGTCAAATGAACACCACCTCATTTTCCATTTGGGCTTAAAAATGAACTCACCTTTCAAGATTTTTGTATGCACTTAGTTGTTTAAATTAAAATTTTTGTTTGGAAAAAAGAGGGATGTTGCATGTATGCACTTCCATTTTTCCCCTTTAGGAAACCCTTGGAATCAAAAGCACCATTCCTATTACAAGTAGCCTAGTCTAAGGCTGTGAAAGAAAGTCATCTAAAACACTCCCCAAAGACTCATCAAAGTTTGGGTGACCTTTAAAATGACTCTAAAGTCTTTCTACTTTCATGCTTTCTTTATTTTTATGCAAACTTGGCTTATGAGGGGGACATCATTACCTCTCCCAAGTTCTTTAGGGAAGCTTTGAACTAGGGTTTCATCTCCTGACATTGAATTCACTTACTCCTAATTGGAGTTGCACATGGGATGTATCTACATTTAGACATCACACTACACTGAGTGAACAACAAGATGTAGTGGTTTTAAAAAAGACTAGACCTTTTTACAACTAGCCAATGCCATGATCACCCAATTTCCATGCTTTTCTTTTACATTGTTTGACGTGAAAGTCATTGTACAATTTATTCCTATAGAGATGTTCAAAGCTTGATAGTTTAGTCAACCCCACATTGACATACCCTTGTTAGGATTTGGATGATTATACTTAGTGAATTTTTAGATCATTTTCTCATTTGGTATGTTTTGAGACTAAAACTTGTGTTTTTTTTCATAAATCCATGTCAAAACCAATTTGTCTATATGTCACTCTTTTGTCTAAAGAGACATTATGCTGGTCATTTTACACCACACTTGTACCTTGAAATTTTTACTAAACTTGTTTGTGTGTGTGTGTCATTTGAGTTGCGGAGGGTAGCATTATGCTACCCAAATCATGTCAAACCATTTTGCCTTTGAGTCTTTGAAACATAATATTGACCACATCATTCGAGCATGCTTGCACCAATAGGCTACTCAGTTTGTTTCAAGACTAGTTTACCTTACACCACAAACCATTGTTTCAAACCATGTCATGTATACCATTTAGACCTTTGTATTTTGCCATCATGCTATCCAGTCTTGTCTAACTTGTTTGGTCAAAACCTAGTTTTCATCATTAAGTTTTCAATTAGCCTTGTCAAGTTTGGATTCAAACATTGATTGATTTATATTTAGGTCTTAATTCATGGGGATGATACATAGATATTTTTCTTTTGGGTTGCATAACTTAAGTTAATTGATTACCCAAAATTAAAAACTATTGATGGTTTATTTTTTCAACACCTATCCTCATCATTATTCATGCTTTTATTTGGGAAAACATAGTCTTTCTTTAAAGATCCTTTTGTCTTATGGCTTATGCCAATTGATCATGTTTATGTTTTATTCCATGTGTCGGGTCTATGTCAAAGTTATTTTATAACTTGTTAGATAAAATCAAATCACATCAACCTTTATTTTAAGTCTATCTTTTGATGCTATTTGGCAAAAAGTCCTAGCGTATGCCTGTTTGTTTGAGCCTAGCTTTTGACTCCATGTTTGGACAAAAGACCTAGCAACTCAACTTTTCCCTTTCCTAGTTTAGACCTTATTTGGAACACTTTGACTTAGACCTTTGACATGTCCGTTTTTATTTATATGCTTGACCTTTTATGCATATGCCATTTGACATTAGACATTTGATGTTAGGCTATTTTATGCTAAGTCTTATCAAAAACCATTTTGGAGATACAACTCCACTTTCAGACCATATTGGAGATACAACTCCACCCCTTCGACCAAGTTAGACCAAGTTTCAACTATTTATCCTTTGTATAGTTTTTTAGAGTTTGTAGAACTCTAAGCCTTTTCATTTTAGAGATTTTATAATTTATGGATATATCTTTTTAAACTTATAGTGTAGTCACATAAAATCCAACTTATGATATAATGGTCACATGAAATCCCACTAAGAACCACTATAGAGAATGATTTTCTAAGGATTTTTATTATTCTCCCTACAATACTCCATATGGGGAACATAGTCAAAATCCACAAAATCCAAATCAAAACCTAGATTGGTATGAAGAGGTTTGTGAATAATTTGAAGATCCAACTATAGATAATGTTGTTTGGGATACATATCCATACCCTCTTTGAAATAATCATTACATGGAACACAATAAAAAATCAGCTTATGAGCCAACTCACAACTGGGATGATATGGTTTATGAGGAAAACTTGGATGCTTTAGCTTGTGTAAGTAATCAGGCTCCACCACATCACACCATTTATATTCCAAGACTACAATGTCACACCATTCCCATACCAAGACCTCATCCTTTGGTTTGTGTGAGTAATCAAGTTCCACAATGCCAAACCATTTTTATACCAAGACCTAATCTTTTGGCTTATGCAAGCAATCATGCTCCACACTACCCTATCATTACCATCTCAAGACTTTGTCCTTTAGATTATGCAAGCAATCATGCTACACACTTCCCTATCATTACCATCTCAAGACTTTGTCCTTTAGCTCATGCGAGTAATCATGCTCCCCAAGGCCCTACCATTATCCAACCACAAGCCATTCCTCATCCAGAACCAATCCCATCCAAAATTCAACCCATATAATCATTCAAAGACCAAGCTATAGTCAAAATTGGTATTTTATAACTCATTAGAAACCAAGGCCAAGACAACCAACTAATCTGAGATGTTTATGTTGAATCAACCATTTATGATAAGCCAACCTATGATGAATCACCTATTGATCCTATACCAGTTGTCAAGGAGTCTCACTCTGATGAGCCAATATTTATCGAGTCACTTCTTAATGATTATAATTGCCTTTGGGAAAATCATTACCTTGACCATGTGCCTATTTTTCAAGAGCCTCCTATTGACAAGCTAATATTTGAGGAGTTGTCTCTTAACCTATTTCCCATCTTAGAGGAGTCTCACTTTGCCATACCAATTTTTATGGAGTCCATTATGCCATCATAGGATGTTAATTGTCCAAAACCAAATATTCAACAAGACATCATTATAATAGAGTACCCATCAGATGAAGAATTAGAGTTAGAGTTAGGTTCTATTCTTGAACTAACATTAGCTTTAATGTCAAAATTAGAATCAACATCAGTCTCAACATTAGATTTAGAGTCCCTTGAGTTAGGATCAGATTCAAAAGAAGAATATTTTTGTGGCTGTTACAATATTGGTTATGCATGCTTTGCAAATTAATTTGAATACATTTGTGATCTTTCTATAGTTTTTAAGGATGATTAATTTAGCTTCGACATGAGTCATCCTAGTATCTTCTACAAGGATTGTGTGGCCTTTCCCCATTCCATTACCATTCCATAGGCCATTACCATTAACCAAAATAGCCATATCATTAACATTCCATCTCCCACAAGTGTTGATTGGGATTGATAAAATCACATTTTATTGAACTACATCCATTATGACATAGTATTTGAAAAAGAGCAAGGAGGCCAATACCATATTCATGTAGTAAAGGAACACTCTCCTAGTGAAACATTTTTAGAGGTGATAGGATACAATCAAAGTCAAAACTCAACATATTCTAGTGAAACTTTTTCAAAAGTGCTAGAAGACAATCAAAGTAAAAAGTTTACAATCCTTAGTGAAACCTTCTCGAAGGTGCTATAGGAAAATCAAGACAATTTAATTGGTGAAAACCTTTTTGAGGCACCAATAGCTGAGCATAAAAGTTCTTCACTGCTTGATGAAGACAAAATCAAAGATTAAATCAAAATAGCTTCCAATCTACATCTTAATCAGATGGTAACAACTCTCAAGATCAAACAACAAAAAAAATTGGTGGTCTTATTGAGATGATAAGTCTTTGGCCCCACCATAACTAATGTTATGTTAAATTTGACATCAACAACATTACATGTGACTAAAAGTCCCGATCTTCATTTGTTTCCCAACCATTCCATATTCCCTTATCATTTGCCATCCCATTTAAAAATCAAACCTACCATCTATTATTTATCCTTGTTTACCATCCATGTCCCCACTTTCCTTTATAGAGGCTACAAAGATACCTTGTCTTGATGTTTGAAGGAATCAAAATCAACAATCAAAGAAGAACACAACAACATTCTTGACATCTAAATTTGTAGGTAGTTCTTGACAGAGTAGTTATTCAGATGAGGTGTATGATAGAAATTAACGTGATTGAGTATTCTATTTGTATCATTTTTATTAGGACATGCATCTCCCCATCAATAGGAACAACAATATTAGAAACCACACCCAGGCCAAAAACATGTACCATATCATTTCTCATTGCCATTGCCATTGTTGTATATCCATTTGTCATTGTTGTAGATCCCAACTATTCACCCCACCACTTGGGGGAAACCTTCTTACCATTTTATCCAATCTATCAAAAACCATCATTATCCTTAGCAAAACCATACCATCCTACCATTCCATTCTTATCTAGACCAAAGCCTATTTTTAGTCATCCTACCCAATCCTATTTTGATCTTGGTTACTTTGGTTCTTCTCATGCCTTTTTGTTAGAGGATTATAATCATGTTTTAATGATAAATCCAATCCATGTTTATAATGATGGTCTATGAAATTAGTGTGACAGTCGATTTGGCAAGATATCTTTCATCCTATCAAGTTTGTTTATGTGAGCCTGATTATAACCACCTATGGGCAAATAAGTGTTTCACCAGTCTTGCTACTAAGTATAACCGCCTATGGGAAAATTAGTATCATTGAACTATGACATTATATCCTAGTTATAACTACCTATGGGAAAAATAAGGGAAACACTTGTTTATCATGCATTGCTGCATCACCTTGCCATTAAAGTTTTCATTTGACTAGCTATTTTCTAGATTTAAGAACTTGTTGGGACCTAGTTGGTTTTTCCCTGCCTTTTATGTGGATGGAATTACTATGACTTGAGGTCATTTTAGGACTATGTAGGTCATGATAAATTCATGTTGAGGTCACCTCAATCCCCCTTTCCATATGCTCTCATCATTTTGTGAGAAACCTAAGCCAAACACTCTCATCATTTTGTGAGTAGGTATCTTGTCATTCTCTAATGAGTTAAGATACCTCAAAATTCCAAAGACATTCATAATATTTCAAAATCCAAAAATATTTGTCCTATCTAAGCCTAGTTATTTATCTTGAATCCACCTTACTAGGGCATTGTCAATATTAGGATGCTTTCTTTTACTTTTATTTTTAGGCTTTCTATTTGTTTGTTTGTTTCAACTTATTTTTTCATTTGTTTGTTTATTCGCTTGCCTGTTTGTTTTCTCTCAACACTATTGCCTTGACAATCTATATGTGTTCATTGGGTGATTCCTTGTGCACATTATTATTGAGTCTATCCATATTCATACGTTAACATTGTCATCATGGTTTTTATCATTGGTGAATTATTTTTGAGTTTTTATTGGATATTAGGAGTTAGTCCTTATGCATTTTTTGGCCAAGTCTTCATGATCTTCAATCATGATGCCTACCATCATATGCTACAACAAAAATTGGATTCAATAAGGTCTACAATCAATAGAGTCACAGAAGTTTCTCCTTGGTACCTTGGCAAATCCTCCCACCCACCTTGATCAATATAACTCATTTGACCATTCTAGTTGTATCATTGTTAATCAGGATGAACATTTCCTCATTGATAGGTACAACTAAATCATTCACACTGATCAATCTTATTATTCTATTCATCTATGTCATCACTTTTCACCCACTCATATTTAATCTATATTTCAAGTTATATCCTTGATTTATGCTTGCTAATCATCCCTAACTAGGGCACCATCAATTTTAGCCAATCCAAGTCTGCTTAATGATTATAACTACCTATGTGCAAATCATTATTTTGACTTTTATTCTTGATTATAACTACCTTTGGGAAAATCAGTATCCTTTTTAAATCAATGCATGTAGGAATTTTCTCATTTGGATTAATCTAAACCATAGATTAATTCCACCTTTCTTCATGTTTATTTTTGAGGGACCATCCATCAACAAATGTGATGGCCACTCCCTCGAGGGGGAATCATCATAGGCTTCCCAAAATAATTTAGAGATTTGTTCTTCAACCATTATCTTCTTTTTGGCATATAGGTCAAATCTCATTCTTTAAAAAGACGTTGCTTTGCCTATGGTTTGTAACATCTTCCCAAATAGGGGCAAATTGTAGACACCTAAATCTGGCCACCAATAACCTCTAACTAGGATTTTGACCAATTTCCACCTAAAATGCACAATTTGGCCTAAAAACTCTAAAATACATTAAATGAGTTCAAATTGACATATTCAAGTGCCAATTTTGGCTAGATTATCACTAAATGGGGTAGTGAAATTTATGGGCTAGCTAACATCCTAAATGGGATAATGAATCTAATGCATCTGACATTTCCTTCCAATTCCAATTCAATCAAAATTTAGACCAATAACAAGGCATTCTGATCAATTTGAGTAATTTATGCACAAAGTACTTAAACATGCTTAAGAGATTATTAATCCAAATCAAGGTCTAATTAATAATTCCATGGAAACTTGTTGAAAACTTATTTTTGGAAATAAATATTGAATATCTGCATCATCAGGTGACCCCATTTCTTGAGAAGACATCCCTAGGCCATAAATGTCATAAATATCAGGATTCATGCCTCCCATGCCTCATCAAAGCCCTCCATGCCTCTTAATTTATCATCTATCCCAAATATTGATGAACTTATTTATCTATATTAATTCCAAAAATTGAATCAATCCTCAACCACACATCTCAATCCTGAGATGGATGGTTCAGGTTGATTTTAGACATTTTCAAAAATCTATAAATAGAGAGGCCATGAACATCATTTCTAAGATATTTTGGTGAAAAATTATTATGCTCAAATATCTTCAAGAAGCCATTTCAATTAGTGTTACCATGCTAAATTTATTCTAAGCCAAGCCATAAGCCAAAGGCGCCAATGAGAGATGGAGGTAGCCAAACTTCCATTGATGAGGAGTTCATGAGCACAAACCAAGTAAGCCACTACAACAAGAATTTTGGAGCATCTAAGGAAGGTAAAAGAGGGTTTATTTTGAATTTTAGTTGTGTGTTTTATTCATATTTGTTAACTAAGCTCTCCCTAGTGTCTAGGGCTAGAGATGTTATGCTAGTTAGTGTGTTTCTTTCATTTTGTTTTCATTTTGAAACTAACACCATACTAACCATCCTCTCTCAAGTCAAATTCTTAGATCATAGTTGATACCAATTTGTTTGACACCCATGCCATTTATACCCTTAGACCAGTCATTCACAATAATCCACTTCCTCTTTATCACCCTTAACTTATGGATTGGTACCAATAAGAATCCATAGTGCCTATTGGCCTTTTGTGATTTTCTTAGCCTAAGGGACAATTTTCTATTAGGAGACCACAAACAAGGGTTCTCAATAAAACTAAATTTTGCAACCTATTTTAGAGAATGGGTGACACCCTAGCCATAAATAAATGAATAAAACATTGAGGTCCCATAGTGAAAACTTGTTTGAGGTGATTTTAGACCATGGTAAAAGTAAAGAGAAAGGATAATATAATGGTGAAAACCTATTTCATGAATCATTAGATGAGGGTGTTCAACCTTCCTCAAATATAGCTTAGGAGACCACTAATGATGAACTTGCCTTTGGGTCCAAGTCCAATTTTGAAGAACAATAGGGTTTTGATCGAATCATCTAAGACTTCCCAACAATATTTCTCACATGGCCATCCCTACCATTGGGAGATTTTGATTCCTCATACCTAGGGTAACTTGAAGAGCCAGTCCAAATAAAAGACTCTATCATGCAGTCTAATTCCAATCTTTACCAACCATTCTAGAAGATGATTCAACTCTTCTTGTGGAAGACACTATAACAGTCAACATTAGGACTCTAAATCACCCATAATGGATCAAATTAGGTGTATCTCTCATCGAAGAGGAATGTGACATCTTTACAACCTTTTTGAGGGAATTTGTTGACATATTTTCTTGGGCCTAATCTGACATGCCTGGTTTGGATCCCACCTTTATTGTTCACCATATTGTGGTACATCCTGATGCCAAACCTATGAAATAAAAATTATGCAAGATGCATCCTCTTATTTTTGTATTAGTAAAGAAAGAGTTGGAAAAACTCTTGTAAGTGAGATGTATTCGACTGATCAAATAGTCAGAGTAAATCTCTAATGTTGTGCCCATTAGAAAGAATCTAGAAGGAATCAAAATATGCACTAATTTTAGAGACATAAATAAGGCCTATCCCAAGGATGATTTTTCTCTATCGAACATTGAAATGATTATCAATTCCATAGTCAGGTACAAAATGCTTTCACTAATAAATGAATTTTTAAGATATAACCAAATCCAAATTACATTATATAACCAACATAAAATAATGTTCACCACTCCATGGGGGATATTTTGTTATTAGGTTATGTCATTTGGTCTAAAAAATGCAGGGGCCACATACTAAAGAGTCGTGACCATCATATTTCATGATATGATGCATGACATTGTTGAAGATCATGTCGATGACTTATTAGGAAAATAAAAAACTATGGCTGATCATCCAATAGTACTATGAAATAATTTTTAAGAGACTATGTGAATACAAGGTCAAACTCAATCCTAAGAAGTGTGTTTTTGGAGTTACTTCAAGAAATTTACTAGGCTTCATTATGTCTCATGGGGCATTGAAGTTGACCAGCCAAAGTACAAGCCATTACTGAGATGCCACCACCATCCAATTTGAAGCAACTCCATAGTTTATAGGGTAAGATCCAATCTATTAGATGCTTCATTTCTTAGTTGGCTAAAAATTGCCATCCATTTACACACTTTATGAATAAAGGTGTGACATTTCATTGAGATGATGAATGTTAAAAATATTTTAAGTGTTAGGGAAGTCATTATTATTGTATCTATCTACCATAGATAAGCCTTGGGAACACTTTTAGCTCAACATGATGACAATGGAAAAGAACATACCTTGTACTATTTAAGCTGTCCATTAGTTGTGAATGAACACAATTATATGCCTATTGAAAAATCCTATTTAGCTATGGTCTTTACAAGTCAAAAATTATGACATTACATGTTAAAGAACAAGACCATCATTATTTATAAAGTAGATCTACTCAAGTATCTACTATCAAAAACAACTTTACAAGGATGCATAGCCAAATGGATCATGTTGTTGAGTGAATTTGAGATAGAATACATCAACTAAAAAGCCATCAAGGGAAAGGTTATTGCATATTAGCTTTCTAAATCACCCCTTGTAGATATAAAACTACTAATATTATAATTCCTAGATGAGTTAATTATGACCATCATTGAAACACCCCTTGAGGAGTAACACTAGAAGCTATATTTTGATGGATTATTCACAACACATGGATTGGGGGTAGGCCTTTTATTTATTACACCACTAGGGGATCTAATCCACAAATCATTCTAGATCTACTTTCCTTGTACCAATAACATGGCCTAATATGAAGCACTCATTGAAATAATTCATTAGATAGTACAATGGAATATTCAACATCTAAAAGTTTATGGTGATTCTCAGTTAATCATTAATCAGGTTACAAACCATTTTTAGACCAAGGATGATAATCTGGTACATAAAAAGCCATGATCAACACTCTTAAATAAAAAATTTCCAATATATAATTTGAACACATACCAAGGGAAATTAATAGAACAATAAATGCCATAGCCACCATTGGGTCTTTGATTCATTATACAAACACAATAAAATAATACTAATTTCTCATTAAAAATCTACTAGCACCAACTCATGAACCTTCAATCATCATAATGATCTATGATATTGTTGGTCTTAGCTCTTATGGTATTTAGACCTTTATGCCTATCTTCATGACCAAATTATGCCACCTGACCTATCCCATAAATAAACTAAGGCCTTTATCCACCATGTCGCATGTTATACCTTACTCGAACTAACCCTATACCACTACAACTTTGATGGAACTCTACTTCATTATTTAACTTAAAAAGAATGAACATTAGAATTACAAGAAGTTCATGGAGTATGTGGATCCCACATAAGTAGGGTTGTCTTAGCCAAAAATCTCTTACGTATCAGGTATTATTGGCCAACAATGGATGTAGATGTAGCTGCATTTGTTAAAAAGTATGATAAATGTCAAAGGCATATGCCAATCTAATTCATGCCTTGAACAAGAATCTAAAATGAATGCTTATTCCATGGCTATTTGCTACTTAGGGCCTTGATCTCATTGGGAAGATAAAACCCACCTCATCTGATGGCCATAAACAAATCCTTACCATTATTCAATATTTTATTAAGTGGGTTGAAGCTATAACCCTCACTTACATGACTAGAAAGAAAATTTTCAAATTCAACTTTAACCATCTCATCTACTGATATGGTATCCCCTCTGACATTATATCTGATAATGGTGGATCTTGAAAAAATAAGGACATCAAATCGCTATGTTGTGAGGACAAGATTACTCAACATTTTTCTACTGCATATTACCCATAAAGTAATGTCCAAATAGAAGCATCCAACAAAACTATTGTCAAGATCCTTAAAAACATTGTCAATGATGTTGGACATGATTTACACCTCCAAATATTCTATATCATCTGGACATACTACACCAACTACTATACTCTAACAGGATCCACTCCATATTCACTTGTTTATGGCACTGAGGCCATTCTTCCCATTGATTCTGAGTTACCTTTTTTGTGCATCTCTTTGAAGCATATCCTAAAAGATGAATATTATCAAGTATCTCACCCATAAGAGTTGGATTTAGTTGATGAAAAATGCATGGACATAGTCAATAACCTTTAATAATACCAGGACTGAATTCGTGGCCACTATATTTGGTGTGTCATACATAGAGAATTCAAAATTGGTGATCTTGTACTTAAAAAGAAAATTAAAAAAATACCATAGTTGAGAAGAAACACAAGGGAAATTTCAAACCCACCTAGATTGGCCCTTTCATCATTATTGAAAACTATGGTGTTAGAGCATATAGGCTTACTACACTATATGGGGATGAACTTGATGAGTCGATGAACATTATATACTTCAAGCATTACTTTGCTCAAGAGACCTAGTGTATTTTCTATGAAGTATGTTTCCATTATACCATAATACTAACATTATTATTTGTACCATACCATTCTACCATATGCCATGTACTATTATACCATTCTTCCATACCTTTCCTATCAAACAAGTTGTTTTCACCCTCCCTACCTAGCCTGTGGACCTTGGTTCCATTCTATTGGTTCCATAATCCTTTTTAGTAGGAGTTTCAAATCAAGTTTCAATAGTTGATTCGGTATTCAAGATAGAGGCCATATTTTGAAGTAGTATGATAGTGGTTTTGGTAGTTAAATCTATCTTTTTGTATTTTTTTCTACATTAAGTGTTCCTGATTATAACCACTTTTGGGAAAATTAGTGTTTCACCGTTGTGTTACTAATTATAACCACCTATGGGAAAATTAGTATCATTGATCTATGCCATTATTTCCTAATTATAACCACTTATGGAAAACTTAGGGATAAAACTTGTTTATCATGCCATTAAGTACAACCTTGTCATTCGTATGCCATACTATGCCATTTTCCAACTTTACCTTTTTTGTTTGAATCGATTGCTACACTAGTCACATTCTTCCACTTTAAGGTAGAACTACAGTGATTTGAGGTATCATTTTATGACTATGTATGTAGTGCTTGATTCACATTGAGGTTAGTTCAATCACCCTTTGACATGCTCTTACCATTTTGAGATCACTTTTAGTTTGAACGCTCTTATCATTTTGCAATCTTGAACCATTTAGTATCTCATCATTCTCTATCGAGTTGAGATACATAGAAAATTCCCAAAATATTTGATAATAGATCTAGAAAATCCTAAAGATCAACCACTTCTTTTCCTTAAGGATTTTGGGAACCCTCACTAAGTCATAAAAAACCACTTGTCATTTAGTTTCCCCATATTTACTGGCCTCATGTCCCATGCTCTCACCAATTTACAAGACCATTCCCATATTATTCTAAAACATAATCATGTTTTCTTTATCATCATTTTATTCTATTCCATATCCTAGGAGAATTAAATTTGGCTTGAATTTTTTGTTGGATCTTACACCCATGGAACTATGTAGGCAATGCCTACTTGCCTAGTGCATCTAGAGAGAGATTGACCACCCCATTTCCTTTTCTTCTCTTTCCCCCTATTTTTTTTTATGTCCTATAATCCACGGGTAATGTTCATCATCTTGTTTATTTTTTGTTTGAACTAACATTATGATTAACCATTTTTTGCTTTTATTTCTTTTTATTCTCTTTGTTTTGTTTGGTTCTTTATTTTTATTGGTGTTTTGTTTATTTACCTATTTGGTTTCTTTTTTATTGTGCCTTGATTCAGTCTATGTGCATTCATTAGGTGATTCCTTTTGCATTATTATTTAATCCATCCATATTCATCTGTCAACATTATCATCATGGTTTTTATCATCGTTGCATTATTTTCACGTGAGTATTGGATTGTGTGTTAGTCCTTATGCATATTTTGAGTAAGTTACATGGTGTTTTATATCATGATGCCTACCATCATGTGCTATAGTAAAAATTAGCTCAAAAAGTATACATAACAATGAAGGCTCAACATATCTTCTTGGCATCTAAAATTCCTGATCTACCCAAATCCTATCCCACATATAGAGTAATTAAATCCCAAAATAATTTTTCCCCTTGCTAGTTTCAATGAACATCTCCTTACTAGCATGTTTCCCAAATTCATCTTTCTCCTCTTTACCAATTTTCCATCATATTCCATATCATGTTTTCCATTATCAGGATACCATTGATTATAACTAACTGCCTTTGGGAAAATCATTGTATTTCATTCTACTTATGCTGCCAACGATTCTAGCCACTTTTAGGAAAATCATTGTGTTCCATCCATTTAAGGTTTGATGATTATAACCATCTATGGGCAAATAATTATCTTTATTTTTCCTAATTGGGGCACATTTTCATTGTGATAATACTTATAACTACCTTTAGGCAAACCATTATCTCTATCTACGCAACTGGGGCATGTTTTTATCTTACCAATGATTATAACTACTGATGGGAAAATCATTATTTTCTTTTTAAATGATTATAATTGCCTTTGGGAAAATAATTCTCTTGTTACCCTAAACCTTTTTCATATGATTATAACTACCTTTGGGAAAATCTTTACCTTTTTTTTCCCACCTATGTTGATGATTATAACTGCCTATGGGTAAATCATCTTGTTTGTCTACCCAACTAGGGTAGCTTCATATGACACTAATTATAACTGCCTTTAATAAAATCAATCTATTTCACCCCTTTCATGTTTTTTGTCCTATCATTTCCTTCCTTTAAGGTACTGATCACCGACCTTTTTGGCTGACTGCTCCCTCAAGGGGGCACCTACAATTCATCCATTACCATTGAAGTCATAGGCACATAAGACCTTTTCATTATTTGAGAAGATTTTATTATGCATATAGCTTGCAACATATTTACAAACAAGGAAAAATTGTAAACACCTGAAATTGACCACAATTGGGTTCCAACTGGACTTTAGATCAATTCCTATAAATCATTACAAACTAAGCCTAGTAATCACTAAACATCCCAAATTTGCTTGTGCATAATTTATCAAAACTTAGAATCATGTTGAGACATCCATAATTAGGGTATCCTATTGTATACAATAATAACCTCTCACAAATTCATCCCTAATCACCCTGTGGCATTATAACAGTCATTTTGACCTATGGACCTATTAAGTGGGGCACATGAACACATATAAAATTTTAAAATAGCTAAATGACTAATCATAATTAATTAACAAGATAAACCAAATTAAATGACTAATTAAATTATCCATTTAGAATTAATGAATATCTAAAAAAGGAAATTCAAAATACTCTAGCCTTTCATCATTACCTTTATGATTTGTCAAGCTCTTTGAAAATACGCCAAAATATCTCATTTTGGAAGCCATGCCTATTCATTAAAAATCATAATTACTTAACAACTATTAACTCAACTAGAGTTAGATTTGACTCACCTAGGTTAGGTTTGAAAGTATTCCATGTTTAAAATCCACCTTAACTCTCTTATGGTTGAAGTTAATCCATTTGTTCTAAATATAATGCCATGCCTCCTCATTTTAAATATCTCATAAGCCAAAGTCATAATGCAAATTTGGAGAGAGACAATCTATTTGATTTAGTGTTATAATGCTAAAATTGCCTTAAAATTAGTGTTATAATGCTAAAATCTTGGGCCAAACAATAAAAATCCACATAAAAGCTAATGGTGCTAAGGAAACAAGGAGACAACAAGCTTCATTTGCCAAAGACTCTTTGATGCACAAGCCGAGCAAGACACTCAACAATGCATTTGGAGCTCCTAAGGAAGGTAAAAGGATTTGTTATATTTTATGTTTTAGTTGTGCTTTTATTTGTCTTTTGTTACTAAGATCTCCCTAAGTTCTAGGCTTGGAGTGTAAGTGTTAGTGTGTTTTTTTTTTGAGTTTTCTTACTTGAACTAACATATTACTAACCTCCTTTCTTGGATTCCTATGATCACACTAACAAGTGCAACGGGTCCCAACAATGAAATCAAAATGATGGGTATTTTCCCTTAGTTTTTTATAACTGCATATTAGTTACACATGCAAGAGGAAATAAAACACCAATGAGCTTATGCACCATCATATCATGCAAAGAATAACCTTGCATACTCACCTGAAGTGCATAGTAGGGATTAGTCCTCATTGATTATGTCACGTGATGGTGTTTAGATAATCTCTATCTTACTTAGGTGTTTAGGTTACTATGATTAGTCATTATTACCATCATTATTATTTTAGAGTTATCCATTTAATGGATACATATAATGCATATATCAATTACCATAAAAGTAAAACTAACACTATATAGATCAATACATTATGACTTGCAAACAAGAGCTGGTTTTATTGCTTTCATTTGATAAGATTATAAAGTTTCATTTCCATTACATGATCTAAATATATAACAACACATCTATATCTAGTAACAACTAATTTTATATTAACTTCAGTCTAACATCTCTGATAATTTCAATATCTATCTTTTCCTTTTTGAACAACCTAAGGGGTCTTTATACATAGTTTACCTCCTTCCCATTGAGTACTTCATTAATAAAAAGAAGATGACTTAACTAATGATCATTAAGGAAATGATTTGTGAAAATCTATTATAATGATTTCTTATTGATTTGGGCCTAACTTCCCCTATATACCCTTTATATGATAGATATTCATGTTCATGTTCCTCTTATTTCAAAGATTGGTGTTAGTTTTGTGCTTTCATTAATACCTGTTGCTTTTACAAATTGATTTGTAATTGCCTTCACTTATTGCACTCTTGTCCTAGTCTTTTGATCTTTTGAGTCCTACTCTTTGTGTTCTTCATTCTCCACTTCCTTGTATTTTGTGATTCTCCCTTTTTCACTAGTGTCTTCTATGTTGTTCTTCAACGTTTCACTCTTCCACACCAACTTCATTTATTCCATGGTCTCTTCCACACCCAAGTTTTCTATATTGTTCCTATTCCCTTGTGTTCTCATGCTATGTTGTCCAAATACTTAGAATATTTAATTTACAACATTTTGGGTCTAATAGTCCAAAATATGTATGCTCATGTATCATGGATCTAGTGTATGAATGTATCACACTTAATTACCCATGAAACATATGTGTGTATATAAAATAAATGATATGTTATCTACTAGAATAAAGTAAATAATATATGCAATAGCTAGTAAACATGTAAATGTTAAGTATATTTGTATTTTTTTCTTTATTTGAATGTTTTTGAATTTTATTTTAGAGTGTTTGAAATTGTAGACATTATCCAATGAACTCAAGATTAGGATAACAATTTGTGAGGAGTGGTAAATGAATAAAATTTCTTGAGCAAAATGTGTTAGATATGTGTTGAATAGAATCAAAAGATATATCATGTTATTTTACTTAGATGGCACTTATTATTTTTGATTGAGAGATATTTACCTTTGTGTGGTCTTATTATAAAGATGTGCCTTCTTTGGAAAAGATGTAACCTTACCTTCACGATCAAATGCTATACAACCTTTATTTATATCAGTCATTTTTCAACCACCAAATTATATGCATTTGGATTAAAATAACATGAAAAGGAAGAGAACATTATTTTGAATTAAAGGAAACTCTTAACTAAATTTAACCCACACTTATTGGGAATGAATTCATTTTATCTATTTTTGGATACTTATTTTTAAGAGAGATAAGAAATAGCATAGAATAAAATTTATATCTTGATAGTCAGTAAACCTTGATATCTATGATTTTTTCCCATCTATATGAGTAGTGATACTAAAAGGGTCCTGATATGTTGAAAGCATTGTAATTTACCCCTTTGTAACCACATTTCAAACATTGGCATTTTTAGGCATCTCTTGATTTTTGAGATCTTTTATTAGAAATCTTGTTTTAAGCATGTTTATTTGCTTACCTTGAGGTGGATTTTTCAATTACTCTTTTTGTAAAATTTATTTTGAAATACATTACTTTTGTAATTTTACCTTTTCATCTTGTTTCTTTGTAATTTTTATTTTTCATATTGATTTTTTTGTAACATTTCTAGCTCCTAGTTTTCCCCTTTGAATATTTTCTTACTTTAATTGTACCTTTTGAATATTTTATTTATCTAATTATTCCTTTTGAATCTTTTATTACTCTGAGTTTTGCATTTGTAACTATTTTTGCTCTGAATCATCATTTTGTACCCATATTTGTTCTTTTTGCACTTGCACTTTAAGAGATGCACTCATAATGTGAGTGGGTTACTTGATTGATGTATCAATGCTAGGATCACCACTACCAATTATCTTTTGTATTTTTTCTTCAAGATAAAATAATGATTTGTATGATGCCCATGCATTTTATGATATGTACAATAGTATTTTGATCTTCTAAGAGGATGTATATGAGGGAATTGGATCACTTTGTTTAGAAGCATTTCTCTTAGAATTTTACTTACTATCTTATTAGAATTTGGATCACTTTTTGAATCACTAGTTGTGAATGTATTTTATTGTGGCTTCTTGGTAGGTATAACATTCCTAGATGAAGATGCAAACACATGATTAACACTAGCATATTATATATTCTTTGTATCTATTTTATTTTTTTCTCATGATGTTATATTTGAAACCAAATACTAATTTTTATTTTGAAACTCTTCTATTGACCTTCTCATTGTAATTATTTTATCCTTTAGGGCTTCACAAACACAAATCCAAGGTACTTCAGACTGAATATGTGATGATGATGTAGATAAAGATATTCTAAAAATAACCTTCTTATTTTAGAGAATCAAAGGCTCAATTGATAAATTTCACAAGGATTGAAGATTGACACACCCCTAAAATGATTAACCAAGATATTTTAAACCTACACACATCCAAAATTTGACTAAAGTAGACTTTTATGCAGATTTACCTACATCAAACTCCCAGACTTTAAGAAGTTCATGAGCTCCTATTCATGAGGTCTCTAACTACTGTAAATGAAGTTCTTCTTCACTTTGATTCTTATATAGATGCGCATGTTCAATTTCACAATATCTAATCCTCTTTCCTACTATCATATCCATAGTTAATCCTGCACATGGAATAAACATGTTAAATAAATCAACTCTTTCATCATGCCTTTGACGTATCTTCAATCCTTAATTTTTTACATGTTGTTCATGCTTTCCTCCCATACCAAATAATTCTTTATCTACTACAATAATAAGACATTCTAGTATTATCTCTTACATAATTTACCATACTTCCTTCATGGAAACCTATAATTCCTCAAGGTTGTTCTCTTCTTGATTGCCATCTTCTACCACTATCTTTTATATATCTTCATGAAAACATATATCTCTTCTTTTATATATATCTTCATTTCCTTGGATTGTTCACAACTGATTTCTTTCCTATTACCTTTCATGGCAATTTTTTTTGATATAATATTACTTGGTAATACATCCTCTATTATGCTAAAAAACTTATCTAGTAAATATTCAATTTTAAATTAAAAATTTGTTACCTTAGATGTTGTACCCATTGTTCTTGGATTAGAAATCAATGTACATTCAACTTATTTTTCTTCTATGGACTATGTAAAGCTATCTTCCTCCTTGTTGTCTTCAAAATCTGCCTTAGGTTCTTCATATGAGAACTTATCAACTTCCTTATATTTTTCACTTACATGTTTATATCCTTCAATTTCATTATGGTATTTCATAATCTCCATATTGACCATCTCTTATTATTTCACCTATTGCAAGAAATCTTTTCTATCATTCATGTTACCTATTTCTACCCCTTTTATTTGTCTAAGCTCTATTGCATCCAAATGTGCACTTATATTCATTAACTCTTCCATAAATATTAATGTTTTTAATTATCCTATATAACCTATTATTATTTATCTAAATTCCAACTTCACTCTTCTTTTGAATGGCATCCCTACAAGTGTTTGTTTCACCACCTACTACAAACTCTCTTGCACATTTATTCACAACTTGATTTCACTATCTTTATTGAAATACTTCACTCTTTAGGCAAATATAACAACTAATATTATTCTCCTCATGTATCCTCTAAGATTTGATACCAAAAATGATGGTGATGTAGATAAAAAGAGTCTAACAACAACCTTCTTCTTTGAGAGAATACTAGGCTCAATTAACCAATTTCATAAGGATTGGAGATTGACACACCCATAAAATGATTATACAAGAGATTTTAAACCTACACATAACCAAAATTTGACTAAAGTATAATTGTATGTATATGTACCTACATCAATATGCATATACACACATCTAGAGGAGATGTGGGAGGGGGATGTGGTTGATGAAATACATGTTGATTACCCTCATTTGGGACTATATCATGGACTACATTACCCTTTGAAGTAATGATATAATGAAAATTTTTAGAGGGAAATTAGTTATCACCCTTTTAAGGTTTAGGATGAGGCCTTATAAACTCTTGAAGACAATATTGCTCTTGTTCCCATTTCCTATTTGGTTTGACATAATTTTTCATTAATGAAGCTTATGTAAAGAGTTGGATAGTTACTACATCATAGTCATCAAAAATATTTATATCATCCATGCCAAGAAAATAAAAATAAAAAAGGATATGGAAAGAAGAAAAACAAGCATCACCTATATTACACCCATGGAAAAAAAATTTGGAAAATAAATGCAACAATCAAAAACTCTAGAAGGTTGAAACCCTAGGGCAAGCCAGGGTTTGGATCAAATAAACTCAAAGGTAAAGTTCAAAAATGTTTAAAATTTATTATAAATAAGGTTAAAATAGAATATCCTAATCAACTAAGGAGAATATTATTCTAAAATTAGGTCAATTAAATAATTCATATTCACAATATATTTAGATACAATGCTAAATTATAGAAATAAGCTAAATATAGAAGGTACAATGCTAAATAGTAATTTGATTGATTAAACATGAAAAATAATTGATAATTAGATTATTTAATGATGCATAAGTATATCTGGGAAGTGTAGGTACAAAAATAGTCATGATGATGCTCAACTATGATTCATCAAATTCTAGAAATCAGCTCTTTGTCAGTTTGGATAGTATCATCAAAATAGGGACACTAGTGTCAACACTTGTGTCCTATATAGACTACATGTCCTTTTATATAAATTCTTCTTAAACCTATTAGGGTTCACTTCTCCTTAAAAATTATATTTTTAGATCATGTGCATAGGTTTTAGATATCAATGTGTAGCTCAAAACCCTATGTCATCTAATTAGGGCATGTCACTTTAAAAAATAGGGGTTAGTGAGCTTAATTGAATTCAAGATGGATTAAAATACTCATTTATTAGTTAAAATTTCTTAAATATCCAATTATATGAAGAGGGACTTAGACTGATGTAGTTGTCCCCCTTATGTGGGCTTTTGTGTGAATAATGGTGCAATATTCTATATGAAAGTGCATGTAGTGATCTATCTTGTAACTTGAAAAATATTGATAATGGGTTGTTATTTTAATAATTAATACATATAAGAAGACTACTCTTATGGATGATTTAGAAATAGGGAAGAATAATGCAACAAAACTTAGTTGTGTAAATGATTTAATGAGCTTGATAAGTGTTTTCCCTAAAAATTTATAGATGAATAATGAGTGGGATTTGTTTTTTATTTATACTTAACCTTTTGAAATAAATATCACATGAGGGTTAATTAATACAAATAATCTGACCCATACATATCAAAATATTTACAAATGAGTGTTTGTAGGGTATAGATACTAGCATTAGATATGGGACACTAGCATTGATGTTAGTGTCATGCTTTGGAGGATAGTGTCCTATAGAATATAGAGTTAATAAAGATTTTTAATTGATAGTGTAAGATATACATCATTTTTTAAGCATATTTTGGGTTACAAATGATCTAGATATTCAAAATATTAGGGTTGGGCCATAAGATAAGAATTTAAGCATAATGAGATGGTGAATACGAGAATTTTAGTAGTGAAGAGGTCATGAATTTAAGTTTTGATCCTTGAGTGATATTTTACAAGTGTGAAAGACTAGTTTATCATGTAAAATATATATTTGGCATCTACAATTACGTGGATGGCTTGTAGGGGAAGGATCCTCACCAATAAGATTTTTTTGGTATCATAACACTCCTTTTCAAGATAAAAATGCACTCAATAATTAATGCCATGTTTGGATACAAAATCAAGGTCTTTACTCTAAAATCTACTAGTTTTTTATTTCATAAGTTATTGTTTCTATCTTAGGCTACTCTAGACTCTATCTTTACATTCTAGGTTTTAAAAAAATAATCATATATTCCTAGAAACATTCAAGAAAAATTTGGAGATTGAAGATATGGAATGGAATGAATAATTATAGGGCTTCATATATCTAAATCAATTATGCCTAATCATAGGGTTTAGAGGCATACCTTGACTACATGCAATTTGATGCCACTAGTTGAATATGAACTTGATGATGCATGCCTATAAATATAAAAAAAATCTCCCACATGTTTGGATCTAATAAAAATTAGATGTACAAAGCATTAGGACACTTCTAACAGGTGTAGTAACCTAAATTTAGTCATGCCTATTTTATCCATTTTCAGCATTAATTAACACGTGCACTTAACTAACACTTATTCACTGATTGAACTTATCCTAAGAATCATAAGAGACATAATTCCATTACAATACCATATAATATAATCTATAGAAATGATATTACTATTAAAAACACCTTTATGCATATGTATGTCTTGGCTTAGACCCAAAACTCTATACTTTTCCTGAAGGGATAGTCATGCCCAATAGGACATGAGTGCTCAATGTTCCTGTCCACATTTTTTGATTCTTTCCTTCCCTCATAAATAATCAAAAATTGAAAAATAAAGTATCCTTAGGGTCAACCTAAATATTATTATACTCCCCAATGAGTCTTTTTCTTTCTTCAATCACTATAAAAGCACATTCAATGGTTTCATTTCAAGGATATTGGTAAACTTATCAACCTTATCACAAGAGCTTATTTACATAAGTGCACAAAATATAAAAGTTCCCTATTATTTCTAAATCAAATTATAAGAACTTATAATAGTCATGAGCTAAGTCTAAGCTCAATTATATGCATCCCTATCCCAAGTATGATCAAGTATTCAAACCAATTATAAATGCATTCATATAGTCAAAGGAACATAATTACACAAAATTATTAAGTGGTAAACTAAAAGGAAGTGTGATCCATTTTTAGAGTATTGGTATGTGGGAACACTCAACATAGTGGGGTGTTTAGGTCTATCATAACTCCACCTGCTAACCCATTTTCACTCCTTCACATATGTTTATTTCCTTGTGATACAAGCTAGGGTTTTGAGCTTCAAGAATACATCTATCAGTATTGCACACATCATAGAAGACAAATTTATCATAGAAAAGTATAATTTATATAGTTGAAAGGGAGTGTGACCTATTTTACAACATTATATAAAAGGACAAAAATGCTAGATAAGGACAACAACAACCATCACTATTGATCCTTTTAGATAAACCTATCTATGTAGAGTCTAATGATCATATTTTGGGAAGATTCTAGGTTTCTATCTTCATTATGGGGTTTTAATTTACCCACTTAAAACAATCATTTGAATGCATTAAAAATCTAAGTATATCTCTCTTTTTCATAATTTGGTCTTGTTTCTATTCATCATGTTTCATTAATTTTAATTGCTTACTTTTAGTTTCCTATTTGTAAGTGTATTTATAGAACCTTAATTTATTTAATTTGATTTATATAATTTAGGTTGATATTTATATATTAAGACATATTTAGATAATACATTTGGTGAACCTGACATCTTTCTTAGGGTTTCAACCTTATAGGGTTTTTAAATTCTTAATCACTATCAAATCCTAGGTCTTCCTTAGGGTTTCAACCTTCTAGGGGTTTCAATTTTTTTTCCCTAGGGTTTAATTTTAATTCCTTTGGTATTTTAAAACATATTTTTAGCATCTTTTTTGTCATTGTTTGTCACATATTTTCCATGATTTTATTTCTAACAGTATAATTTATCTTATTTATTAGTCATGTATGACATAGATATTTTTTATGACTATGTGTTTAACCCTAAAATGATCTAGATTGGGGTTATCTATATGTTAAAGGTGTATACAAAAATGAAATGGCACTAGGGTGGTAATTAGATCCATATTAGGCCAATTAGATGCTAAACTCAACTATAAGCATGTACTAAATTTATTATGTTGAGATAGTCTAAATATGGAAATTAAAAATATGATATATATAAAAATGAAAAATAAGTGAAGTAATTAAATTATTCTAATGCTAATGTAATTTTCGATCTAGAATAGGAAAAATACAAGTGGGAAGGATATTCTAGGACAATCATTAGATTCTAATTATGATGCTTCTAGGTCTCTAGACAATAATATTAGTCTAGGATAGTTATGTCGATGTTGTTATTTGGGTTCAATGCTAGTGTCTTATATGAAATATCTAATGAAATAGGATGGGACCACTTGGATGATTTTTCATTTTATTTGCCTTTGATCTAGTGCATTTAGATCTAGGTCATAGGTAGTCACTCCCTATGAAATGGAAACACCCTAGTTTTCCATCTTCATAGTGACCTTGGGGGAAAATGAGTTAGTGGGAACATGGTGTCAAGCTACCCCAAATACCTCTATATTAGTGGGTTTTACCTATATAGCCAATACTATAAATTTTGACTTAGACATATGTAATTATCCCCTATATGTTGGATTGTGTGTGAATCATACAATATGTGTAAAGCAAGTACAATAGTGACCTAACTTATAACTTAGAAAATCAATCTCTTAGGATGCTACTTTAGTACTTCAAACCTATAGATGTGCTAAATTTATGACTGGTATAGAAATAGGTAAGCTTTTTTCAATTGAATGCTTGATAGATTGCTTTTGATAAGTTTCTTTGGTCTCTTTGGTCTTTTTTTAGGTGTTCGTAGGCGATTTAAATTTTTAGGGTTATAGAGTTTAAGCCCTAGGTTGTTAAAGGGTTCGAGTATAGTAAATTAGGGTATAAATTTGCAATAAATATAACCACTAATTTGTAATAAAATTGACCTAGTTTGACCTTTATAAAAATAAAAATTAATGATGTAAACAAGTACTTATTTTGAGATTGATTGGAACAAGAGATATGGAGGCTAAAAATTGGGATAGGGGTTGATTAGAGTGTCATGAATAAGATCAAAGTGTCAAAAATCTTATTAGATAGTAGTTCCATAATTAAAAAATAACACCATATGATATTAGTATCCTTATTTTGGTGCTAGTGTCCTCTATGCAGAAATGTTTGAAGCTTCTGGGTGCACCTATGTCTGAGTCTCCTAAGCCTTTTCTTGTGAGCTTGAGTTTTGGATCTATTTTAGTGACCTATTTTGAATGATTTAATATGTAAACCCTAAAAATAAATGCTACTAATGGATCCAATTTATGTAAATATTAGTGTAATGTTAGTGGGGTAGGATTGCCATCCTTAACACCCTACTATGGGGAGAGTTGCCTACATACCAATACTCTAAGTAGGGATCAATCCCGATGTAGTTCTCCCCACCTAAGTGTTGGTGTAAATAAAAGTGAAGATAGTATGAATGCTAATTTGAGTGTTTTGAGTGTGGTTGAGACTATAAATATAATTAATTTGAGCTTAGGAATGTTGTAGATGGTTGTATGCAGAAGTAGGGTAAAATAGGGATTGATAACCTTGATTATTCATTACTTGTTCTAAATTTATTTGTGTAATTTACATATGATCTCAATTTAGTGGAAAAAGGGCTAAAATTCATGTATATTTACTATTCTAGTGCTTGTGTAGGTATTAAAAGAGGTTTAGGTATACCTTAGGTGGTTTTTGATTTGCAAATATATTCATTAGTAATAAAATGTAGGAAAAGGACAATAACACTCAAACTAAGACACTAACACCATTGGTGATACTATCCCAATTATAGCACTAGTGTCCATATGGTATAACCTAAGGCACTAGGGTCCAGGATGCTGAAGTGAAGTCTGGGATTATTTTAGGGATGTTTAAGGAAGCATGTGGCCTACATGAAGGCTAGATAAGTGTCTACATAGGCCCTAAGATAGGTCTAGGACTAGGCTAGGGATGGGTGGTCTCAATTAACACTCTTAGAACTCAAGTGTCATTTTTAGATGATTATATTTACCCCCATTTATTATATAAATGCAAAAAAGCTAAATGAATATGATAACGGAAAAAAATGTACCTAAAATTACCTAAGAGGTGAATCCCATGAATCTGGATGAGTATGTGAAGCATGATCCATTGCATGCCATAAAAATTAAATGTGCATAGATTATTACTTAATTAGGAGGTATCAAAAGCAAAAGACAAAAATAAGTAAATAGATAAGAGAGAGGAAATGAATGAATACACATTACCAGGTATGAAAACTAATGCATAAACCTAGTGATATGTGTGTGTGTGTGTAGATAGTAATCAATCAGTGAATACTTTGGATTGAGCTAATGGCTTTATTAATCTCCATGTGTGAGTGCCTCAAGAATGCAATATGGTTTTAAATCCATCATTTCCCACCCCTTCTTATTGAATCATGACCTATGAATAACTTGGATTGGACTAATGATGTGTCCAACCCTCTCATATAAGTGGCTCAAGAAATTAAGTAGAGTATGACTCCATTATTACCTACCCATGTGTAATAGATGCATCTAAAACTAAGAATACATGATGTAACTAAATATGTGTAACTATAATTGGAACTGTATATGTCAGCTCTAAGACCACTCAGGAACTCTAGAATGTAAAATGACTTTGGGCCACTCAAAAAATTAGGTAGCTCTAGGCCATTCAAGAATGCCAACCACTGTAGATGAAGTAAGGCATCAATCCAGTGTGTAAATTGGAATATGGTATCTAGTGTGTACAACATAGAGAATGACATGAAGTTTATAATTCTATTTTATCAACTAGTACATAAGTGATCATACAAAAATAATGTGCCATGTACATACCCCCAAATATAATATTTGAGTGTATGGATTCTGGATTGAGTTATAATAATATGTATCTGAGCATCTAAACTGAAATGGGAATGATCATGCTATGCATGATACTCCTAATTTGAGTAAATTGGTATGAATCTAAGCTAAACTAAGTAAAAAATTATAATCTATAACTAAACATGTGAAAACCTAGACTATACCTATTGTATTTTTATAGCCAATCTAGAATTTACTAAAAACTAAGGCTACTAGATAGTAGCACTGGTGGTGCTAGTGTCCCAAATTGGGTACTAGTGTCTAATTATTTTAATTTTTGTGTAATTGAAACTAATTTTTGTGTCACTATTTACAACTATTTTTCCTTGAAATTAATTTATGTATTATGTGTTTGTGTACTAAAAACTGTAGTCTAAGTGCATTTGAATAACTTGATATTTGTGACAAACCTCTGTGAATTTCCCCTCTTTTGAGGGGAGTTGTTAAACCTATGTAATAACTATATTTAAAAGAAAAATCTCTATAAAATGTGTGTTAGCTAGAGCATATATGATATCTATGTAATGAACCAATATAATGTGCATACATAACATTAGAATGTAAGATAGTTTGAGCATAAGTTTGTAGTGTATGATGTATGTTAGATTTAACATTCACAAGGCTGTCAATATAGATATAACAATGTATATGAATATAACATATGAGTAATAAATGAATATATGCCTAGAGGATGGGGATGATATCCATCAAGGAATCCAAGGAGGAAGGGGAGATACATGAGGTCCCTCATGGAATCTAAAACTAGAGTGTGTAACAAGCAAGAGACAAGTGTCATGGCCATGCCACATACAAGAAAACATACATACAACACACATGAGGCATGCGAAGTAGGTCAAGGGGACATAATACAAGGGACATGGGCACATGTCATTAAATCTAAGAATCAAGATATACAAGGACATGTTTAAATGTCAACTTACACAAACAACAAGCAAGTTGGAATAGAACCACATGAAAGGACATGTTTAAATTTCTGCATACACAATCAAGAAGGCACACATAAATACATGTTCACATGTCCAAATCATACATACAATGAAAGGAATTGGCATAGGGACATAAATTAACAGCATATTCAAATACCCTTGAATAGAAGAAGTATAAAGACACAATCAAGTTTAAACTAGGAAAACTAGAAATGAAAGTATGCATGAACATGTGATAAAAATATGTATAAGAGTTAATATTTAAATAAGCTAAGTCTAGAGTAGTAATAGTTGAAAAAAATATGATTAGGTGTAGGATGATCAATATCAAGATATAAAAATGTTAATTCTATCATTTAGATTTTAGAAGTAAGTAACCTAATAATCAAAATTATGTATAGAATGTCTCAAATGGGAAAATGTATCAAATGAGGAACTCGTGTATCTATATATATGCCCCCAATTAGTAGATGATATTAAATATGTATCTATGTAATGGACTTGGGTCTTGTAAGTATCTGTGAAAACTTGATAAGAATAAGTGAAGCATGTATGTGTGATAAAAACTAACTATACTAAGATAACTAACATATATATTGTCTGACAAATATAAGAAATGTAAACATGGAAGTGCATATACTCTATAATTTGTATTATATGAGAAAATATTTAAATGTTTTTGTGTTTTGTCATATTATATTGTTTTTTAGTTTTTTGGATATAAGTTATGTACAAGTAAATATTGGAAATAAATGAGATAATGTACAACCAAAGTATAATGTCTCTATAAACCCAAGAGCACATCCATGGGATGTGGATAATCAAATGGTAAATCAGGTGGGAGGTCATCTAATGCTAGATTTTAGATCTTTCCAAACTCAAATAAGTCCTCATCATCTCTATTATGATACCATGTTGTCTGTATCAGTGTAACCTTATCCTTGGCATTAGTCTAGATTTTATGTATTTGAATAGTGTGTTGCTCTACTATGTAAGATGCCTCTTATGTGGTCTCAAGTTAAACCACATTCAACCATAGATTATCTATATGAAACCTATATTTCTCATCTATGCCATAATGTAGAATGTGGACCATGTGTCCCTCATGATTAAATGTCAAACATCTATCTGATTGATTAACTACGTCATCCATCACTTGTGACCATGTACTACCAAAGTGTAACCTATTTATGAGTGTCTATTCTCATGACAAATAATAATTTGTTGGCCATCTTGGGGCCACATGAAACTGGTAGTGTGATATGTCCTATAGAATCTTGACAATGTATGGCATGTTGTATCTCATTATCCTAATGTCTTATGTGATGTAAAAATGCCAAAGTGCAAGTATTAGGATTATAATCCTCATCTATAACAACACGGGGGATGTATCTATCACCCAAAAAAATCTAAATAGTCAATGGATCATTCCATGAGCATCTATGTCGATGATAAGTTTGTCATGATGCCTATACCTATGGAGGTGGAGGCTATGTAATCTAAATAGTTCCTTGAGCCTTGAACTTATTAAATTTTTTCTATAATGCTGAGCATGTACTTGTATCATGTATTGTATGCCTTTGAAAATGATAAAAGGGTTGACCTTATTAATTTTAAAATCTATTGATGGATCTATGGTGAACTATGGGTAATTCCATCAATCCTTTATCAAATAATCTTTATAGAATCTGATGTGGTCTATCCTATAAACTACCTACTTGAACCTATATAACTAGGTCCATATCCATAGATGTCACCATATGTACTAAGTGAATGGAAGGATCTACCTCTAAATATAATTAAGTAGGTGGGACTATAGCTATAAGACTATGAACTAGTGGTGCTGCTATTGTATAAAAATGCATGAGCTCCTTAGAATCATCTTTGTACTCTCTAAGACCCACTAGTGTGAAGATTAATCCACATAAGTAGTCATCAATGTCAATGGGTGTTGGATGATACTATATGGTGGCTTGAGAATCTATATCAGAGTTATGGATGTATACATCCTCTGAATTAACAAGTAATGGTAATTATGTTGTGAAAATCCCATTATCTACCCTAGGTGGGGATAACTATAATATAATAGGGTCCTCCTCCATCATGGGTGAAGGTAACTATGTTTTATGAGGATCTAGAATGGGTGTATGAATAATTATATTAGATTCCCCAACCTAATATGTATGCATCTACTCAATTAGAATCTTGTGAGGTGGGGACTTTATAATAACATGAGGTGTCCCATCTAAAGATGTACCCATGGTGGTAGGCTTAATGATTCTAAAATATCTAAATGGTTAATTATGTATTGGACAAGTGTATAAATGTTCATCATGTAAAATCTTGATGCATTTGTGTAAGGTAGAGGGTATGACCTCTATAACATGTATCTAAGGTCTCCCAATAATAGGTTGTAGTGAAAATGATTAGGCATCACCTAAAATTATGTAGATAGGGTTTTTAGACCAATCAAAATATCTAATGTAATAAAACCCAATTTTTGTCTAAGAATGTCATTAAAACATCTAATATTATTATATGTCTTATGAATTAATGTTAGATCAACCCCCATAGTCTATATAAATCTAAGGTTGCATATGGTAAACCCTGAACCACTATCAATTATAACTCATTTAATAGTGGTGGTATTGATTTGTGCCTAAATAAAGTGTGATAGATTCTGATCAATAATTGATTGTGATGGAAAATACTCATTGGAAAAATATATAACATCCTTATTATCCTTGATAATGTTCATGAAAAATGTAAAGTAAGCTGGATCAGTGTCATGAGGCAAAGATGTATGATTGACTGTTTGAAAAAGAATATCTTTGAAAATAGTTTCCTATTGAGGTAATTCCAATATGGAGATCTTGGTCGATTGTTTCTCAACTAATCCATAATATTAAATTCTTTGTGTTGATCTCTAGGTATCATTTTAGTATTTTGGGGATGAGGAGGGATGATGGGGTTACATTGTTCTCAAGGTAAATTTTAGTGGTGAATATTCATTAATTCATGAATATTTGGGTTTTGGGAATATGAACTTGACAATTTTTGGGAGTATAACATAGGGCCCATTCACCTAAAATTTTGGGATATAATTGTTTTAGGGTTCATCTCACCAATCCTTTATAATAATTATGGGGTTATCCATGTAATTTACCTTATATATATAGTACATATGGTCACAAGGGTTACCATCAAAATATCTTTCTTTACAGTATTGCCAAGATCTTGAGCCTTGAGGTCACCTGAGTTCTACTACTTGATAGCACTATGCTTCCCAACTACTTCCATCCACCTGATAGAATTTCACCTCTCAATAGCACCTAACTTCTTGATAGAACTTTACTACCTAGAAGTACTATACCATCTGGCAATATTAAGGTACATGATAGCATTGTATTGCCTGATAGCAGTCTGTCACTTGGTAGTACTAAACTCCCTAGTATAAATTTACCACTTGATAAATTTATACCACCTGGTAGCTCTGTATCACGTAGTAGCATTATATCACATAGCAAACACTTAACAACATTATGCTGACTGGTAGAAATTCAATGCCTGACACCACTCTACCACTTCTCATTGCTTGATTACTATCATCTGATAATGCCTTCCCAATTGCTGTCACCCATTTGCATCTTGATTCCTATAACATTCTCATTTAGTTATAGGGACATCAAGTGGTAATGATAAAGGTAAAACACCATAGCAAATATCTTGAATATCAAATATACTATCGTATTTTAGAAACCCAGGAAATAAGACTACGTACATGACATGCACTCCAAATATAGGTAATTCTAAAACTTAAGAAAAAATCATTATTATTTTTTAATTGTAAAATAATTTAAAAACCATTTTAATACAAAAATCACCATGGATAATGATACTATTTCATAGAAAGAATTAATCCCAATAACATCTCACCACCTGAAGATTTTATTAATGACATGCCATCCCTAGAAGACACTCCTCTGGGCACTTCATAAGAGAATATCTAGTTCACTTTAGACACCAATGTTTTTTGAAAATTCCACTAAAAAAAGTTGACAGAGAAAGAGAAGTACATGGACAATAAGAAGGTCTTTTCAAGTTAACTGGGCTAAAGAATATCCATTTATAGAACTTATAGAACCAAAAAATGGTAATGAGCCTCCAACATAATTCATATGTACAATATGCAATTGAAAACTTGGAAAATAACACAAAATATAACTTAAATTAGACACAATTGAGAAACATTATAGGAAAATATATATATCCATGAAGCACCCAGATAGACATCTAAAAATAACACAGATGGAAAAATGGAGAAAAATGCATGCATGTAATATATGTACGTGAATATGAAAATAATCAAAAACAAAAAAAATATCTTGCTGATAAAGGGGGAATAATCAAAGCTCAATTTGGCAAAGTTATGCAGTCTAGTTTTAAGGCAAAATATGTACACTTCTTTACTTTTTTCCACATTTTAAAAAAGGGTAGACCCATTTTTGATTTTTAATATTATACAATTTTATTTCAAAATAATGGGTTTCTTGATATTCCACAACTACATTGGTTAGATAACAGTGCTTGGGAAATGGCAAAATGTTTAGTAATGGTTAAGAAGATTTAAGATAAAGTGTTAATAGATCACTATTTATCTCATTGTCCATCGATGAGGTCACTACAGTTGACAACACATTATGGGTTTGCATGCATGTGTATACTTTTGAAAACTATTCAAGGCAATCTCATCTATTAGCTATCCATAATATGGTAAAAAATTATAATGAAAAAAAACTTCATAAATTATTTGTATCCAATTCAAGAGATAAAGCAGGGACGAATGATTATGCCATATCTACGAAGATAGTGTGTGTTAGAATTGATGGTGCATCAATGATGTAGGTCTATAGAAGTGGTCTTTATGCTTATCTTTAAATAATAATTAATCAATTTATGATTCCAATTAATTGCATGACTCATAGGATGAATATTGCATACAAAATTGTTAGCACATTTGGTAATGTTACAAAAGTGGAAGAGCTCATTCATGACTTGTATGTTTAAATGTCAAGCAACCCAAAAATATTTTTGGAGTTATATAAATTTAAAATTGGGGTGACTGATGGTAAAGAACTACTGAAAGATGTTGAAACAAGATGGATTTCTATGTATGAACTTGCATGCAATTTTTTTGAGGAATATCAATCTTTAATAGGTTTTATGTATAAATACCATATAAAAGTTGACAAAGCAAAAGATTTATTATGTTGTTTAACACATTTAAAAATAATACTAACATTATGCAATATTCTACCAATGTTGAAGTAAATCAACTATTTAATGAAACATGCCCAAGAAAGATCTTTTGATATTGTTGATTTCATATGTTTGAGAAAACATGTATTTCAAATACTTAGATATATTATACACATTGAATGAAAGATTTCATAAACCTTTTTTTAGAACCTAGAAAAATTTGATAAATTTTCAAAATCTAGAGAGTTATTTAAAATTAAATATCAATAATAATCTTTATGTCATAATAAATGACATTGAGATCCCAATGCACACTTATTATAGAAAACTTGAAGATATACCTATAACATGTCTACTATATGATACTATTTTATATAAAACATGAATTAAATTAAGCCAAATATCACAAAGTTTATCTAATAAGATCATAGAATATTTTCAAAGGGATGAGTTGTTGGAGGGCATGGGAGTTGTGAATCCCATTTTCTAAAATAATGTAATAGCCAGAAACAGATTAGTAGTTTATTTCACAAATACATGGGTTCAATTATTAATAAATTATATAAATCTATAGATGTGAATGGAGTTCAGATTAATGGTATTTTAAATAAAAAATTACTTATGTCTTAGTCAACACAATTTGGATTTACAATGATGGATCAATTTTAGTGTTTAAGTGACCCAACAAAAAATAGTGCAATTACATGGCTATGGATTTTTTTAATCCTAATATCATCTTACAAGAAAGTATTAGTGAATATTTTAGGTTATATGAACTTGTTCAAACAATGATTTTGGGTTTTGTGGAAGATGAGCGAATGTTTAGTGCATTATATTTCAAGAATTCAAAACTTAGAAACATATTGGATAAAAATCTAAAGAGTTGCTTAAGACTCTATGTTTCAAATTATTCTATGGACAAGTTTCCTTATGAAAGAGCACTAGGAACATAGATTTCTCTTGTTGAAAGAAGAGGTGTTATTAATACAACTACCAATACAAAAGATGTGAATACCAAGGCTGAATATGACACTATCATGGTAGATGCAAATCACACTTACAATGAACAAGTTTCTCAAGGATTGTTTCAACTGCTCAAGTTTTAGTTTGATAAGTATAGCAATTATTATTTTTTGAAATATTTCATATTTTTTCATCTTCAAATAGTTTAAATTATGTAATCTATTTCATGCATGTAAACTAATTTCTAGCATCTTAAAACTATATGGATTATTTTAGAGTCAATTAGAATTGATGTCTTCATTTTCACACTAAAAATTATGAAACTTATTTAATAGATTGAAATTAAGCACTTTATTTGTCCTATTACAATTTAGTTTATTTCAAATAGTAATTCTATAATCATTGCAATCTAAGTCATTCATTAAGAAGCAATCATAATCATACTTAACATTCTATAGAGAAATTATTGAGCGTTTGCATTTATATTCTAGAGAAGATAAAGAATTCACTAGAGCATTCATTGAAGCATACTAGTATATGTGTAAACATGCACGATAGGACACCAGTTTGCATGACACTAAAACTTCTCCAATTATTAAGCTTTTTTGATTTCGTTATTTTTATTGTCTATAATAGTAATTTGGATAGCTTATACATATATTTAATACATGTATAATTGTTGAACCAAAATATAGACAAATATTTTAATCATACCAACATTATTCTATTGCACACTTACATTTGAACTATTACACAAATATATAGGAAATATTTTTCCTATAATTGGGAAGCTCATATTTCCACCATAATCTCCACATATACATATAATAGCTGAATCTAACAACTATAACAATAAACCTATATACGTTATATTATTATTACATAACAATATAACTCTAAATAATAATATATTCTAATAACTAACTTACAACATAACTGTAAGCACTATTCTCTCTACAGTAAATACCAAATGTAAAAGTTAAATTTCCTAACATTGCTTCCATAATAGTTTAGATTTAACAATATTTAAACAATGCATTCAACCAACACTTTATCACATAGTAAAACTACTATAACAATATAACTCCATAGAATATTTACTCTGCTATATCTCCATAGAATATTTAAACTTGAACACAAACATTTAAAATATTAAAATTATATACCTAGAGTATTTGAAACAAGTGTAAAATATCATTGACATGATAAACTCTATTGAATAAAACTAGTGTTTTTAAAACAAACATGATATAAATAATTATCATTTTGAACATTACAAACTTTTTGAAACAAACTAACATTTATTTGTAATAGACTCTACATCCACTTGCTACTTGCCATTGCCCTCATTGAAAACCTATTATCTTGACCTACCTGTGTACCCTCCATGATAACTCCTTCCTTCAGAAGATCCTTTACAACAAAATTGATATTTGTAATATTTTCTCTCTCCTCATTCATTGCATTGCCAACTGAAAGAATAGATGGATCCACATCTATTTTTTGATTCAATAAAATATTTAGATCCATTCCATGATCTTTGATAATTTTATTCAAAGTGTTGTTCTATTTATTTAACAAAACCTTGAATGCAAGCACTAAGGTGATACTTTTACGGGCATTTTTCAAATGCACATTAAAAATCCATGCTTATTTCTTCAAATTTTCATATTTTGCCTACAATTAACAAATAATATGTAAGACTCAAGCACATAAAAATCTTAATAACTAAAATACATGTTAGAAATAATGAAAACTTACCATAACTTTTCCTTCTCTGCTTGGATAATGGTAATAAGGTTTATATCTCTAGCCCATTTATTGAAATAGGCTTGGGCTTCTCTATTTAAATTTTCCAACTTGTTTATCATAATACCTAAAACATTATCATTGTAAACATTGTTAACATAAATTAACCTAGATTGAGCTTGATTAAATAAAGCATCAATCTTTGAGGGTTCATTTTGAACAAGCAAAAATAAATTAACTCTTTGGGAGTGATTGTGATAACAGGTGTTGATTTGTTTGATCAAGATTTTAACCTTATCTCTCATTATTTTAAATCATTAAATTCATCAATAACACCCTCCTTCAGATTAACAAATAGATTTTTTGAAACTAAATTATCCAATGAAAAATTAGTTATGGAATCATCAGACACATTTAAATTATCAGTGGGGGAGTGGGGTAGATGGGGAACAGGTAGAAGACACTTTTGAAAGCACATTACAACCTTGAATAAAATTATGTGGATTGAATCCACCATTGGCTAGGGCCCCACTTTCAATCCTGATATACTCTTCAGCTAGATCAATTTGATGCAAACATGTAAGACCCTATGTACTAAAAATGCCACCAACAGAGAAATTTGAGAAATTATAAATTTGTAGTGTTCCTCTACTCTATGTTGGGAGGGAGATATTTTTTCTTCTTATCTTATTATGGATGGGTGGTGGAATATTTGTTGGCCTCCTCATAGATGTAGGGTGGCTTGCAAAACAAAAAATTATTCAAAATTGGTAAATTCAAAATGAAGTTGTTATTACATGTACTCGGGGTGATTGCCTCTTCTATTCTAATTGTCTTTATAGAAGTTGCATCTTCTATTCTAATCATCCTTTTAAGAGTTTCCTCTTCAATTCTTGTTGTCCTTATGTGAGTGATAGTGGTGGTTTCACCTAGAAAAAGAGTAAATTATCTAGTTAATAAACTACCTGATTTTAAAAAACTTCAATTCAAAAAAAAAAATGTAAGGTGGTAAACATTAAATGCAATACTGGGAAGAATCCTCAACAAAAAATATTTGAGAGTCAACTACAAAAAAAATTCAAATTAATAAACTAATATTAAAAATAAAATTTCCATTAAATAATACAATAAATAAAAAATCAAGGAAATTTTGGAGAACCTACAAGTGGAGACGATACATAATCAGCTCTTGGGTGTTTAGAAATTTGAAATGAATTAAATAAAGACTCCATGGATTCGGTATCATCAGAGCCCATAGGAGCATGTTGACCTTTAGATTCTATTTTTTTTCTTATACCATAAGCATGAACTCTTACTTGTAATAACTAATAAGCTAATAAATGTTAAAATTTTCAATATGTATAAAGTAATAGAGGTGATTATTTTAAAAACTAAACTTACCTCTTGTTCATCGACATACAAATAATTAGATTACATTTTTGTATGGAGGGTAGTGGGAATCGTAGTATTCTGTATATCATATAAGGCCTCATAATACAAGGTTAGAATATAGTTTGAGGATGAAATGGTGGAAGTGTCCTTAGAAAATGCATGATTCAACTTAGCCCTAATCCTATTGGATATAGCCATGCACTAGTCATATTTGACACCTAACAGAGAATGAAGAATGTAGTAAATAACCCAGAAGGGAATGTCTAATGGTATTCCCTACAAAATAATTTTACCTTGGAAGAAATGATCAATAGCTTTGAGAAATGGATTAGATATTTTTTCAACCTAGATTTCCCTTCTGAGTTGACTATTTGTAATGAAAACAAAAAAACATGCAATTAGGACATCAAAATAATAATAATGATTCAGGAATATTAAAAAAAATGTTAATATCATTAATAAAATTAGCACTTACTAGCTAGGTCTATGGTCAAGTGGTAGATAGATTCCAAGTAATTTTTATCTTCATCCGAAAATAAAACCTTACTTTTAATAGGGTTTACATTATAATGTGGAAGGAATATTAAATTATGGATATCTAATCTAGAGGTGCCAAAGGATATATATTTAGTGTTAAATCAAACATGGAAATGGCTCTTAGTATAGTTATAGAAAGCAACCAGAGATCACAATAGGTTATGGTTGATGGTCATGTCAAATTAATCATCTCTACAAGGCCTCTATGTTCACAGGAATCTATCCGATCCACATAATAGTCTAGCTGCACCACCATCTAGAGGAAGTTTAAACATAATATATTTTTGATAATTATGTTTTGAATGACCCCTGTTTGAGTTTTTGTGGATTTTGAAGTCATTAAAATTTTGCTAAAGACTTGAGAGTTATAGGTTAAGTATAAAAATAAAAGGGAGGGATGAGAAAAACCTTAGAATAAAATGTCAAAATGAGGGCATAGAGGGGCATTTATAAGCCATAAAGAGAACCAAAAGCAACTGGTTCATGTGACCAATAAAAGTTGGTCATGTTTTGGCATGCCACCAGCTAGTAGTAGAGATATAGAGATGGGAAATAACATGCTTCCACCTGACAACACACAATCAAATAACATTAAGGTGTCAAGAGGTAAATGAATGCTACCATACAAAACCATACTACCATGTGGCACCATGCTACCACATGGCACCATGCTACCACATAAAAACATTTTTCCTTCTGGTAGCATCATGTTAATTAATATCAAGGTGATAAATGATTGCATAGTGTTGAGTAGTAGCATATCATTATCACCTAATAATATGCTACTATGCAACACTATGTTATCATTTAATGGCATGGTGTTGTGTGGTAGCATACTGCCACTTGGTAGCATGTTATTTATTGATAACATGGTATTTTATGACACTATGATACCATGTGATAGTATGATGTTAGGTAGAAACATGGTGTCATGCAACAACATGCTACTACACAACATCATACTATCGAGTGATAACATGGTGCCACTCGATAGCATGGTACCTCTTGGGAGCATAGTGCTGCCCAAAAACATATCACTATTACCTATTAACATGTTATCACATGGTAGGATAGTGATGAATAATAACATAACACTATCCTATCTCTTAATAGAATTCTACCAGGTATTTGTATAGAAAATAAATAAGGCAATTTCCCCCCTATACACACTCATATTCACCAAGGTTACAAATCTGATTTTCCTAAACAAACCTAAGGGGGTTTCTAACATGGGCTTGTAAAATGAATCTTGGTTGTTCTTATATAGGATAAAGAGGTATAATTTTTTTATCTAGTAACATCTTAAACTATAGGATCTACTATTTTCTAAGTGTAAGTAATAGAGTTAGGATGTGAGTGAAGATAATCAACTAGTCTAGGTGGAGGTCAAACAAAAGGATTCTTCTAAGCTCTCTATAATGGAGTAGTATCTGGAGGTAACTCAAAGTGGGCCATGTAACAATGATCCTCATAAAAAGGGGAATCAAGAGAGGATGGATCAATGTGTAAAATAAGCTGAGCTTTGACATGATCCATGAGATGAGTGACATACGTGCACATATTTTTACAGATGGTGGGTAATAGGCATGCAAGGAAACTAACAAGACTTTGCACTAAAAAGTAGAAAATGACATCTACCATGATAATCATGATGATAAGTTACAAACTAAAAGCTAATTATATTTTATAAATAAGAAGGGCAACCCTTATGTTGCACTAGGGTTTGAAATAATGTGCTTGAAGTAAGTCAAGTTTACCAAATGATTTAGATTTTGAGGGTTATGGAGTTTAAGCCCTAGGTTGTTAAAGGGTTTGAGTATAATAAATAAGGGTATAAATATACAATAAATAAAACCAATAATTTGTAATAGAATATACCTAGTGTAATTTATAAATGATGTAAACAAGTACTTAGCTAGAAATTTATTGAAATAAGAGATTTAGAGGCTATAAACTAAGACAAGGGATAATCTAAGTGTTGTGAATAGGATCCAAGTGTCTAAACCCTTCCTAGATAGTAGTTCCCTAATTAGATAGTAGTGTCATATGGCATTAATGTCCTTATTTTGTCATTAGTGTCCTCTATGCATAAATGTTTTAAGCTCTTGGGTGTAGACATCTAATTATTATCACTATTGTGCTGAAATTGCCAATCAAAATCATATTTTATGATAATGTACAATCTAGACCAAAATCGCTAAAATGATATAAATCATTTGAACTTGTTATGTACAAGCATCAATTTATGTTAATGTATTCCTGAATGGGGTAATGCATTTCATGTGATTATTATCATTTCCTAAATCATTTTGAGTCAAATTGTGACCATGAAAAATGTTGCCCTAGACCATTAAATTTTTCTAATTTTGAAATGCACATCATGTGCATGTGTTATTTTGCATCCATAATACCCTAACTGGGGTATTAGCCATAAAAAATTGACACCTTCTTCTAATTGTAGTCCAGTCAAATTATGACTCAATAAAATGACATTTATGACCATTTTGATTAAACATAAAACATATTTCCAAATAATTACATAAAGCTAAGCAAGGTCACTTAAGAAAATTAAATTAAATCAAAAGCTTAATTAAAAATTCCATGAAATTTGTTGAATATCAAATTACTAGAAATTCATTATTCAATTTTGCATCATCCCATGATATTATCAATGGGGTGGCATCCATAGGCCATTAATGGGATAAATATCAAAATTAAGCCCTCCCATGCCTCATCAATGTCCCATTCTTCCAAATATTAATGACATTATTTATTTCCTATCTCTCCAAGATTGAATCAGTTAGTGGACACACATCTTGATCTCAAGATGGATGATCATGGCTGATCCTAAACATTTTTAGAAAGCTATAAATAATAGGGCTAAGACCACCATTTTTAAAGCTTTAGATATACAAATTTATTATGCAAAAATTGATATAGACAAGATGCACTTATTCGCACCAATTGATAAACCTTGTGAGCCTAAACCATTAGTGTACTAGGAGATGATGGAGGCTCATGCTAGTCTTAATTGACAAAGAATTAGAACACCAAATCCAAGGAAAAGCATGTTTCTTGATATCTTTTGGAGGAGGATAAATACTTAGAAGGTTTGATTGTATTATTTTCTTAATTAGCTCTTTGAATTCATTAACAATGCCTCTTGAGGGAGTAGGCTTGATAAGTTAGGTATTCATTCTTATTTTAGAGATTTATTGACTAACACATGATCTGATCTTATCTGATAATCCTATTCTACATTCTGGATCACCTAGTAGGACCACACATCTCACACATCTCTTGATCCTTCTAATTTTGCATTCAAACCCTCTTTTGAGGCTATTTTGCACCTCTTTTCTTCTCATTTTATGTTTTTATAATTTTTATGCCAAATGGTAAAATTGACGTATGGAATGACAAATTTGACCTAAATATCAATAAGAATTCTCTGTGGAGTAGCAGAATTGACTTATGCAATAGTGAAATCATCCATGTTAGATTTTCTATTTTCTATTTTTATCTGTGTTTTATAGAAATGATGAAATTAACTTGGAGATTGGTGGGTTTGACCTATGGAATGATGGGTTTTCCAATAGATCAACAAGATCATCATGGACCATAACTTGTAGGTAACTATCATGTTTCTTTTATATCTATCATTTTTATCATTTTAGTGAGATCACCCTACACATCGATGGAAATGCCTTGCTAATCAATGATATTGCCCTGTAAATTGGTGACATCACAAAATAATTTCTTTTGTGCCTCTATCTTTAATCATCCTTACAAATGATATAATTACACTATTGAATGATGGAAATACTCTATATAATGGTAGAATCAACTTGTGTAAAAAAATAGAGAGCTAAAAATAGGAAGTTACAAATTTATTTGACAATCATACACCCCTATTTTGACTTCTAATACTCTTTTTGTAGGTTTTAAGACACTTAGTTTCCATTTTAAAAAAACCAAAGGAAAATTTCACTTCATATCTCATTTGGTGTTCTAAAATGAACTCACACTTTAGTTAAGTGCTCATAAGAGCTTTTAATTATTGATTGTTGTTATATGTTTGTTTTACAAACCAAGTCTAGTGTGTATGCTCTCTCATGTCCCCTTTAGGGAACTTGGGTGATCCAAAAATGCTTCACTTATTTATTTTGTCACTTTCTCAAAGCATGGAAGGAAAGTTTCTAAGGTACTCCCCAAAATCTAAGTGATTTGGGTGATCTCAGAATAACCCTAATGTCCTGCAATTTTTATTTCTTACATCTTAACTTATGGGCAGGAGTTCATAATGTCAGGGGATCTGTAGCTCTACCAATTAGAGCACAATTGATTACTATCTTATAAGCAATTAAACACAGAATTATACCAGAATGATAAAGTAGCTATAAACTTGAGACAACAAAGAATTTGAGAGACAATACACACTCTTTGTATTAGATATTACTAGAAGAAAATACAATAAGGAAGATGCCACTTCTTCCTCCACCTCAAAGGCTTGCCACACCTCAAGACCTTCTTCCCTCTCTCTCTTGCTCAACACAACAACTCTAAAGCCTGAGTTGCTATCCCTCCTTGAATGCTTCAGCTGATCTCCTTAACCTTACACCTGTAGATCTCCTTGACCTTGCTAGCTTCAATGCTTTTACTTGCGTTCTTGATAATTACAATACATGCCTTATGGGTCTATAAATAAGATCCCATGCTTACAAAAATAGAACTCTAACTACTAAAATTAGAAACATAGCCTGCGATTTAAATTAGCCCCTTAGCATGCAAACACTTGGTTCAACTAACTGTTCGTGCAACGAATAGTTCTGGATCGCACAGGCGACCGACACCGGTCCCTACTAGTCTGGTGCTGCCGACATCGACCGACTCCCTACCATCGCCAGTCTCCTTCTCCACTGCACTTGACCGACGTCGGTCATACTGCCGATGTCGGTGGCTCTGGTTCTTCAGCATCCTTCCTCTTGTGTCTATAAATAGTTGAAGCTTTTAGCTCCACACCACAACAATCTCCCACTTGGAGATAAATAGCTACAACTTGTACCTGTACCTGTACACCATCTATTTTGTTCCTTAGGCTATGTATCCCTCTTCAATGTCACTCTTGAAGACCAACCACCATGCAAACCTGTGATGCAATACCTGTATCTTATGCCACAAGAATTTTGCTGCTCCCAAATTCTCCATGACATACTTCTGAACCAACTCTACCCTTAGCTTAGAAAACTCCCTGTATATGAAACCCTGCAACAAGTAACACAATACAGTAACAGGATAATGTAGCTAATATTATCCAACTTGGTAAAGATAAAATACAATGGTCAAACCTCCATTGTTCTGTAGAATAATCAAGACCATATACCATAGCCTTCTGTCTCATGTGTCCATCCACTCTCTTCTCTAAAATGGGAATCCATCCCTCTATCTAGTGCTTTCTTCTAGCTGACAACACTACCAACAAATACCTGTTTGGTTCTCCAAGGACTCACTCCTCATCCATGCCAAGCTCCCACTATTTCTGGATTCTACCTGCATTGCTTCTTCCACCTTCCTAGTTCGTGACTATCAGTAAGCAATATAAAGAAGGTGAACAACGAATATGAGGTTCACATACCTTTCCTGACCTCCACATGAGTGTTTGATACTTAGTAATTCACCCAACATCCGTTCCAGTGACTGATCTAGGCCATCTTCTAGCCTGCTTTCGATCGATGTCAGTTCCCTTCACTGCCCTGACTGCCGACGTCGTCTCCCTGGCCGACACCGGTGTCCCTCCTGCCGACGTCGGTCCTTATGACCGATGTCAGACTTCTCCTATCTGACCTACCGACCTTGCTGGTCTGCACATGACCGATGTCGGTATCTGGATGACTGACATCGGTGCCAAGCTACCGACATCAGTGTCTGTGTGTTCCTGTAAGTGATGAAATTTTCATCCACAAGCTCTTGGATCATACCTCTGTCCATGCTGCCCTGCTCAGATTTATTCATCCCCTGTGACTGATATCTGTCCATCTCCTCCATAAACACTAAGGCTTCTTTGTTCCTATCAAAAGCATCAAATTTCCTCTTTCTGCAATGAACTATATCTGTGCTTTCCAAATTTGAACACATACCTTTTGAATCAAGAACTTCCATTCCCTTCCTATTCTTGTGACCAAGCCTATTAGGCCACATCTTCGAATCTACACCAGAAGTAGAATCAATAATACAAGTAGACAGATAAAGAGTATCTACTTTCTTACCTCTTGCTAGAACAAGTGCTCCCTTGGTAACCTTCCAAGAATCCGCTGTGAGGGTTATTGTGCATCCCTCATCTCCCAACCTTCCTATAGAAATCAGACTCTGCTTCAGAATTGGAACATGCATGACCTCTTTCAACACCCACGTGTTGTCAATCTGCAATCTCAGTTGCACTTTCCCTTTGCCAACTATCTGACAAGGTGTACCATCCCCTAAATAAAGAACTCCAAAGTCTCCCTATTCATACTCATAAAACAAATCTCTGTTTGGGGATGCATGTAAAGATGAACCAAAATCTAAAATCCATGATCCTACCTGACTATCCGAAGAAAGTATGAGAGCATCCTGCATCACAATATTTGCATCCTTTGCTTCTTCAATACCTGCATGTTGATTCTCTTTATCTCTCAACCAACACTCCTTTGAATGTCCTTTCTTTCCACAAAACCAGCAGGTAATACCTTTGGACTCGGATCTCCTTCCCGAACTTGATTTCCCTTGCTCAACCTTCTCCCTTTGCCTTTCCTTGCTTTTTGCACTTAGAGCATTCCCTGATGATTCTCCTGTGCTTCTCCTGCGTATTTCTTCATTCAAGATCACACTCACAACATCATCAACTTTTAAGATTTTAGAAGCAGATGCAGAATTACTTATTGCCATAATCAAACCGTCCCAACTTTCAGGCAAAGAACATAAAATCAAGAGAGCCTTTACCTCATCATCAAAAACAATATTGACTGAAGCTAGTTGGTTTACCAAACCATGGAAATCACTGAGATGAGTATGTACCGATCCACCTTCCTGCATTTGCAGAGTAAATAGCTGCTTCATAAGATATACCTTATTAGAAGCCGAGGGCTTTCGTATAAATTTGCCAAGGACTTTATCAACTCTTCTGTTGTCTTGCACTATGATAAGCTGGAAATCACAGACGATGCAAGGCTCAACCTTATGGAACCTAGAGCCTTTCGATCAAGAACGTTCCATTCTTCATCCTTCATATCTGTGGGCTTGCATGCAACCCCACCCAACGGTAAGTACAGATCCTTTTGATACAGATAGTCCTCAATTTGCATCCTCTAATGTTGATAATTCTTACCGTTAAACTTCTCCATTCGTAGCCTACTTTCTTCTACCATTGCTGAACTCCCACTCAATCAGAAAACCCTGTGAATGACCTGTAAAAAACAATACCCTGCTTCCTACAAACCGTAGCTCTGATACCACTTGTCAAGGGATCTGTAGCTCTACCAATTAGAGCACAATTGATTACTATCTTATAAGCAATTAAACACAGAATTATACCAGAATGATAAAGTAGCTAGAAACTTGAGACAACAAAGAATTTGAGAGACAATACACACTCTTTGTATTAGATATGACTAGAAGAAAATGCAATAAGGAAGATGCCACTTCTTCCTCCACCTCAAAGGCTTGCCACACCTCAAGACCTTCTTCCCTCTCTCTCTTGCTCAACACAACAACTCTAAAACCTGAGTTGTTATCCCTCCTTGAATGCTTCAGCTGATCTCCTTAACCTTACACCTGTAGATCTCCTTGACCTTGCTAGCTTCAATGCTTTTACTTGCCTTCTTGATAATTACAATACATGCCTTATGGGTCTATAAATAAGATCCCATGCTTACAAAAATAGAACTCTAACTACTAAAATTAGAAACACAGCCTGTGACTTAAATTAGCCCCTTAGCATGTAAACACTCGGTTCAACTAACTAACTGTTTGTGCAACGAACAGTTTTGGACCACACAGGTGACCGACACTGGTCCCTGCTGGTCTGGTGTTGCCGACATCGGCCGACTCCCTACCATTGCTGGTCTCCTTCTCCACTGCACTTGACCGACGTCGGTCATACTACCGACGCCGGTGGCTTTGGTTCTTCAGCATCCTTCCTCTTGTGTCTGTAAACAGTTAAAGCTTTTAGCTCCACACCACAACACATAACCTCCCCATAGGTTCTTTAAGGAAGCGTTGACTTGAGAATTCATCTCTCAAAATCATTTCAACCTAAATCTAAGGTAGATGTATATAAATTGAGTTTGACTCATTGGGATAATTATTTGAGCCATTAAACAAGCTCTGTTAATAAGAGACTACCTTAGAACATAGGTATAACTTAGCTGTCACACTATACTAAGAAATTGATGGATGTAGTGGTTTTGAAAAGGATAAGAAATTTTAAAAACAAGTTGGTTAATATGTATTCAAATGACGTGTTTCACCCTAGTGTTAATCACACATATGGGACCATTTAAAACATATTCAAATTGATAGTTTTTAGAATAACCCCACTTACCATGGAGTAATCTTGGTGCAGGGTAAGTAGCCCAAAATTTTAGGTCATATTATGATCTCTTGAGAGAAAAGGGAGCCTAAAAATCCTAATTTTCATGTGCATATAATTTTATTATATTTAAAATTTATTTCCTCTCAAGGAGTATATAATCAAAATCTAAGAGCATGAAACCACCTTATCAATCTGCTAGGATAAGATGTTCACCTTGGTGTTTTTCTTGTCTCATTTATATACATGGTATTTTAAGTGTAAAAAATATTTATGAAACCTAAATACATTAAAAATCAAATACTATTTGTACACCAATTATTTTGAATAAAGAGGCATTATGCTGGTCAAAACCAAATCATTTTTTACCTTATTCAAAATTCAAATCCAATCATTATGTTTGAATTTATAAATAACATTATTATGATATTCATTTGATTTTATAACTATTCACCACTTTTTAGACCTAAAGTCCTTTTTAATCCAAATTTGAAATCTTGTCTTTCTAAGTTCTAATCCAAACGCTATTGGTTTACCTTTCAAACTTGGTTTGAGTATCTTAGGTGAGATTTTTAATTTGGATTGAATGCTATTTTTCCTAGACTCTTGTCTCATTCCATTATTATTTTTGACTTAGATTATCCTACGTTCACACACTCTCTAAGTTCTTAGACCTTTCTACCATCTTTTCCATGTGGTGCCATTGTGCTGCCCGTTTAGTTTTGGCTTTATGCTTAGTAGTTCTTGTGTTAATTCACATCTTGAGATTCTTAGTTTTCATTTTGTTCTTCTTGATCCAAAAAGTCTTCTTCTAGATTCACTAGACATGATTTATCACAATTATGCTTATATTTTTATAGTATTGACATAATTTCAACTTATATTTTTTTGTGCTAATATGCACCCTGAGTTCCAAAGATTATTTTACCCTCTTCTAATTTGATGATTTCAACCATTTAAGGTTGAGTAATTTCATAACCTCTTTATTCTAATTGTGTGGCATTATGCCATTTCCTTTTATTATAGTTTATTTTTACCTTATCTTTATTTGATTGAAGTGTCTAAAACATATTTTTAACATTTATAAACCACATTCTATATCTAGAAAATGTACATAAAAACCATCTTCAAACATGACACAAAAGTATACTCATAGTGGGGTCTCTTATGGCCCTAGTTATGATGAAGAAATTTTTTATGATGGATATGTGATCTAGAAATTTGACTCAAGAGAGGATAGTTAGTATGGTGTTAGTTCCAAAATGAAAACAAAATGAAATATACACACTAATATCATAACATCTCTAGGCCTAGACACTAGGGAGAGCTTAGTTAAAAAAAGAAAATGATAAATACAACTAAAAAACAAGGAATGAAAACTCAATAATTCCTTCACCTTCCTTGGATTCTTCAAATGCCTTTGTAGTAGTGGCTTGCTCAGCTTGTGCTCATGAAGTCCTTAGTAATGGAAGCTTGGCTACCTCCATCTCTCCTTGGCACCTTGTAGCTTTGGCTTGGCTTGGCTGGGAATCAATTTAGCATTATAAATTTACATTATCAATTCCTTTGAAGATATTTTAGCATAATAACTTTGCATCAAAATAGCTTAGAAATGATGTTATGAGGCCTCTTATTTATAGATTTTTGCAAATGTCTAGAATCAACCTGAATCGTCCATCTTAAGATTTAGATGTGTAGTTGAGGATTAATTAAATTTTTGGAATTAAGTTTTTAATTATCCTCATCATGACATTGGAAGAAGGGGTAATTAAGAGGCATGGAGGGCATCATGGAGGGTATTGATGAGGCATGGAGGGCATGAATCTTGATATTTATGACATTTATGGCCTAGGGATATCTTCCCAAGAAATGAGGTCACTTGATGATGTAGATATTCAATATTCATTTCCAAAAATAAGTTTTCAACAAGTTTTCAACAAGTTTTCATGGAATTATTAATTAAGCCTTGATTTGGGTTAATTAGCTCTTAAGCATGATTAAGCACTTTGTGTATAAATTACACAATTTGATCAGAAAGCCTTGTTATTGGTCCTAAATTTGATTACAATTGGAAGTCACTATCAGATGTATTGGAATTGTATTCCCATTTAGTATGTTAAAAAAAACAAATAATAAAGGCACGTGTCTTATGCAAGAGATTTGATAGGAAAGAACAATCTAGAGCACCTAGGTGCAAAATTAGCATTTTGACTCAAAATGATTTGATCAAAATTAGCTGGCCTATAAATTGCATTACCCCATTTAGGGATACCCTAGAAAAAATTGGCACTTAAATATGTTAGTTTCACATCAATTAGGATATTTTAGTGTTTTTATGCCAAATTGTGCATTTTAGGAGGAAAATGGCCAAAAGCCTAATTAGAGATTATCGATAGCTAGTTTTAGGTGTCTACAATTTGATCCTATTTGGCAAGGTGTTACAAGATATGAGGATAGTAACATCTTCTTAAAAAATGAAAAGGTCCTATATGCCTATAACTGTAATGATTATAAACTAACTATATGATGCCCCCTTGAGGGAATGGTTGGCACAAGTAGGTCGATAAATGGTCCCTCAAAAAGAAAGAAGTGAAATGAGGGGAGAAAAGAAAGGAAATATGTGAAGTGAAAACATAATGATAGTGAAAAAGTAGTCAAAATCATTGATAATGCAAGTGGGATAGTGTACAATGGTTTACCCAAAGGTGGTTATAAGCATTGTACCCTGATAGTGGCAATGTGGTATGATAACACAATGATTTGCCCAAAGGTGGTTATAATCATTGAGAAGATGGAGTTGCCCCATTTAGGATAGACAAACAAGATAATAACATGCCCCTATATAGGTAGAAAAATTAAAGTGGTGAAAACACAATGATTTGCCCAAAGGTGGTTATAATCATTGAGAAATGCAGGTGGGATGGTGTACAATGATTTACCCATAGGAAATTATAATCATTGGACCTTGATTATGGAAAACATGATAAACTTGGTTGAGGATGATGATAACTTAACATAGAGGGTAATGATGAATTGGAATAACCTAATAGTAGGGAGATGCTTGTCTAAACTAATAAAGGTTGAAATTCTTTCATGTTTAATTACTCTATTTGGGATATGATTAGGAGGGAATTAGGATGTTAGTGATGAAAAGATGTTGCCATTGCTGAATAGACTTCATGAAGCTAAGGTCTGTTATAACACATGTCATTTGGCATCATGGTATAACATCATGAGGACTTGGCTAAAATATGCATGAGGACTAACTCTCATAATCCAATACTCAATAGAAAACAATGCACCAATGATAGAAACCATGATGAAAATGTAAAAATATGAATATGGATGGATTCAAGTGTAATTATAGATAAGGAATCACCTAATGAACACACATAAACTAAATCAAAGCAACAGTGCTAAAAGTAAACAAGTAGATAGACAAATAAATAAAATAAGTAGAATCAAACAAACAAACAATGCAATAGAAACCCTATGAATATTTCCCCTAGAAAATAGGTGACAACTTAAAAAATGAACAAAATGGGGGAATAGAAGACAAGGAAGGGGGTGGCCAAGGTATCCCATATGCACTAGGCAAGTGGACACTACCTACATAGTTCCATGGATGTAATATCCAATAATAAAATTCAGGCCAAATGTAGTTCTCCTAAGGAATGTGAAGAATGTGTTAACTAAGGAAAATAAATAGAATTGATGTGATAGAAGAATAGGAATGGTCTTGAAAAATGGCAAGTGTGTGAGATAAAAGGACAAAAAAGATGGGGAAACTAAATGACAAGTTATTTACTTGTAACTTAGTAAGGGTTCCCAGAATCCTTACGTAAAGAAATGGTTAATGTTTTGGTTCTTTTCTAACAATTTTTTAAATGTTTTTGGAAGTCTTTGAAGTATCTCAACTCAGTCAAGAATGATGAGACACTAAATGGTTCAAGCTGGTAAAATGGTGAGAGCATTCAAACTGAGGTTGATCACAAAATGGTGAGAGTGTGGCTTAGGTTGCTCACAAAATGGTGAGAGCATGAAAAAAAGGGTGACTGAGCTGACCTCAACAAGTATTGAGTGCTACCTACATAGTCTTTGAGTAAGACCTCAAGTCACTGTAGTACTACCATTACAACAAAGGAACTCGACTAGTGTAGCAGTCAATTCAAATAAAATAGGCATAGTTGGTAAAAAGGCACAAGGCATAGGAAGTGGAAAGTAGGTACATCAAGGCTTAGTGTTTCCCCTAGTTTTCCCATAGGTAGTTATAACCATGACATAATGATAGAGATCAAAGGTACTAATTTTCCCAAAGGTGGTTATAACTAGTATCAAAATTGGTGGTAAGAAAGAATAACAAACAAAGGATACAAATGCTAAGACTTCTATCATACTATACCAAAATATTATCTCTATCTAAATTTCTTGAACCAATTGGTGAAACTGATCAAATACCTCAATGCTGAAACTACGTAATGAATGACAAAACCAAGGTCAAATGGGCTAGGTTTTTAAAACAAACTGGGTTGATAGGTTGGAAATGGAAATTGGATATGGAAAAGAGGATGTATAATAATGGTATGTGTACAAAGAAGAATAGTGACAAAAAGGCATAACTAAAATGATCCTTATAGATAACACACCTTAGAATAAGCATAGTACCACTTGAGATGAATAATATTCATCACCTTTAGAAGTTCCTCTCCATTTAGTGTGGCAAGCCTCTATGATCTTGATCCATAATTTATAGTGATGATGAAAGGACCTATCTAGTTAGGTTTGAATTTCCCTTTATGTTTCTTCTCAACCATGGTATTCTTTTGGTTTTCTTTAAGAAAAAGATCACCATGTTTAAATGTTATATACTTAACACACTGATTATAGTGGCCTTTGAGTCAATTTTGATATGCTTGAACATTGTTGAGCATGGCCATGCATTTCTCATCTAGTAGGTTTAACTCTTGTAGGTGAGCTAATTGATAGTCATGATCATCTATGACATGCTTAAAAGAGATGCATAGTGAAGGCAATTCGACTTCAATAGGAAGGATAGCTTCAGTACCATAAACAAGTGAGTATGGAGTGGCTCCCATAGGGGTATGATGATTTGTATGGTATGGCCAAAGGGTAGGGAATATCTAGAGGTGACAATCATGACTAACATTATTGACAATATTTTTGAGAATGTTGATAATGGTTTTGTTGGATGCCTCAGCCTAGCCATTACATTGAGGGTAATATGTTGTAGAAAAGTGTTGTGTGATGTTGTATTTAGTACATAACTAGTCTACATATTTGTTCTTGAATTATCTTCGATTATCAGATATAATTCCAGAGGGAATACCATAGTGGTAGATGAGGTGGTTGAAGATGAATTTGGAAATTTGCTTTCTAGTCATGTAAGTGAGGGGTATTGCTTGAACCCACTTAGTGAAATATTTGGTGGTGGTAAGGATATGTTTATGGCCATCAAAACAAGTGGCGATAATCTTCCCAATGAGGTCAAGTCCCCATGTAGAAAATGGCCATTGTGTTAACATCAGTTTCACAATTTTTGCTAGGGCATTAATCAGATTAGCATGTCATTGACATTTATCACACTTTTTTATATATACAATGGAATGTGTGTCTATTGTGGGCCAATAATAACCATTACGCAAGAGATTTTTGGATAGGACTATCCCACTAGAATGGGATCTACATACTCCTTTGTGAACTTCTCTTAACGCTAATGTAGACTATGTTAAAGTTAAACAGTGAAGCATAGTTCTATCAAAACTATGATAGTAAAGGGTGGTTCCAAGTAGAGTATAATGATTAGAATTATGAATGAAGGCTTTGGTTTGTTTTCAAGATAGGTTAAGTGGTATAATTTAGTCATGAAGGTAGTTGTAAAGGTCTGAGTACTAGATAGAATTAGGATTAACAATATCATAAATCATGATGATGATTGATAGTTTATGAGCTGGTGATGATAAATTATCGATGAGGAACTAATACTCTCTAGATTTATCTATTTGTCAAATTAGAGAACTAATAGTATCCATGACATCTCTAGTTTTGTTACTAGCCCTGGGTATGTGCATAAACTGAATGTTGGCAATTTGTTGTTTAAAAGTGTTGACCATGTCTTTATATGGAACTAGCTTATCATCTTTGGTTTGAAAATGATTTGTAACCTAATTAATGATTAACTAAGAATCACCATAAAAGTGAAGATGAGATATATTCCATTTCACTATTTATAGAAGTCTTACAATAAGTGCTTCATACTCAGCCATGTTGTTTGTACAAAGAAAGCTGATTTTGAAGGATTTAGGGATTAGATCCCCCTGTGGTGTAATAAATAATAGGCTTACTTCCAATCCATGTGTACTAAATTAACCATCAAAGTATAACTCCCATGGCTTCTCCTCAAGGGGTGTATTAATAATAGTCATGATGGATTCATCAAGAAATTGAAACTTGAGTGGATGTGTGTCCATGAGAGGTGCTTCAACAAGTTGATCTACAAGAACTTGTCCCTTGCTTTCTAATTGACATATTCTATGCCAAACTCATTGAGAAGCATGATCCATTTTGCCATTCTACCTTGTAAAGCTATTTTAGATAGTATATAATTGAGCGGATCTACCTTTGAAATGACCATGGTTTTATTATTCAACATGAAATGATGCAGTTTCTAAGCTATGAAAACCATGGCTAGACAAGATTTTTCAATAGGCACATAGTTATGTTTATATGTAACCAAGTTATAACTTAGGTAGTATACAACATGATATTTTCCATTTTCATCATGTTGAGCCAAGAGTACCCCCAGGGCATGATCAGTAGTTGATAGGTATAACAAAAATGGCTTTCCTAGCATAAGAGGTAATAAAATAGGTGGATTGATAAGATAGTCTTTGAGCTATTAAAAATCCACTTGGTAGTGATCATCTTAGTGAAATGTAACTCCTTTATTCAAAAGGTGTGTAAATAGATGGCACTTGTCTGCTACCTAAGAGATGAAGCATCTGATTGATTGGATCTTACCTTACAAACTAAAGAATCGCTTTAAATAAGTTAGTGGTGGCATCTTAGTTATAGCATGGACTTTAGCTAGATCAAATTCAATACCTCGATGAGACATGATGAAACCAAGTAATTTTCTTGAAGTTACACCAAACACACATTTCTTTGGATTGAGTCTGACTTTGTACTCCCATAGTCTTTCAAATATCTTATGCAACACTGTTGGATGGTCAGCCCTGGTCTTCGATTTTTTTAATATGTCATTGACATAATCTTCAATAATATCATGCATCATATCATGAAATATTATAGTCATGGATCTTTGATATGTAGCTCCCACATTCTTAAGGCCAAATGGAATCACTTTATAGGAAAATGTTCCCAATGGAGTGGTGAACACTATTTTATGCTAATCTTATGGTGTGATTCTAATCTGGTTATATCTCAAAAAACCATCCATGAGTGAAATAATTTCATAACCTACCATGGAGTTCATGATCATGTCGATATTAGGCAATGGAAAATCATCTTTAGGACAAGCTTTGTTATTATCTCAAAAATTAGTACAAATTTTGATTCCTTCAAGCTTTTTACTAATAGGTACTACATTAGAGATCCATTCTGAGTATTCAATGGATCATATACATCTTTCTTTTAAGAGTTTTTTTAACTATTTGTTTACCAACAAAAAAATCCAAGGATGCATCTTAAGTAGCTTTTATTTTACTAGTTTGGCATTAGGAATAATCATAAGGTGGTGCAGAACCAATGTGGGGTCTAAACCTGGCATGTCAGAGTACGTCCATGCAAAGATATCTACAAATTATCTCAGTAAAGTTGTAAAGACATCATGTTCCTCCTCATTGAGGGATGCACCTAATTTTATCCATTTTAGGTCTCGTGAATTCTTGATGTTTACATCTATTGTATCTTTGACTAGAAGGGTCGAACCATCTTCTAGGATAGTAGGTAATGACTTGAACTATTAGATTATGTTAGGGTCCTCTGTTAGGACTTACCCTTCAACTTCTCCTAGGCATGATGAATTTGAGTCCCCTAATGGGAGATCTAGTTGTGTGATAAAAATAGTCAAAAATTCTTAAAGAATTTGATCAAATACTTATTATTTCTCAAAACTAAACTCAGATCCATAGGCAAGTTCGTCATTGGTGGTATCATGGTCTAAATTTGAAGAGGAATGAACACCCCCATCTAATAACACCTAAAATAGGTTTTCACCACTAGACTGGCCTTTATCTTTACTTTTTCCCTAGTTAGAAAGCACCTCAAAGAGTTTTTCACTTTGGGACCTCAATGTTTTAATTATTTGTTTTCAGCTAAGGGTGTTCACTCACTCTCCAAAATAGGTTACAAGATATAATGTGATTGGGAATCCTAATTTGTGATCTCCCAATGAAACATTGTCTCTAAGGCCTAAAAAATCATAGAATGCCTCATCATTTTGGAACTCATCAATAGACAAACTAGATTCTTAGTGGTCCCAATCTATCAGTTGGGGATAATATAATGGTAATGGATTATGATGAATGTCTAGGGTAAGGGTATAAATGGCATCGTTATAAAATAGGTTGGTTTTAACTAGGTCATCAAAATTGAGGCTATGATCAGAATCTACTTTATTATTAGAATCATCATCACTAGTCACTAGTGATGGATTTTGAATAAGATATGTGGGGTCACCCTTAGGTAGTTTAAATCTAAGTCCATAAGGTCTTTCATAATTAGTCATGAAAATTGGCTTGATGGTTCCTTATTGATTCGGTCCAAGGCCTCTTCCTTCATACTTGTGATGCTCCATGATCCTATTATAAATATGATACTTTGCATTTTTATAACAATCAACTTGGTCATCATTGTATAACCATGAGTCATCCCCTTCAAGAGGGTTAGGTCTTAGGCTAGATACTAGTACAAATGTGATAGGTCCCTTATATTTGTTCTTTTGTTTCTAATGCATATGTGGGATGACTTTAGTTCACCCAAAGGTTTTTAGATTCTAAGGAAGATTGGTGATATGAAATGTATCATGAGTTACATACTCTCTTGGTCTATTATTTGAAATGGTGAAATGATTAGAAGCTTTAAGAGGTAGCATGTGGGAAATGGAATCCAAAGTATTAGGATCTATATAATTATCTGGTGAAGGATAAATAAGCATAGCCTTTCCTTTATCCTACTTGGAACTTAGATTCATACTGTACTGATAATTATAGCTTTGAAACTCAGCTTCAAGATGCTTGTAGTGTTCATATGGGTGTAAATCTCTTAGAATATTCACCTCCATCCCTAAGTGGGAAAACTTGATACATTAGTGCAGTGTTGATGGGACTACATGAATCTCATGTAACAATGGCCTACCTGAAATCATGTTGTATGATAACTCAAGATCAAGCATATGGCAAAGTGTATCATGGGTCAAAGGCCTAATGATAATTGGAAAATTGATGGTGCCTTGTGATTCTCTTTCCTGATTATCATAGGTTTTGATAGTTATTATTTATAGATGGAGATCTATCATTGCGTACCCAAGAATCTTGATGAACTTGAGGGACACTATGTTGAGGCTAGATCCATTGTCTATAAGGACATGTTTCACTTTGTGCCATCTTATATAAACTTCTATGTATAATAGATTGTTATGGAGTGGGCCAAAGGAAGACATATCACTTTGGTTGAATGTGAATTGCTAGGCTAGAACTAGGTGTCCAACCAAAGCTTGAAATTTATCAGGGGATATGCCACTAACAATAGTGGATTAGGTCAAGAACTCATTCAAGATATTCTTGTCGATTATTGAAATTCATAGCAAATCTAAGATAGAAATTTGTGCTAGTGTCTTCTGTAATTTATTCCATAATATCAAACTTCTTGTCTTGGTTAGTAGTGAATGGTTTATTCTGAGGTTGAATGGTTGGTTAGATGATAGGCAAAGTGGTGGATGATCGTGGGCTAGGGATAGTAATCTTTGACCTCTGAGTTGTGATTATACAATCAAGATTAAATACTAGACCATTATTGCTAACTAATATCAAAAATGGTGTGGGACAAGATATGACAAGTCTCAATTATTGGTGCACTTACATGTGGTCACATGGCAAGAATGAGTTATCTCTATAAGATCCAAAAGAGGAAGTCCTAATTTGCTAGTTTGCTTATATGCACTGTCATGTCAAAGAAGGATTATCCATGTGATTCAACTAAATATTCTTGTTTAGCAATGGTCTAAGCTGATGAGTGCTTGGTCTAGGATTAATGGAAATGGTATTAATGCTACCCCTTAAAATATTACCTATAACTCTATTATAGTCCTATGCAACTACATGGTAGGTTTGTTGGTTGTTACCATTTTGACCTTAGTTTTGTCCATTGTTTTGTCATTATGGATTCTACTATTAATTTTGTCAATTCTACTAATTCAGCCTTTGATTTTGATACTATTGATTTTACTACTATATTAGTCATTATTGTTGTTACTTATTATTTTATTGCTATTGATTATTATGTCAGGGAAAAAGGTTTTGATAAATCCCAAGAGTTTGATTGGAAGTGGAAGCACCATTATCCAATGTTATCTCCCCATTTTCCAACATAATATCAATTAAATACTTGATTTAGACACATCTTCGTAGATTATGTCCATTGACCTGATGATAGTCACAAATTTCATTTTCATTGTACCAATCAGGGTAAGGAATACCTTGTGGATAATGCTTTGGTATAGACCAAATAATCAGATTAGTGGTAGCAAGCTTTTGAAATGCATATTCAATAGGTTCTCCTAAGTCACTAAAGATATGATGTGTAGGCATGGTTCTCTTAGGAGGAGGGGTTTGTAATGGTAAAGACTACTATATTTGTTGTGTAGGTTTTGGTTGTTGTGCTTGTGGTATTGGTTGGAGAGGTTACTGGGTATAAGTTAAAGAGGTGGTGTAGATGAGGTTTGCCCAATTTTCACATGATGCGATTTGGTTACTCCATTTCCCACAACATTCCTATTTTAGTTGAATTGATTTGGTCTTTCTTGGTTATTGGCCTGTGCCAATTGTGTTGTTTGTATTTGATTAGGGTGTTAGTCACTTTCCTAATTGGTATCTTGATTTTGATTAGTTGAATTAAGCTTGATGACTCATTTATTGATGAGCACCCTCTCGATCAACAAACCTTTATCAATGATCTTTTTGAATGTATGTGCACATTATAGCTCTAGATAATAAGCTGTCTCACTATGAATTTTTTTAGTAAACACAGTGGCTAATTGTTTATCTATTAAAATATGGGTGAAATGGCTTGCAAGAGCTCTCCATCTGTATAAATAACTTGTAAAACTCTCCCCAACTTTTTGCTTTGCTTGTGTTAGGTCTACTAATGAAATGTCATCCTCGAGATTAAAAGAAAAGTGCTACATAAATTTATCAAAATGATATTCAAAGTCCATTACTGAATTCTTGGGCAACTTCTTAAACCACTCCCAGGATTTTCCAGCCAAGCTCCTTGGAAACAACAAGAAAAGGTATATGTCACTATTTACCACTGGTTGACATGTGATAAGGAATTTGGTCAAATGAGCCTTAGGATCACCTTTCTCTTTATATTTATTGATTTTTGGTGGTTCATATCATGGAGGAAATGGTATCTAAAAATACTCCATGTTGAATGGATATGAACATACATCATCTGATTAAAACTTTTAAGTTTGCTTCCCCACCTAAAAAGCATCAATTACATCCTTCATTTATTTCAATTCTTGGGAGAGGAAACTAGAAGAGATATTGGTTTGAGGGAGAATTTTGGTTTGGGTAAATGGTTGAGAGGTCACAAGTGGGACACTTTGACTAGGGTATGATGGAGACACCTATTGAGGTATATTGGCTTGGTTGGAGAATGAACCAGAAATATGCATATGTGGATTAGGATGTACTAGAAATTGCACATTTGGTTGCATAAAATTCTAGTTTAGGTTGGTGATAAAGGTTTGACTTAGAGGATTTTGTGGTTGGGATGGGGGTTTATAACTATAATGTACCTACTATGGTTGAAAAGAAACATTTTACTAACTAATCAAACCTTGCTATTGAGTGGGAACTTGTAGACCAAGACCTTATCTCTGGATTTGTGGCACATTTTGAACCAATGGTTGTCTATTAGGTACCTGAGAAACATGGGGACCTCCTTATTGTACGAATCCTTGTCAGGAAGTGAAAGTAGGTTGAAGATTTGGCATCTGTCATTGACCAATATTTGTACACTATTGACTAGTCATTTCTTAGTTTTGAATTGGCATATTAATCTGTGACTGAAGAGTTATGTTTATCATTACATGTGTCTATTATTGTGGAATACTACTTGTTAATTTTTGAGGAGTAGGATTCATGACACTCTGTCATTGAGGCATGACATTGGCCATTGTTTGATTACCTAATCCTATATGTTGTACACTTGAGGAAGTAATTAGTTGAGGTTGGAGTGCAAAAACTCATATTCCTTGATATGATGATCTAGTCATGGGATTAATTATAGGCACATGTTATTGGCTAGTTGTTTGTGTGTTAGTACCACTTTGATCAAGATTAGATGCTATTTACACATTGTCTACTATGTTTGGCTCACTATTTAGTGTAGAAGCCAAAGACACTTCTTCAATAACTGGCATATGGATCAAGTTATCTATTGGAGTAATTTGTACAATGGGTCAGAACTCATATTTTTTTGTCCAGTTAATCCATCAACACTCCTATTTAAGGTACTAGGTCAATGAGGGGCTTACTTACCATGTTCATTTGATTAAAATCACATGCTAAATTTAGGTAAGTTTGGTATGCTATTTATATCTAGTTAAAGTGATCTTCCATGATGTTTTTGCCTCGATCAGATATATTGGGGTCTTGATACATTGTTTGGACTAGAGCCATAGGATTGCTAAAAGATCCTTGTTGATTGTAAATGATATTGTGGGGTATTATTACTAGACTTGGTAAATTTTCATGGGGTAAGTCTATCAAAAACTTGGCCCCTACCTCTATGGATCTAACCAAAATCTCATCCTTGTTCTCTAACAAATTTCACTCAAACAAAAATGGATCATACATGGAAGCTGTATTAGTAAAATATGACTATTGAAGAATTAGCTCATCCACTATGGGTATTGTAGCTAGGTATTGCATGATTTGTTCTTGGTCTTTCTCTAAATAAGGTGGTGTGTTAACCATATAGTTAGCCAATAAGTCTTGGATTTGTGCCCTTGATTGAGTATTATAAAAGGGATAAGACTCTATCTCATAAGCAATGTTATCCACATAGAGGTCTTGTACCATTTCTTCCTATGCAACTACATTACTAATCCCTAGATTGTAAATTAGTCCACTACAAGTGTAGGAATACATGTTAGGATCCATAGTCAATGCTTTGTGATAAAAGGTTAAAGAGTTATACAAAATCCAAAATGGATAGAATCTAAAATAAATGATGCCCTCAACTTGGTCTAGATTTGTCAAAAGGATCAAAAGGTTTATGCAAAGATTTGTGAGGAAACAAGCTAGTGTAAAATATATAACATTTCACTATTCACACAAAAAAAAAGAAAGTAAATGGATTGAAAAATCAAAATGCCAAACTGTAAGGTCAAAGTGTTTCAAATTAGTCTAATCTAGGAATTTAAAAGTTGATATGTCTTTTGGCCAAACACGATATCAAAAAATAGGCTCAAAAAAGGCATGTGCTAGGACTCTTGGCCAAATGACGTCAAAATCTAGACTTTAAAAATAGATGAAAGTTTTAATCTAATGGATTTGAAACACTTCTAACAAACACTAGGCATTCGATTCTTGGTCGGTAACTTGATCAGCTAGGTATAAGGTATGAAACAAAAGGTACTTTAGCAATAGTTTATTTTCTCATAAATAATAGTATAAATTTTTTTTCTTTTGACAAATAGGCTAGAAAAAGGTGAATGATATAACTATTTTAGACAAAAGATCACAAAACTACACTCAAATTGGTCTAAAAATGTAAGAAAAAATTTGGAATTCTATGAAAAAGGGTCTATGAAATAAAGTTTGAAATGATTTGGGTAATGTAATGATGATACACTACCCAAAAGGTGTGACAAAAAAGTTTGTTTCAAAAACTCTCCAAGGCAAAGACATTTTCCACAATTTTGATGACATAACACTACTTTTATTAACTTAAAATGTAGTGGTGTATAGACTTAAAGTGCAAGTTTTTAACATAAAATGGATTAAGTATATCAAGTGATGATAATGATTATGAGTCTTAAATGACCTTCAACCCAAATTGGAAATTAAACCTAAGTTACCTCAAGTTTAGTGCAAATGGTGAACCCACTTAACACATCAACCCTATGAACTTGTAAAGGTGAAATTCTGAATTTTGATCATAATTAAAGGACTTTAAACAATGTTGGTAAAGGTTTAGACTCAATTGGGTAGCATAAATATGCCAAAGTGGATGATATGACTCTCAAGCTTTTTGATAAACTTTTGAACAAGGCAAATTGATGACCTCATGCAAGTAACATAACGCCTCTTCAAAGGAAAATTTGGACTATGTGTTTGGTTTTGGATTATTTGTTTATACCAAGTTTTGACTCTAAACAAGACTTTAATCTAGGACAAGACCAACTAATTAATCACCCTTAGATCCTAAATAGACAAGGTTGTTTGGTATTGTTGGAATCCATCAATATACGTCATTTGAGAGGATTTTAAGTGTTCATCCAAAAGTAAATGCACATTATATAGTAAGGTTTTTACACCCCCTTCTCTCACATGATAGTACTATGACATGGACCTTGAGGCACACTTTTCACCAATAATACTTCTGTGGTAAGTAGGGATTTGTCTAAAATCTAACAAGTTTCTAAACAATCTAGGGGAATAAATTGCACAATGACTTTCATGCCAAATAATACAAAATAAAAGCATGAATTTTGGGTCCATATCACTTGGATTATTGTAGAAAGGTCTATTCATTTTTGTAACCACTACATCTTGCTATTTTTTTAGTGTAGTGCAATGTCCAAAGTACCACTACATCCTGTGTACAACTCTAAAAGAGTCAAATGAAGTCAATGCTAGGAGGTGAAACCCTAGGTCAAAGCTTCCCTAAAGAACTTGTGGGAGGTGATGAAGTCCCCCTCATAACCCAAGATACATAAATAAATAAAGCATGAAAGTAGAAAGACTTTAGGGTCATTTTTAAGATCACCCAAACTTTGATGAGTTTTTGGGGAGTGCTTTAGATGGCATTCTTTTGAGGCCTTAGACTAGGCTATTTGCAATAGGAATGGTGCTTTTGATTCCAAGGGTTCCTTATAGGGGACAAATGGAAGAGCATACATACAACATACATTTTTTTGCCAAACAAAATCTAATTAAACAACTATTGTAAATAAATATTGCCAAGTCTGTTCAATTTTAGACCCAAATGAAAAGTTTGGTGGTGTTCATTTGACCCCTTGGTCTTAGTTGTAAACTTTGAAAATATTTCATCAAAAACACCTAAATTCTTTGTTAAACACCCAAAACAAGGTTCCTAATCAATTTTTAAGCATGTAAAGGTGATTTAAACATGTTTTGAGAAAATTTTAAACTTGGTCCTGTAGCAAAAATGTCAGCATGTCCTTTAGCCTTGAAGCTTTTTAAGCTTGAAATAATAAAATTTGAAAACATAACTCTCAGGTCTGTGTTTTTGAAAAAACATAGTGATCAACATCAGTTGTTACCATCGATGTTAGTTATGGCTAACTGAGACATGGCTGATGTTAATTTTGCTGATTGATGTTGGTTAAGTCAGGTAATCAATGTCAGTATTTCTATCAATGTCGATAACTATGTAAAAACCATGGCAACCAAAAATGGAAAAATAAAGTTAGAAAATCAATTTGTAAGAGTTTCAAAGGCTCAAATAAATATTTTAGAGTTGTAAAAAGATTTCCTTCATGTGTAGGATGTGTTTGGTCCCATCAGGCATGCCATTATGTGATCTAGTAATTTGACTCAAGAGAGGATGGTTAGTATGGTGTTAGTTCTAAAATGAAAACAAAATGAAATAAACACACTAATAGCATAACATCTCTAGGCCTAGACACAAGGGAGAGATTAGTTAAAAAAATCAATTGACAAACATAAATAAAAAGCAAGGAATGAAAACACAATAATTCCTTCACCTTCCTTGGATACTCTAAATGAATTTATAGTAGTGGCTTGCTCTGCTTGTGCTCATGAAATCCTTGGCAATAAAAGCTTGGCTACCTCCATCTCTCCTTGGCACCTTGTGGCTTTGGCTTGGCTTAGCTTAGAATCAATTTGGAATTATAAATTTACATTATCAATTCCTTTGAAGATATATGAGCATAATAAATTTGCACCAAAATAGCTTAGAAATGATGTTGTGAGGCCTCTTATTTATAGATTTTTGCAAATGTCTAGAATCAACCTGAACCATCCATCCTGAGATTGAGATGTGTGGTTGAGGATTAATTCTATTTTTTGAATTAATTTTTTAATTATCCTCATCATGAAATTGTAGGAAGGGGTAATTAAGAGGTATGGAGGGCATCACAGAAGGCATTGATGAGGCATGGAGGGCATGCATCCTAATATTTATGGTATTTATGGCCTAGGGATGTCTTCCCAAGAAATGAGGTCACTTGATGATGAAAGTATTCAATATTCATTTCCAAAAATAAATTTTCAACAAGTTTCCATGGAATTATTTATTAGGCCTTGATTTGGGTTAATTAGATCTTAAACATGATTTAGAACTTTGTGCACAAATTACCCAAATTGATCAGAAGGCCTTTTTATTGGTCCTAAATTTCACTGGATTAGAAATAGAAGTCACTATCGGATGTGTTGGAAATGGATTCCCATTTAGGATTTACCAACAAAAAATAACAAAGGCACGTGTCTTGTATAATAGATTTGATAAGAAAGAGCAATCCAGAACACCTAGGTGCAAAATTGGCATTTTGACTCAAAATGATCTAATCAAAGTTAGCTAGCCCATAAATTACATTATTCCATTTAGGGATACCCTATCCAAAATTGGCACTTAAATATGTCATTTTCACATCATTTAGCATGTTTTAGTGTTTTTTGGCCAAATTGTGCATTTTAGGTGGAAATTGGCCAAAAGCTTGGTCGTAGGTTATCGGTGGCCAGTTTTAGGTGTCTAAAAATAAGAAAACTTAGTTGTGTTTGTTAATATCCCAATAATAGTAGGATATTAATAGGTTTATTATGAACATTAAAAATTTATAAGATAAAGATGAATACCTTTTAAGGTTGATTAAATTAGGTATAAGAATGTCGCCAAATTTCCTAATGGAATAATTGAACATGTTTATTTGAGTAGAGGAGAAACAAATAGATAAACATCTCACTCATGCTAAAAAAACCAATTTTTTTTCATATAGTAAGGGAGAGGAACAACTTATGGAATCTACCTTGAATGATCAGGATCGTTCTACCAAGATTCATAAAATTAGTCAATACTATGCAAATCAACTTATCATAGACCTAACAACTTCTTTACCTATGAATTTAATTGATATACTACTTCTAAAGAGAAAGAATAGGTGATTTACCTAATGTAACATACCCAAGTTGATCCTACATATATGGTATATCTTGGAGTTATTCCTAAATAGAAAAAACCTTTACATGCTTTGTAACACGTTTCACCTAATATAGATCATACTTTTTCAACCATTAATAGACTCTCTCCCCTTCGCAAAGGCAAGGGATAAACGACTCATTGTATATTGGGGGTATTATGAAAACAATTTAGTGAGTTCATCTCAACCAACACATACTTTGGTGAAATGATAAATGACACCCCAAAACCTATAATATTCATATAGTGCACAACGGCAAATTCTTATGACTTTATATCAACCACCTATGAATCAATGACAAACTTACTCAAATCAAAGAGTAAACCTAAATCAAACTACTTGACATAGGTTTCATATCCCTACCAAGACCACCCAAGGAAAATTTACACCCTAACAAAATTATATTCCACCAACCAATGCATCAAACATGCAAGAGTGGAATTTGATGAAGGAGATAGTCTCAAGGCTTGAGATAGGAAACATAATTAAGAAGTATAAGTTTGATGATATATGCCCATATCTATTTTACTTAATAATTATCCAAGTCCCATTTCCACCTCATTTTGAGGCTCCCAAATTTGATAAATACAAAGGGAAAGGTGACCCTTGAGAGCATGTTTAGGGCTTTTTTGTACTCTACTAAGAAATAACCTATAACAATGTTTATCTACTTCACTTATTTCCATGTAGTTTGGATGGACAAGATCTAGATTGGCTCCTTAAATTACCTCTGGGATTGGTAACATACTAGAATGATTTATCAAAGAAGTTTATCAACCATTTATCTTATAACATAGAGCATGATTTAACAATGGTTGACTTATGCAATGCAAAACAAGGAAGTACAAAATGCTTCATAGCATACTTAGAATGGTGGAGAGCATTAGTTTTATTCTTTCAACACAATTTTCTAGATAAACAATTGGATGATATTTTTGCACAAAACTTGCACCCTGAGGTGGATCATAATTTATGACTCGCCTGTGCCAATACATTCAAGGAGATAATAGACAAAAGTGTGAAAATTGAGAAGGGAATCATTATTAGGGGCCTTTTAGAGATTTATCTATAGGATAAAAACATCTAATCAGACCCAATGACCTATTTAAACTACTACTATGAAACAACCCAAGCTTTTTAATAAGAATAAGAACATGGTGGGAAATGGAGTAACATAATCTAGGAATGTGCAAATAGTACAAGATCTATTGGCTCCAAATTAAAAATAACCCCACCCACTCCATCAAACACTTTGAAATGAACTCCTTTATGAAGGACATTTAATGAGTATAGATTATTCATCAATCTCGGAGAGCCTGTTGAGGTAGTATTCTAAAAGTGGGTAGCATATAATTTGATTGTGTGGCCTATACCAAATAATTTCTAGAAGATCAACCTAAACTTGATTGGTATTGGGAAGATTAGTTTTTTAATTTCCATCTTGATTGGTCTAGAATCAACCTGAACCATCCATCCTGAGATTGAGATGTGTGGTTGAGGATTAATTCTATTTTTTGAATTAATTTTTTAATTATCCTCATCATGAAATTGTAGGAAGGGGTAATTAAGAGGTATGGAGGGCATCACAGAAGGCATTGATGAGGCATGGAGGGCATGCATCCTAATATTTATGGTATTTATGGCCTAGGGATGTCTTCCCAAGAAATGAGGTCACTTGATGATGAAAGTATTCAATATTCATTTCCAAAAATAAATTTTCAACAAGTTTCCATGGAATTATTTATTAGGCCTTGATTTGGGTTAATTAGATCTTAAACATGATTTAGAACTTTGTGCACAAATTACCCAAATTGATCAGAAGGCCTTTTTATTGGTCCTAAATTTCACTGGATTAGAAATAGAAGTCACTATCGGATGTGTTGGAAATGGATTCCCATTTAGGATTTACCAACAAAAAATAACAAAGGCACGTGTCTTGTATAATAGATTTGATAAGAAAGAGCAATCCAGAACACCTAGGTGCAAAATTGGCATTTTGACTCAAAATGATCTAATCAAAGTTAGCTAGCCCATAAATTACATTATTCCATTTAGGGATACCCTATCCAAAATTGGCACTTAAATATGTCATTTTCACATCATTTAGCATGTTTTAGTGTTTTTTGGCCAAATTGTGCATTTTAGGTGGAAATTGGCCAAAAGCTTGGTCGTAGGTTATCGGTGGCCAGTTTTAGGTGTCTAAAAATAAGAAAACTTAGTTGTGTTTGTTAATATCCCAATAATAGTAGGATATTAATAGGTTTATTATGAACATTAAAAATTTATAAGATAAAGATGAATACCTTTTAAGGTTGATTAAATTAGGTATAAGAATGTCGCCAAATTTCCTAATGGAATAATTGAACATGTTTATTTGAGTAGAGGAGAAACAAATAGATAAACATCTCACTCATGCTAAAAAAACCAATTTTTTTTCATATAGTAAGGGAGAGGAACAACTTATGGAATCTACCTTGAATGATCAGGATCGTTCTACCAAGATTCATAAAATTAGTCAATACTATGCAAATCAACTTATCATAGACCTAACAACTTCTTTACCTATGAATTTAATTGATATACTACTTCTAAAGAGAAAGAATAGGTGATTTACCTAATGTAACATACCCAAGTTGATCCTACATATATGGTATATCTTGGAGTTATTCCTAAATAGAAAAAACCTTTACATGCTTTGTAACACGTTTCACCTAATATAGATCATACTTTTTCAACCATTAATAGACTCTCTCCCCTTCGCAAAGGCAAGGGATAAACGACTCATTGTATATTGGGGGTATTATGAAAACAATTTAGTGAGTTCATCTCAACCAACACATACTTTGGTGAAATGATAAATGACACCCCAAAACCTATAATATTCATATAGTGCACAACGGCAAATTCTTATGACTTTATATCAACCACCTATGAATCAATGACAAACTTACTCAAATCAAAGAGTAAACCTAAATCAAACTACTTGACATAGGTTTCATATCCCTACCAAGACCACCCAAGGAAAATTTACACCCTAACAAAATTATATTCCACCAACCAATGCATCAAACATGCAAGAGTGGAATTTGATGAAGGAGATAGTCTCAAGGCTTGAGATAGGAAACATAATTAAGAAGTATAAGTTTGATGATATATGCCCATATCTATTTTACTTAATAATTATCCAAGTCCCATTTCCACCTCATTTTGAGGCTCCCAAATTTGATAAATACAAAGGGAAAGGTGACCCTTGAGAGCATGTTTAGGGCTTTTTTGTACTCTACTAAGAAATAACCTATAACAATGTTTATCTACTTCACTTATTTCCATGTAGTTTGGATGGACAAGATCTAGATTGGCTCCTTAAATTACCTCTGGGATTGGTAACATACTAGAATGATTTATCAAAGAAGTTTATCAACCATTTATCTTATAACATAGAGCATGATTTAACAATGGTTGACTTATGCAATGCAAAACAAGGAAGTACAAAATGCTTCATAGCATACTTAGAATGGTGGAGAGCATTAGTTTTATTCTTTCAACACAATTTTCTAGATAAACAATTGGATGATATTTTTGCACAAAACTTGCACCCTGAGGTGGATCATAATTTATGACTCGCCTGTGCCAATACATTCAAGGAGATAATAGACAAAAGTGTGAAAATTGAGAAGGGAATCATTATTAGGGGCCTTTTAGAGATTTATCTATAGGATAAAAACATCTAATCAGACCCAATGACCTATTTAAACTACTACTATGAAACAACCCAAGCTTTTTAATAAGAATAAGAACATGGTGGGAAATGGAGTAACATAATCTAGGAATGTGCAAATAGTACAAGATCTATTGGCTCCAAATTAAAAATAACCCCACCCACTCCATCAAACACTTTGAAATGAACTCCTTTATGAAGGACATTTAATGAGTATAGATTATTCATCAATCTCGGAGAGCCTGTTGAGGTAGTATTCTAAAAGTGGGTAGCATATAATTTGATTGTGTGGCCTATACCAAATAATTTCTAGAAGATCAACCTAAACTTGATTGGTATTGGGAAGATTAGTTTTTTAATTTCCATCATGTTATCAGCCATGTTGTTTACTGATGCATACAACTAAGACATCTTGTTAAGGAATTGATCGAAAGTGGAAAAATAAAAGTGAACCAAATAATAAAAAACACTAACCAAGACATGGGAATTTACAAGGACCCATTTAATAAGAATAATCAATAGAAACCATAGAGGAACAATCAAGGTCAAGGTGAGGGAAAATGTCAACAAAGTCAAGGTCAAAAGCCTAATCAACATATTCATAATTAGGATCATAATACCCAAACTAATAACTTGGGTTACAATAATATGTCATATGTTTGTAATATAACCATGGGACATATTTATGAAAATATGTTTCCACCATCACTATTAAAAATCATGAATTATCAAATACATCTCAAAGTATTGGACCCCCTATTAGGGTGAACACCCTCTTCCTCAAGTAATGCCACACCAATTTTAAGCAATTCAGTTACACCTCAATTTTAATGGGTTACTATCTTTGGATCTCCACCTACTTATTCTAAGTATAATGAATCCTCATCAACTCAAAATTATGCAATCATAACTAACTACTCAGAAGTTACACTCCAGGGTCCTTCTCCCCCTTCTAATTATAACAACTCCTTGCTAACTATAGATTATGCAATTACAACTAGATACTCATGAGTCACCATCTAAGGCCCTTTTCCTTCTTCCAACACTTGACCAAATCTAAACACTATGCCTTCTCATCCCAAGATGAATACAGTATTGGCCAAGTCCAAACCATTTTGTTATTATATTGAGAAGCCATATACCATTCAGGACCATCTAAATAAATTCCCTACATGAATTCTATCCTAGATCTTTTGCATACATCAAAAGTCCATAGAACTATATTGAATGACTTTATTCAATAGTTCACTATTCCAAAAGATATTAGTTTTTACTAATTATAGACACTTATAGGACATTTATCTCTAAGCCAATAAATTACATTTGATCAAAGAGATATGTCTTCCCTTAGTCCAAGCCACAATATCCCCTTGTATATTGAAGTCATTATAGAAAATCATAAAATCAAGTGGGTTATTATAGATAATGGTTTAGGGTTGAACATTGTGTCACTCAATTTGATATAATGATTGGGTTATACTTCCAAGGACATCCAGCCTGAGATAATCATGATCAAGGCTTATGACAATGTTGAAAGGGAATCTTCTAGAACTATCTATTTGCTAATCATTATTGGGTCTATATCCCATGATATTTTATGCCATACCATGGACATTGAATTTACATATAATATAATTCTTGGTCATCCTTAGATCCACAAAGTATGGGTTATCCTATCTACCTTACACCAATGCCTCAAATTCCCCATGCTAGAAACGAGTTTACCATTTATGTCGATTTGTAGGCCTACCAATATTACAAACACCTAGAGGATAAATTTCATAATTATAACTGTTGCCCTAGTTATGAATTCATAATGAATAAGAATAAAAAAATAGTTTTGAAACTACCCAAGTCTAATTATATTAACTCAAGTGACCTTGTTTCCACTTTAATCTATCTATTTGCCATAATATTTACAAACTAGCTCCCTATTGAGGATGCAAGCATTTCCATGTACCATTTAAAATATGCCTTTCATATTGAAAAATTACCCAAGTCTCCTAATTCTTATGATATACCTAAACCTTTTGAAGCTCTTTACAGTCCCAACATGATATGGCAAAAGAAAAAAACACACAAAAACCATTAGTGGCATTTGCACTAGTAACTTCACCAAATAAAGATAAAGAATCCTTTATTGAAATAAATTTGTTATATTTTTATGACCTTGATAATTATTTTCAAAATACCAAGTACCCTATACCTAATCGTATTATGGTTAACTTGGATCATATAGGTAAAGACCTTGGGTCATGAGAACAAGGAATCATGTAACCATTATTAGCTAGTAAAGCTACTATGAGTTAATGCCTCAGATTTATAATGATTTGGGGTAACCTCATGTATTTTGATAATGATTCCTTTGAATCAAATCATGATGAGACTTGCAAAATTAACATAATATCCCATTACAGTGATTATGATGAGCTATCTAGCATAGACCTATTTGACTCTAATTTTATTATGATCATTACATCCTATTATCCACTTAACCTTTTCCATCTTGACCTTATATATTGGGACCAAGAAAACTATGTCATACCCTTGGATGAATTTAATAATGAGGAGTCTATTGCCACGTACATGGGACTCAAAGATGGATTGCTAATTAGATATCAAAAATAAGGGTTTGGCTTCTCATTGGATCTTGCCACCTACTATGTAGAGTAGGTAAACTTTCTTGGTCACTCAAAAGATAAAACATTGATATCTTCAGGTGAAAAAATATTTGAGGCACTAATTGGTCATGTAGAAATTAAATAAAAATATGATCCCTTGAGTGAAAACCTATTTTAGGAATTCTTGGTTTAGGAAAGTTTGATCATCTCTAAAAGAAGCACAGGGTCCACCAAGTCCTAGCTCTACAACCAGTGTCAATATCACTACTAAATAGGATAAAGTATTTGGGCATGTTGATTTAGACTTTCTAGATATATTTTAAAATTAGCCATTACCTGAACAAAAAAACTCAAATTCATCTCACTATCTTGAGCTTTAGGATGAATAAATAGAAGCTGAAGTAGAATAATAGAACCATAATCAAACATTGCCACCATCTTAGAGGATGGTTATACTCTCCTTGTTTAAAAAAACATTGAAGTGAAACTAGGACCTTATGAAGATCCTAAAATTGTTTATCTAGGAACATCCCTCACTAATGAAGAACGTGACTATATTTTCACCATTCAAAGGGATTTTATAGATAGGGCTTATTTAGACATGCCAGGCCTAGAACCTGAATTGGTTATACATTGCCTTGTTTTATATCTAGATGCCAAGCTAGTCAATAAAAAATTAAGAAAAATGCATCCTCACATTTATATTTTAGTAAAGAAGAGATGGAGAAACTATTGGGAGATGGCTTAATTAGATCACTGGATTATTCTGAATAGACATCAAACATATTTCTAGTTAACAAGAAATCACAGGGCATTCACTTATGTACTAATTTCAAAGATATCAATAAAGTGTGACCTAAAGATCATTTCCCTTTGCCTAACATCGACATGATTATCAAATCTATTGTTGGGTATGATATGCTATCCCTCATGGATGGTTTCTTTGGATATAATTAGATCAAAATATCTCAAGAGGACCAACACAAAACTATGTTGACTAAACCATGTGGAACATTCTATTACAAAGTCATGCCTTTTGGCTTGAAGAATGCTGGGGCCACCTATCAGTGTGCTATGAATGCCATTTTACATGACATGATGCATGATATTATTGAGGACTATGTTGATGATATTCTATCAAAATAAAGAACACATACTAGACATCTTAACATTCTATGAATAATTTTTGAGAGACTTATCAAATGTAAGGTTTATCTAAATCATAAGAAGTGTGTCTTTGGAATCACTTTAGGAAAATTTGTAGAATTCATTGTATCAAAAAGAAGGATTGAAGTGGATCCTACTAAGGTCAAGGCTATCATAGAAATTCCTCCACCTTCTAATCTGAAATAGCTCCGTAGCTTGTAGGGAAAGATTTAATCTATTTGTAGGTTTATTTCATAGTTGGAAGATAAGTGTCATCCTTTCACGTACCTCTCAAATAAGGGGGTCAATTTTCAATTAGAAGTTGAGTGTCAATAATCATTTTCAAAGCTCAAAGCATACTTGGCCAATCCACTAGTTTTGAGACTGCCAACACCTAGAAAACCATTACTTCTCTATATTTCATCCACATAATATGCATTGGGGTCATTCTTAGCCCAACATGATGAACAAGGAAAATAACACACATTATATTATTTGAGTTTAACTCTTGTATCATACAAGAATAATTATATATCTATTAAGAAGGCTTGTTTATCAATGATGTTTGCTTCCCAAAATTTATGACACTACATGCTAAATAATAAAACCATTTTTATTACTAAAGTGTACCCTCTAAAGTATTTATTATCTAAGGAAACTCTTACAGGACACATGGCTAAATGGGTCATGCTATTGAGTGAATTAGATGTTGAGTACCCAAACTAAAAGGCTATTAAGGGGAAGGTTATTGTAGATCAACTTGCATAAGCTCCTATTATTGATATTCAACCACTCACATTTGATTTTATATATGATTCTATCATGGAAATAGAAGAAGTGGCTCATGACCTTGAATAACAGAAGTTATACTGTGATGGCTCCTTTACATCTAATGGATCTAGAGTTGGTATTTTGTTGGTCACACCACAAGGGGACCTCATTACCAAGGCCTTTAATATCAACTTTAATTACACCAATAATATGACTAAGTATGAATATATTATTTTAGGACTTCATTATGCAATACATTGGGATATACAATAGTTGGTGGTCTATGGAGATTCTCAATTGATTATTAATCAGGCCAAAAACCAATACTAGACTCAAGATGAAAATATTGTACCTTACAAGCACATTGTGTAAAATTCATGTCCCACTTCAAGTTCCTATAGTTTGAATAGGTACTACATAATAATAATAGATCATTCAATGCAATGGATAAAATTGGGTCCATGGTAAAAATTTATAGCAGTGTCAAAGAGTATCAATTTATCATTAGGAATATTTTATAGCTTGCTCACATATTTATAGATTTAGAGAGGGTATGCACAATTGTTAGTCCCAATCCCCCACCTAAACTAACTTGGTTCTAAGACATTTATAATTATTTCCATGACCAATTTTCCCCCTGCTTTTCACACAATAAATAGAAAATATTCCTTCATTGCATAACCCATTATACCCTCCTTGCGAACATGTTTTATCATAAAGACTATGATGGAATGCTTATTTTATATTTATCTTAAGGAGAATCCAAGTTAGCGCTTAAGGAGGTTGACAAAGGAATGTGTGGGGCCCATACTACTAGTGTAGTCTTAGGCAATAAACTTCTCAAAATAAGGTACTATTAGACCATGATGGAAATATATTCTTGTAATTATGTCAATAAGTGTGTTACTTTCTAGAAACATAGTAATTTGATACACACACCTTCCTTACCACTAAAACTGATCACAACACCATGGCCATTCTCTACATGGGGTCTCGATCTTATTGGGAAAATAAACCCAACCTATCATAATGACCACAAACATATTCTCACTACTATTGAGTATTTTACAAAGTAGATTAAAGCCATTCCTCTCACTTAAATCATAGGGAAGTAGATTGCCAAATTTATCTATTACCATATCATTTATCGATATGGTATCCCAGCTTGTATTATATCTGATAATGGTAGATAATTTGTAAATAGAGATGCTAAAGATCTTTGTACCATGTTCAAAATAAAGCATAAAAATTCCACACCATATAAATTGCAAGGTAATGGTCAAGATGAGGTGTCTAATAAGACCATTGTTTTAATCCTAAAGAAGATCATTAACGATGCTGGCTATAACTAGCACTTGAAAATTTTTCTTGCCCTTTGAGACTATTACACTAGTCATCAAATTCCCATAAGATCCACTCTATATTCCCTAGTTTATGGCACATAGGCTATTATCCCGATCAAGGTCAAGTTACCTTCATTATGGGTATCTTTGGATAACATTGTGATGGTGAAGATTAAAGATTTTCTAGGTTATAAGAGCCAAAACTCCTTGCTATCAAGCATTTGGCTGCCCTAAATAACTTGAGAGTATATAAGAATAGATTGCATCACACATATAAAAAGTACATTCTCCCTTGGGAGTTTGAATTTGTTGACTTGGTCTTGAAAGAGAACCAAAAGAACACCAATGTTAAACATAAGAAGGGTAAGTTCCAACCCAGTTAGCTGGGCCCATACATGGTTACAACAAACTATGGATCCGGGGCATACAAATTGGCTACTCAAAATGGTGAAGAGGTCCTAGAACCCATGAATATTTTACATCTCAAGTGGTTATACATTTGATAGAATTTTTTGAACCATTATCTACAAGAGACCTTACTTAGGGCCAACTTGTGCTAAAGTCATTTATTCCACCATTATACTTAGACACTGGACCATTGTAATATTATGTACCATTTCACTCTAGACCATTGTAACCATAAATTATTATACTCTTTTATTCCACTCTAGATTGTTGTAACCATAATACCTTGGATTGTTATACCATCTATACTATTGTAACCCCCAAACCATTGTCACTTGGATCATTTATGTTCCATTAAACCAATTTTATTTTCATTATGGACCATTGTATCTTAGACCATTATACTCATTAACCAATTATGATCTTGATTATTATTCAAGGCATTTTTGACACATTCAATTCCCATTATAGGAATTAGCTTAGCTACATCAGTATTTTTAGCCTCTTTTATAGTTAAATATATAAGAATATATTAGTGCATGGTTTTTGGCTACTAGAGATTTCCTTGGGATTTCTTTGCTACTATGTACTATTATATTTTAGCTATTGTTTGGTAGGAATTATTTATTTGATAGGATCACCATTCCATTACAGTCAGTTTTAGTTGTTATTGGAATGATTTCCCTTGGATGTGCATCTCCTTGGCTTATGGTTCCCTGTACCTTTGTTTATATCTGCATATCCCCATTGTAGTTAGTTTAGATATTGTTTGAAATCATACCTATGGAAGTGCATATCCTTAGATAGGTAGTTCCATATACCATTTCTTAATATTATGTTTCTGTCTATTATCTAAAAAACACAAACAACCATTATAAATTGATAGGCAAATAACCAAACAACATTGCATTGTCCCTTTGTTTCTTCTAATCCTGTGCACTCTCAACATTTTGAAAGAAAACCAATCCATGATCTCACCATTTTGTGAGATATTTGTGTGAATTATTTATTTGAATAAAGATCCATTACTACACTTTTGATTTCTCTTATGATCTCACCATTTTGTGAGACCATTCCCATATTTCTTCTACATCACAATCATGTGTTGAGTATTTTCATTGATGTCAAAGGTGAATGGAAAAATATTAGAAGTGTTTGAGGTGACAAGGTGCATGGAAAAATGTTTTCATGAGAGAGTGTTGTCATGAGATAAAGAGAAAGAGAGAATTTAAAGGCAACTAATGTCTTATGCCTGCATAAAAGGTACATGTCATTAATGTCAAGTGCATAAAAAGCCTAATCATGACATGAAGAGGTATGTTCATGATGAAATGAATGAACATAGGGATGTGAAGGTTGTATGTCATTGTTTGAGCATATGAATAAGGTATAGAAGCATTCATGAGAGTTTCAAGGTGAGCCTAAAGGGGTAGTACCTTTAGTCTACATATGCACCTAGATCACTCTTAAACCCTTCCTAGCCTAATGAGGTATGAAGATAAGATTTAAAGGTAAGTATGCACATGTGATAATGGAAAAAGTTAAAATAAGTTATTTTAGGTATGATCACAAAGTTTTAGGTCAATATTTGAAGGAAAAGTGTATGAATCACTATTTTAGGCATTCACAAGCTTATAAAATAAGGTCTCAAACTTGAAAAGCACTTTCAGACATTCATTGGCATGTGTAACCTATGCATGGGAGTTTGAGATGCTAATTATAGACAAGGAAGGGTTATAGATAAGATATCTAGGCATTAGTTTTGTATTCACGTGGCAGTCCTTTATGAATAATCATTAACACCAAAACCTATGTTAAACCTCCCTAAAACCCTAATAAGGACCTGATATGAAATATTTTTTTCAAAATATCTTAGGATGAATTCAAATTACTAGATAAGATATTGGATCATGCACTAAAATCTCCCAGGTACCTCCAATTGGTGGTGGTTAGTCAAATGAGAGAGAAAATACATAGATACAAGCTTATTTGTTAAGAAGTTGTAGCTCTCAAAAGCTGAATTGATCATGAAAATAAAATGAATGGTAGAAGAAGCTAGAGACTCATTTTACATGTCCATGATGGTTTTTTAATAGGTTATAGTTTTTAAGTGTTCTAATTTGTTCATCCAAGTAAGCCATTTGTAGATAGACCTAATGGTGTGAATAGTGTAAAACCTAGGCAGAGATGAAAAGATAAATTTGAGGGTCTATGCATGATAGATTGTTGTAATAAAGTGCATGAAGAATCCATTTATGAATTTTATGTCATGATCATGCTCTGGAGAAGCTTTAGAGGTTAGTGTCTATGGTGAAAAAGTTGCTCACAAAATTGCCTATCTGGTTTATATAAGATTATGAGATATAAGGTGAATAAATTGGTTTGCAAGACCAATATTTTCCATTAGACCATATGAATTTTATATTCAAGGATGTTAAATATATATCATATGACTATTTTTATGCATTAATATTCATGACAAGTTTTTTCATAGGCATTGGTGGTCTAATTCATAATGACTAGTTTTTGGGATGAATTGGCAATTTTTAAGTGAGTTGCAGAGATGTTCTTGAGATTTTATCTCATGAGTGAAGGTGTTACAAGAATTCGATGATGAAATTGAGGTCATGGATAATTTTTATAAATGTTTCATTTGTCATAGTTGAGTAAATTAAGGGTGTTTAGGCTTCATTATTGTAAGACACACTTTTGAGGTACAAAAGTCTAATATGGTAGTTTATCTTAAAAGAGCTTTCATAGTATGAATGAAAGATGCAAGTATAATAAAGAATTGAAGAGGTCAGAAGATTTATTTGGATAAGTATTTGAATGGTTATTTTCTTTTTATATAAATCCATCTGGGCCCAAGAATATCAAGTTTGACATTAAGAGGGCAAACCTAATACAATTAGGTCTCCATGAGACCTAAAGGAGGAATAAGGCCTAACTGAGTTATGGTAGACTAAAAGGGGTTCAAATTGTGATTGAACCATGTTCATAATATGTCTTAAGACCTATTTTGTGTCTAAACTAAGAGGTTAAAGGTATGTGGCTGACGAAGTGGTGTGTGACCATGAGACTAGTCTATAAACAAGGTAGTTTAGGCCTATTTGATGTATGCAAAAGAAGTGAATAAAATTATACATAGTTGAGAAAAATGAGGTATTGAAATGAGACCATAATAGAAGAGCAAAGGTGTGGTGATCAAAATTTATGAATTGGTTGAGTTGGTGCTCAACTGAATTTAGTCTTTTTTATAAGACATTAGTCCATTTGAAAATATCATAGTGGGTTTTATTCCTGTTGAGGGTTTCTCACTCATATATGTGTTATCTTGTTTCATAATCATTTGGATGATTCATTATGCATTACTAGATCACTATGTTTCTTTCATGGTTCATGAATGATTAAGTATAAATGAAATAAATTTTTGAAACACTAATTCATCCCCCTCTTAGTAATTGTGTTTCCAATAATTGGTATTAGAGAGTGGTCTTTTGAATCAAGACTAACAACTTAAAAGAGATCCTAGAAGGACAAACATGTCTAGTCAGCAAATATAAGGAGGTTATTCAACCAACAAGGTCCCTCTCTTTATTGGGACTAACTATGCATTTTGGAGCATTATAATGAATAAATATCTAATGTACTTGGGATATGACATATAATAATTTGTTATTAATGGATTTACTCCACCTCCTATACCATGAACTGATGTATTAGGAAAGAAGGCAAGTGAAAACAACTCTAAGGAAATGAATGCCATCCTTTGTGGTATTTCAGAGGTAAAATTTGTAAAGGTCATGCATTGTGATATAGCCAAAGGGATTTGGGAAAAGTTGAAAACCATATATGAAGGTGTAGTCATATAAAATGTGATAATTGGTAACTTGAGTGTGGCTTATGACACCCAACCCATAGTTCCCTCTTGTTTTTTCTCATGACCCTTTTAGGCACCTTTTCACTGATTCCTAGTCATCCATAGCCTTCTACATAGTGATTCCACCTCCTCCAAGCTACTTTTCCTATGAAAATTCCATACCCCTAAGTCTCGTACCCTTAGGACAATAGTTCCCAACTTGGAGTATAGCACTAGACCTTAGGGTGTCTGAGTTTTTTGCTCCTATCTAATCACATTTTGAGCCCAAACGACCATTTTTTCTTGATTCTTCTTTTGCATTATGTTGGACTAGCATGAATGCATTCGACCCATGACCAAAAAATCTCTATAAAAGACCATTCAAATTTTATTTATAAGGGGTTGGAAAATATTTGAAAGCAAAAAAGAATAAAAACAAAACTACTCAGGCATATTTCCCTATTCTCTGCATATATCAATCTAATATAGCCATAAGCTTATTTAAACCCTTACACCAGTCTCGAGCCACCTTAAGCACACCTAATTTTAACATTTTGCATCTTCATACACACTATTGCACAAAGCACATCAAGTGAGAGAACTACATATGGATTGATCGCTCTTCAGAGTATTGGTATGTAGACAATGTGCCCACAAAAGGGGTGTGGATACATGTTTAGTACATCTTACACATACAACCCCCTATTTCTCAAAGTTTGTCAAAGCATAATGGAGTCTAGGGTTTGAAGACTAAATCAACTATATAGGGAGTTCTAAAGACATCCAACATCCAAAATTTCCCAGGTAGGTTCACATAGAGACAATAGACAAAAATAAAAAAAGCTCAGGCCTCCAAGACAATAATGATAAAAGAAGATGATAGCACTAGACCCCAGGGTGTCCTATTTGAGTTCTCCTATCCTTTCATGAAACAAAGGCTAGATCCTGATTCATGATACTATCACAGTCTTACATAATAGATTCTAGACCCTGTCTTAACCATCTCAATGTAGTTTAAGCTAAGTTACATTTCTCCTCACTTATTACTATATTTAAAAATGTTTAAATTATAATTAAATTATACAAATTAGTAGCTTAATTATCCCAATATTATTTACTAATTTAATTAGCTTAGACCCTTAACTAAATTAGCAATAAGACTCCAATATTCTCAAAATAGTTAAATCATTTGGTGATCCCAACTTCATTTGCACACAAAAACCCTAGGGTAAATTCCTTATTAATTTTTTCAATAATTTTTTGATTTTTTACTTACATATTTAAATCAAAAATTCAATTTAATTTTTAAAATTCCATAGTAATTTAAAAAGATATATTTTTCTTCCAAACCCTAGTTGCACATACTAGGTCCCTTTAAATCAAGAAATTTCTAATTTTTTACCTACATATTTAAATTAGAAATTTGCATTAAATTTTAAAATTCCATAGTAATTTTACAAATAAATCATTTTTAAAACCCTAGTTGCATATACTAGGTCCCTTTGTTTACTTGAGGTATCACATTACATCTCAAATCATATTTCACATAATAACAACAATGGATCTCACTTAGTTACACATATTTCTTGCCTTTTTTGCAAATAATAAGGAGACCATACTCAGTATTATCATGTACATGAATGATGAAGTTTACCATATTTTAGTATAAATATTCATTCTTTGCATTTCATAATATGGGATGATATTAAGAGAGTTATGGTTAAACATGTTAAGTTACCTTTTGCCTCACCTCCCTTAGAGCCTTTATCCCATGATAAGTTATGTTGCATGGTCCATTTTAATCTTCCCTAGGTCACTACCCATCACCGAAGAACCTAGTTGACACCCTTTATCCCTCTAGCACCTTGACCTGTTGATTATCTTCACTCTCCTCCCATAGCTACTACTAGTCTTATATGGATAGTAGATAATGTAGTTAGAGATGTTACTCAATGTGCTATAATACCTCCCCTACCTAGTGAGGAACCCTACCACCCTCCTATTCCTTCCCATACTAGGCCTAACCTACTTATATAGGCAAATCTGTGCAAAGCATATGATATTATTGATCATTTGAAAAACACACTAGCTAAGATTTCCATGTTAGAACTACTTTAGAAAGACAATGTGTTCAAGGACATTCTTTATTAGGAACTCACTTAGAATTCTATGCCCATTGATTTAGAGCCTTCTTATTCTACATCAGTGGTCAACATGTTAAAAACTATCAAAGATGCTATTTATTTTGATCTTAAGGACATGCAATCCTAAAAAATTATTGATCAAAATTTACCACTATTCATATAAGCACAAGTCAAAACTAATGTAATTAAGAGATTTCTAGTTAATAGTGGTTCCAGACTTAATATATGTAATATTACATTCTTACATATCATGGGCATAGATATAACATCCATATAAAAATCATATAAGAATATTAGAGGATTTGATGATATACCATGATAAATATTGGGCACCATTTGTTTGGATATCATGATAGGGTAAAAAACCCTCTCTACAAAGTTCTAGGTTATGCTAGGTCCTCTTCATGATAATATTTTACTTGGATGACCTTGGATACATGCTACAAGGGCAATTATTTCTACTCTTCATTGATGTGTTAAGTTTCTCCATGAAGGATACCTATACACATGCCCAACAGATAACTAGCTATTCAGATATTGCTGAATTATAGAGTCATTTTTGACTATTTTTGTAGATGGGACACCTCATATAATTGTTTAGTCCCCACATCATTACATTTCTCTTGATTAGATACATACATATGAGGTAGGAGAGACTAGCACAACTCATACTCCTCCACTTATAGTTGTGTCCTTAGCTCCAAATACTTATCTATTCATAACAATTTAAGCCATTCCATTTACTCCATTAGTCATAGTTCCTACACCTATTACAATTATACAATCACTGATAACAATTCCAATAGTAATAGTTAATTTTATAGATGCAACTCCTCTATTAGTTACAGTTACTTTGATAGTTACAAATACTCTCATAACACTATCATCTTCTACTACTACAATTGATGAGACTCCCATATCATAGTTGCCCCTTGTGGTAATTCTGAGTTACCATATGTACATGATATTAATATAGATTCCTAAGCTACTTCAGATGATGATACAACAACCACACTCATAGATGACTATTTGTGTGGATTGAGCTTTACACTAATTGGCCCAAGAGAGTATTGAGATGACTCTAGAGCTCTAATTAGACATCATACATCACTCTTAGAATCTCACACTACACTCTTAGGATATACTCCACATCCACAACCATAGACATATCACCTAACACATATAGTTCATATGGTACCTTTATGGATATAGAGCCAATCATTTAGATTTAGGTAGGCATCACACAAAATCAACCATAAATTATAGTACATATGTTACTTGATCATGGGTTAATCAAATTACCTATAATATGACATAGATCTATTAGTAGGTTATCACAGCAAGATAGTTTCCCATTTTATCTTTTTCATAGGATCATAGGCCATTATATAAACTAATGTACAAATTTATAGTAGATATTAGATAAACTATAGGTTGAAGGTATTATTTAGATTACATCACCACTAGCACCAACTTCACCACTTCCACCAAAGCCATCTACTAATAGAGCTAAATGTCCCAAAGGAGACTCAAAATCTTCACCACTAAAGCAACCTTCAATTCACCATTGACAAGATGACACCATTACAAGTTATAGATCTCTGAATACACAAAGAGTATAGGTCTTATTGACATTTGAGGAGATAACCACCATGCATACATACTCTGTGACATATGATGATACTTATGATGATGATTTTGAGGCAATTGATGATGGCTGTGTTCCCTTCCTCCATATTTGTCCCTAGTGAGCTCCATATTTAGACCCTTTACCCCCTCTAACCTAGTCTTTTACATCATTGTGTACATTTGCTTATTTTAAATTACTTGTACTTATTTTCTTTATCCTTACTTGTACATAGTTTTTTTTGCTTATTTTTACATAGTTTTCAATATTCATTGTACATATTCTTCTCATGATTAATTGCACTTAGCTTATATGTCAAAAATACCAAAAATAATACAAAAATTTCAAAATCCAAAAACAATACAAAAATTTCAAAATCCAAAAATAATACAAAATTTCAAAAATACAAAAACATTCAAATAAATCCAAAACACCAAAAACATTTCAATTGTATGCATTATCCATGCTTTACATTTATAATACCATGTTAAACTTACATTTGCTGTTCTATGCTATTGTTTGTCAATTTATCTACATTTCCATGCTTCAATTGATTTTCTTTGAGTGTGTGTAGTGACATCCAAATCCATGATTACTTCACTCTACCCATTGAGGGGGCATCTTAGTTCTACATTCAAGATATACATAAATATATTTACCCACTAGGGGTATCTTCTACATGACTACACCATTCAGGTTATGTAATTCCTACACCACATACTCTAGTTATCAGGATGATGTACATTATTTACTAGCTTACACAGATTACTCTATTAATATTTCACTAGTATATAACACTTGTGTATTTCTTAGCATATACCTAGTCTTGTACTACATGTCTTGCATAATTTCACTTCTTGTTTTGATTAGTTAGATACGATTGTATTTCTAGTATATTACATGCCTTCCTTTTTTGCTTTGCATAGCTAGATGTGATTGCATTTCTTAGTTCCTATTTTATCTCCTATATGTGCCTTAGAACATTTGCCAATGTACTTTGCTTTCATTCTTGTGTGTACCTTAGGACATTTGCCAATGTATTTTGTTTGTAATCTTCTTTGTGATTATGACCCTCATACTAAATTTGATTTTTTTCACTTATATGTGTATGTGGCATTTGAACATGCCTTGTATGCCTAATTTCCAGTTTGAGTGACATGTGACCATGTCCCTTATTTTTTTGGCCCCTTAGCCACTCTTGTATGATTCTTAATTCTTGCCTTGTGTGTTTGTTTCTTGATTTATTTTCAATTGTTTGCAATGCCATTATCCACATCATGCATTACCTTGCTTTCTTGGATGTCATGATGGACATCATGATCTATCCTTCCTTGATAACTAACAACTAACAACTAAAAACTAAAAACTAAAAACTAACATTTATAGTTTTAATTCAATACATTGCACATGCTATTACATTGTTATATCTATCTAGGCATACTCCTATTGGTCTAATAATCTCTTATACAAACCATGCTATATTTTGAGATATCTTGTCAATTATCATTGTTATATCATGTCTTTACATAGCACAACACACTTTCAAGGCTCTTTCTTCTAAGGATAATCATTATAGGGTATTCATTTCTACCCTCAGAAGAGGGGGAAATAAACAAGGGTTTTTCAATAGAGATAAGAGCTCTTACTCGTAAAAAAAAAGCTTTCAAGACACCCAAAACAATATCTAGACTTCAAACTAGGTAGAATAGACTAGGTAGATAGTGATAATTATCAAACAATCATCAATATCAGCTCAAGATAATAACACCAAGATTGAACTATAGTGTTAGATAGTAGGGTGTATAATTTTTATGCTCCTATCTAAACAACAAAAAAACCAAATTTTCTAAAAATGAATAAAAATGCTAGCTCAGCTACAGTTTTGCACATATAAACTAGTTTAGATTTAGTAGTTTTAGTATAGTTTTTCTCAATGAATCCAAATATAGGGGGCATCATGCATGGTATAATGGCTCTCACTTCTAGTTTTAGATTAGGCAATTGGTATAACTTCTAGATCAAAATCCATGTTTTAGACACCAGTGATTGGGGTAATATACAAGGTACATTTGATTTTTTTCTTTCTAAGTTCAACATATTACCCAGGTATTCTCAGTAGTTGTGTGGTTTATTCCATTTACAATTGGTTGACATCAATTTGTAGTGGCTTTCATATAAGCCTAATCTCCATCATTTTTTTGAGTTGGCCAAGAGTGGCCTAGTTTATAGCACACATTACGCTATCCATGCCATAATGTAAGATTATAGAACATTCATGGGCTTCAAGAGCCATCTCATATGATACACAATTTATACAGGTATCAATTTATAGCTTCACTTCATGGGGCAATGATGGAGCCAAAGGTATAGCTATCCTTTGTATTCTTGATCCACTTACTTGGATTGGACACATAGTCCAAACATTGATTAACACATGCATGCTCACATAGATTCACTTAGTGGGTGATGATGGAGCCAAAGGGCCAACCTTTGCATTCTTGATCCACTCTCAAGGTTTAAGCACTTAGCTTCATTCATGATATTAATCTTGGTATAACACATAACCAACATTACTCAACATCATCTAACATCACTCAACATCACAATAGGTTTTGTATTGGTTCACATAATCAGTGAGGTGTATTCATTCCTTTTTTTCCCTCTTTCTCTTACCTAGCTTTGTATATCATTATTATAGATATAACATATCTAGTAAGAACTGGTATACTCTTTGTTTTATCTTGTATATTTACACTTCATGACATGCTCTCTCTATGCATACCCATCATCACACAACTTCATGGGATTCACCCTTGTAGGTAGGTTCAGGTATGCTTTCTACTTTTCCTTTATCCTAGTATTTTGTTTTTATGCATCACTTAAATAAAGGCAACGGGGGGGGGGGGTAAATGTAGTCATATACAATGTGAAAATTGGTAACTTGAGTGTTGCTTATGACACCCAACCCATAGGTCCCTCTTGCTTGCTCTCATGACCCTTCTAGGCACCTTTTTACTGATTCCCAGTCATCCATAGCTTTCCAGATAGTGATTTCACCTCCTCCAGGAAAATTTTCCTATGAAAATTCCATCTCCCTAAGTACCATACCATCAATACAATAGCACCCAAGTTGGACTATAACACTAGACCCTAGGGTGTCCAAGATCAACACTCCTATCCAATCACATTTCAAGCCTAAATGACCATTTACTCTCAATTTATCTTCCTCATTGTGTTAGATTAGCATGGATACATTTGACCTATGACTAACAGATCTTTATAAAATCCCATTTAAAGTTAATTTAGAAGGGGTTGGTAAATATCAAAAAGCAAGCAAGAATATAAGCAAGACTACTCATGCATATTTCCTTATTCTTTGCATACAACCATCCAATACAACCAAAAGATTATTCAAACCCTTACACCAGTCCCTAACCACCTCAAGCACACCCAATTTTAGCATTTTGCATCTTCATACACACTATTACATAAATCACATTAAGTGGGAGAACTACATATGGCTTGATCCCTCTTCAGAGTATTGGTGTGTAGGCAACATGCACATACAAGGGGTGTAGATACATGTTTAATTCATATTACACATACTAACCCCACCTCTTTCTCAAAAATTTTCAAAGAATAATGGAGTCTAGGGTTTGAAGACTAAATCAGCTCTATAGGGAGTTTTGTAGACATCTAACATCCAAAATTTTATAGGTAGGCTCACATAGAGACAACAGACAAAACCTAGAAAGCTCATGCCTCTAAGAGAATAATGGTAGAAGAGGATTATAAAACTAAACCCTAGGGTGTCCTTTTTTTATGGTCATATCCTTTCATGAAATAAAGGCTAGATCTTGATTCATGACATTGTCATAGTCCTAAATAGTAGATTCTAAACCCTGTCTTAGCCATATGTCTAGTTTAAGTTACATTTCTCCTCACTTATTAATATTTTTATAAAGGTTTAAATTTCAATTAAATTATACAAATTATTAGCTTAATTATCCCAATATTATTTATTATTTAATTATCTTAGACCCTTAACTAAATTAAGAATAAGACTCCAATATTCCCAAAATAGTTGAATCAAAAGAAGAAACCAAAGTCAAGTTGCCAAAATTGTAGACCCATTGAAGGTAGTTTGAAAGTATAAGAATTAAAGAGGATAAAAACATTACATCTTATCTATTAAGAGAAGATGAAGTGATAAATGCCATCAGAGGTTTAGGAGAGAAGATAGAAGAATCAAAAGTAGTACAAAAGGTAATAAGATCTCTGACATCTAAGTTTGATTCAAAAGTCTCTTTTATAGAGGAGATCAAAGATCTTAATATACTACAGATGGATGAGCTTCATGGCATCTTGACTATTTATGAAATGAGAACAAGTGATGAAATACCTTCCAAGAATGAAGCTATATTCAAAGCTAAGAAAAAATCACAAGGTAAAAAGGTCAAGGATGATGTTTATATAGATATTTATGATGACAATATAGAAGCAATGTTTGTCAAAAAACTAAGGAAAGGATCAAGTCTAAGGGAAAGTTTCCATTTAAGTTCTTTAACTATGGTAAGATTGGTCACTTTGCATACAAGTGCCCTAAAAAGGATAATAATGAGCATGATGAACATCATGGTGATGATAATAAGTTATATAATACTGACAAGAGCAAATAGAGTTTTAGGAAGTATGAAGGCAATACAGGGTCATTCAAGAATAAGAGAAGTTTATATACCAAATAAGATAGTAGATCCTCTGATATATGTGACACAAGTATATCTATTAGTGATGATGATAATAATGATCATGATAGCAATGGAACTCTATTCATGTCCATATAAATAAACAATGAAGGTCATCCAAAAGGGAAAAGTATTATGGAAAATGAAGAATCAGATGAAGAAGAGGCTAAAGTGAACCTTGAGGTATAATTGGTGAGTGATCTATAAGAGTTGAAGCTCCATAGAAAGAAGAATAAAAAACTAAGATCATTGGTTAAGAGTTATGAGGAAAAAATCAATTTATTTAAAGAGAGACTAAGTAACAACACCAATGAACATGATGTGATCATTAAATAGTTGTAAACTCAAATTAAGGTTGTCACTGCAAGTATTAATACCAAGGAGGAATAATTCACCAAGTTTAGAATACAAATGGAGTCCTTAAAAGGTGAATTAGATTATTCAACAATCAAATTGAAGACACATCAAAAGTTTGAAAAGAGCATTGAAGTCCTTGGTGATATTTTGAATAGTTAGAGGTCTCCACATGACAAGACAGGTCTTGGGTTCAAAGAAGACCAAAAGGAAAACAAGGAGAGTTAGACCTCAAAGGAAAATGGACCATCAAAAAGTGATGATACTAAAAAAGTAAATATGTATGCGTAAAATCTCAAATCTAAGACTCAAACTGATCATCATCAAGTCAAAAAGAATACAACTCCTTAAAGAGACAACACAGATATAGGTACATCATTCAACATCAGACAAACAAGGTATCTGAATAATTTCAATGATTACTATTTTGCATGCCATCAATATGGACATAGAGTTATGGATTGTAGGTGTCATGCTAGAATAAAATCCTCATGGAGGAATAGAATGAATCCTCATTTCAATAGTAGAAGTAGAATTATGTGCTATAATTATGATCAAAGAGGACATATTTCAAGGGATTGTAAGATAAGGCATATGAGGAAGCTTAGTCAATATAAAAGGATACATAGTCATACTACTAAGAAGTGGATAAAGAAGTTAGATTATGTGGATAAGGTGAAGGGGGAGTAGAAGACTAAAGGAAAAGAATCTATGCTAGCTCATACTACCTTTCACATCTAAGATGAAGGCATGAATTGGTATATAGTTAGTGGTTGCTCAAGTCATAAGATAGGGGACAAAATCAAGTTCATTTCATTGAAGAAGAATGCTGTAGGGACATTGAGATTTGGAGATAACACAACTATAAATATTATTGGTAAGGGTATTTTGAGTTTGGATAATGGGAAGAACATGACAAAAAATGTGTTGTAAGTAGAAGGATTAAAAAATAAATTTATTAGTGTAAGTAAAATGTGCAACCAAGGACACACACTAAATTTTCATGATAGAGGGTGTGATATAAGAAGAGCCAAATCAAGAAGGCTAATGACCAATGCTAAGAGGACTGAGAATAATTTGTATGTATTAAATGAGATAAATAAGGAGATATGTTTTATGAGAAACATTGATGAATGTAAGCTATGGAATAGAAGCTTGGAATTCTAAAATTTGATAATATGTTCAAGATAAGATCTAAGAAGTTCATGAAGAATATGCCTAAAATCAACAAACTTGCAAACACACCTTGCAAGGCATATCAACATGGTAAGTAAACTAGAAAAAAGTTCAAGTCTAAGGAGTATTATACTATAAAACATTTATATTTAATACACACTGATCTTTTTGGACCTAAAATAATCCAAAGCTTTCAAGGAGATAATGGTTTTGTGTTACTCATATATGACTACATAAGACTGACTTGGGTAACATTCTTTAAATAAAAGTTTATAAGCTCTTGATAAGTTCAGGGAATTAAAGGCTTTAGTTAAGAATGAAATAAATATAAATATCAAATGCCTAATATATAATATAGGAGGAGAGTTTTGGTCCAATTATTTGATGACTTATGTGAGGTCCATGGGATAAGGAGATAGTTCTTAGCAACCATGACACCTTAACAAAATGGGGTAGTGGAAAGAAAGAATATAATAGTTCAAGAGATGGTAAGGACTATGCTACATGAATCAAGATTATCTTATGGATACTGAAGAGAGGTAGTGAGCATTCAAATCCACAATTTTAATAAAAGATAGATAAAGATTAATGGTAACAAAACCCCCTATGAATTTTTGAAAGGTAGACTTGCTAATGTGGAGCACTTTAGAGTGTTTGGAAGCAAACGCTTCATCAAAAGAGATGATGACGACTTAGGTAAGTTTGATTTTATGTCTAATTAAGGAATATTCTTGGGATACTCATCAATAAGCTCAACCTATAGATGCTATAATAAGAGGTTGTAAAAGATAGTGGAAAGCACTAATGTGAAGATTGATGAGACCAGTTCTAAGAAGTCACACTCTCAATTAAAGGATGTATCAAATAATTTGGACTTCAATAATGAATGAAAAATAATAGAGATAGATGAGGAATAAGAAGTTGAGGAAAGAAAATATTTCAAAGGTCTTTTAAGATAGATTCAAAGAGACCATCCTGAATCACAAATCATTGGCAACAAGGATGTAGGTATACAAACAAAGAGAAATATGGTAAGTAACCTAAATCAAGAGAATGTTACTCTATTTTCTAAGATTTAAGCTAAGAACCTTGTATAATCAATTGAAAACAATTTTCGGATAGGCACTATGAATGAGGATTTAGACCAAATAGAAAAGAATGAGACTTGAAAACTAGTTCCTAGGCCTAAAGATAAGAATGCCATTGGCACAAAATGGATGTTTAGGAATAAGTTGAATGAAGATGGAGAAGTCATGAGGAATAAGGATATATTGGTATGAAAGGGGTATGCACAAGTAGAAGGGGTAAATTTTGAGGATACCTTTACTCCAATATCAAGATTGGAGGCTCTCAGATTATTTCTAGTATATGCTGGATTCAAAGGGTTCAAGGTGTATCAATTGGATGCCAAATCATATTTTTTGAATGGGAACTTGGAAGAGGAGGTGTACAAAGAGAAACTCAAGGGTTTCTCATTATCAGGTAATAAGGATTATGTATGTAGATTGAAAAAATATCTTTATGGTATAAATGAAGCTCCTAAAGGTTGGTATGCTAGATAAGACAAGTACCTATTAGACCAAGGATTAAAGAGAGGAGTTGAAGATAATAATATTTACTTAAAGATAAAAAATGATCATTAGTAGATAGTGGTTTTCTATGTGGATGGCATGATATTTGGTGGAAATAGTGAGAGTATGACTAAGGCCTTTACAAATGTGATGAAGGAGTTTGAGATGTCCATGTTGGGATAACTATCTTTCTTCCTTGGGTTACAAATCAATCAATTAGAAAGAGGTATATTCATTTCAAAAGCTAAGTACATAAGAGAGACATCAAATAAATTTGAGATAGAAGTTTGTAAGGATGTTAGCACACCTATGATCATAGGGTGTAATTTAAGTAAGGAAGATGAATATCTAAAGGTCAATTAGACATCATATAGATTAATGATTGGAAATTTGATATACACTACTACCTCTATACTTGACATCATACAAGTAGTAGGCCTTATGAGAATATTTATAGTAGACCCAAAGGAAAATAATTTACAAGCAGTCAAAAGGATACTTAGGTATCTTAAGAGAAATATTGAGTTTAGGTTTCATATCCAAGGATCAAGGATTTTAACTTGATAGCCTATATAAATGTAGACTAGGTAGGGAGTCTAGATGATATGAAGAACACTAGTGGAGGATATTTAATCTTAAGATAGTGTCTAATATCATAGATAAGAAATACAAACCATCAGTGGTATTATCTACTTGTGAGGTTGAGTACATTACAAAAACTTCTAGTTGCACTCAAGTCTTATGAATGAGGTAGACCTTAAAGTTATAAGGTGGAGTATGATAGTCTGAGTCCTATCTTTAGTGATAATACAATTGATATAAGTGTATCAAATAACCCAATTATGCACTCAAAAAATAAGGACATTCCCATCATGTACCATTTACTAAGAGAATAAGTAAGTGAACAAAATGTCTAGCTTGAGTATGTATCCACCAAGGATCATATTACAAATATTCTAACCAAGCCACTTTCAAAGATAACATTTGAAAATTTAAGATAGGAATTAGATGTAATTCCTACCCCAGTAGTCATTAAGGAAGTTAGTTCTTAGGGGGAGATAATTAGGTGGTTCATTAGATCCAAGAGTAGGTGAGTAATGCTAAGAAGGTATGCATGGAGATAGGGGAACATATTTCTATGATGCTTCATTGAATCATAATCCTATGTGTTGAGTTTTATAGTTGCAAAAGGTGTGATCCAAGAAGTTGTAGGTATATATTTGTCATTAATGTAAAAGGGGGAGGAATTTCAGAATGGGAAATAAATATCCCATTAAGAAACATTTCTGAGAGTGGTTGTTATCAATGATAAAGGGGGAGGTTATTGAATATTGTCATTGATGTTAAAGGTGCATCTTGTGAAGGTTGATGTCAAAGGTGCATGGAAAAATATTGGTAGTGTGTGATGTGACAAGGTGCATGTAAAAATGGTGTCATGAGATTAAGATAAAGAGATAATTTGAAGTCAACTAATGTCTTATGTCTGCATAGAAGGGACATGCCATTGATCTCAAGTGCACAATAATCTTAGTCATGACATGAAGAGGTATGTGCATGGTGAAATTAATGAACATAGGAATGTGAAGGTTTTATGTCATTATTTGAGCATGTGAATAAGGGATATAATAATTCATGAGAGTTTTAAGGTGATCTTATAGGGGTAAAACCTTTAGTCTAAGTATGCACCCCTATCACTCTTAGACCCTGCCTACCCTAGTAAGGTATGAAGATCATATTTGAAGGAAATTATGCACATGTGAGCATGGATAGAGGTAAGATAAGTTGTTTTAGGTATGATCACAAAGTTTGAGGTCAATATTTAAAGGAAAAATGCATGAATCACTATTGTAGGCCTTCTTGAGCTCACATAATGACATCTCAAACCTAAGAATAAATTTAAAACATTAATTGGCATGTGTAACCTTTTCATGAGAGTCTCATATATTAAGGAGAGATGGGGAAGGGTCTTATCTAAGATATCTAGGCATTAGTTTTGGATTCAAGTAGCAATCCTTTATGAATAATCATTAACACCAAAACCCGTGTTAAATCTCTCTAAAACCCTAATAAGGACCCAATATGAATGATTTTGTTCAAAATAGATTAGGATGGATTAAAATGCCTAAATAATATATTTTAAAATTTACTCAAATCTCCCAAGTACCTTTAGGTGGTGGTGGTTAGTCAGATGAGAGATAAAATGCATAGATACAAGCTTATTTGTTAAGAAGTTGCTGTAGCTCTCAAAAGTTGAATTGATCAAGAAAATAAAATGGATGGTAGAAGAATATAGAGACTCATTTTACATGTCCATGATGATTTATAGATAGGTTATTATCTTAAATTATTCTAGTATGGTCATCTAAGTAAGCCAGTCATAGATAGACATAATGGTGTGAATAGAGTAAAACCCAAACATAGATGAAGAGATAGATTTGAGGGTCTATGAATGATATATTGATGAAATAAAGTGCATGAATAAGTAATTTATGAATTTTATTTCATGATAATGCTTTGGATAAGCTTTGGATGTTAGTTCATATGGTGAAAAATTTGATCACAAAATGGCCTATCCGGTTCAGATAAGACTTTGAGATATAAGGTCAAGAAATTGGTTTGCAAGACCGATATTTACCATTAAAACATATGAATTTTATATCTAAGGATATTTTATAGATATCATAAGAATATTTTTATGAATTAGGAGTCATGAAAAGTGTCTACACATGCATTGGAGGTCTAATTCATAATGACTAATTTTTGAGGTGAATTGGCAATTCTAAGTAAACAAGTTGTAGAGATGTTCTTGAGCCTTTATCTCCTAAATGAAGGTATTCCATGAATTAAATGATGAAAATATGGTCATGTAGAATATATATACATGTTTACTTTGTCATAGTTGAGTATATTAAGGGTGTTTAAGCTTTAATATTATAAGACAAACTTTTGAGGTACGTAAGTCTAATGGGGCAGTTTGTCCTAAAAGAGATTTCATGGTATGAACAAAGGATATAGGTCTAATAAAGCATGGAAGAGGTTAGAAGATTTATTTATATAAGTGTTTTAATGGTTTTTTTATTGTTATAGAAATCAATTTGGGCCAAAGAAGATCAAGTTTTGGCATTAAGAGGGTAGACCTAATACAATTAGGTCTCCATGAGACTTAAAAGAGGAATAAGGCCTAATTGAGTTATGGTAGACAAAAAGGGGTTCAAAATTATGATTGAAACATGTTCATAAGATTTATTAATACCTATTTTATATCTGACATAAGAGGTTAAAGGTATGTGGCTGACCAAGTGGTTTTTGACCATGAGACTAGTAATATACAAGGCAGTTTAGGCCTGTTTGATGTATGCAAAAGAAGCAAATAAAATCATGCATAGTTGAGCACAAGGAGGTATTGAAATGATACCATAATATAAGAGTATATATTTTGTGATCAAAATTTATAAGGTGGTTGAGTTTGGTGTTGAGTAACTTAGGTAGTTGGTACTTCCTTTCAAGTAGGTGCTTTCTAAAGCCTAATCATGTGGGTGCTTGAATTTATTTGGGTTGGTGCTCCAAGTTGAGTTGGTACTCAACTAAATTTGGTATTTTATTTTATAGGATAGTATTAAATTTGTAGATATCATAGAGGTTTTCTTCCCCTTGAGGGTTTCTCACTCATATGTGTGTTATCTTGTTTCATACTCATCTAAATGGTTCATTATGCATTAATAGATCACTATGTTCCTTTCATGGTTCATGAATGATTAAGTATAAGCGAAAGAAAGTTTTAAAACACTAATTCACCCACCACATCCTAGTAATTTTGATTCCAACATCATGTTTATTTCTCATCAATTTTCTTTCATCCCTTATCTTGGGAGAACTATATTTGGCATAAAATTCATGTTGGATCTTGTATCCATGGAACTATGTAGGCAATGCCCGTTTTCCTTGATCATCTGGAGTCATCTTGACTACCCCTTCCTTTTCTTCTCTTCCCCCCATATTTTATTTTGTTTGTTTCATTACCTCCTATGACCTAGGGGCAATTTCTATTTGTTTTGTGCCATTATTTCCCTATCACCTGGGAGCAAATTTGTACCCACTATTCTTGTCTCATTACATTGATGTCGTTATTACCTAGCTTAGGGGTCACCTTATCATAGAATATAATGCCTCTATTACACATGCAAAAATAATTTATTTTCTATCTGCGCTCACAGTGTGATTAACCATTATTTTATGTGTGTTTATTTGATTTTTATTTTTGTTTTATTATTCTTTGTTACCTCTTCATTTATTTTTTTATTCATCCATTTGTTTCTATTTGTGTTTTGTTATGTATTTATTCTATTTCTTGGTGTTTTTTGTGTTTTTATTGTTGTATTGTTATTTTTTTTATTGCTGTTTTTTTTATTCATTCATTTTTATTAGTGTGTTGTTATTTGTTTCTTGTTGTTTTTTTATTCATTAATTTTTATTAGTGTTTTGCTATTTGTTTCTTGGTGTTTTGTTGCATATTTCTTATTATCCTTTATTTTATAGTTTTTTCTTATTTATTTATTGTGTTGTTTTTTACTTTTATGTTTTAATACATTTCATAGACATTTTGAATCTGGCCTTAACTTGGGCTTCACTTGTTTACATTTGTATTTAAATTGTTTTTCTATTTGTTAGTTTTTAATGTACACCTTGTTAACACATGGGTCATGACTATTTATAACTTGATTGTAGGTTGTTTAATTATTTTTTCTTACTTTATTTTTTATATTTTAAATACTTTTTTGTTCCTACTTCACTCTTGATCATTCATAAAATGATTTTAAGTTAGGTTACTTTTTTATATATTGTTTTTCTTTTCTTTGTTTTATTTTTGTGTTTACATGTACATAGTAGTAACTCCAAGTTTGGTAATTTTTATCATTATCTTTAGTTATAGATATTCACATTTGAATCAGTCAAGTGCAAATGATATATAATGCTATTATAAGTTATTCATACTTATTATGCATAATTTCATTTTGCTAAATTAAATACTAAGTGCTCCAAAGTCCAATAGTCAATGTAGAACCAAAGATCATCTTTGAACACACCATCCTACATATCTAATACTTAAAAAAGATATATCCTAGGTAAACATTGGAAATAAACAAGACTCTATACATAATGTGCATCTCCTGACACACACATTGAGTCTAGCTAACTATTTCTATGATTAATTTGGGACATACATCTCCTAAATTATCCTCTAGCATCTAGTCATACATGAAATGGAACCATAAATACATCAACATCCATATGCTAAGTAAGTGCATCTCTTGAAACTAGCATATATCAATATAACATAACTAGAGAAACATAAATATAAGCATCATGTGACACTGAAAGAATATTAAAAGTCCATGTACAAATAGCCATAAGCCTAAAATGAATTTCATATATATGTCTCAAAATAATGTTTTATACATTGTATGAATATCTATAAATCTTATAATAGAAAAAGAAGAGCTAAAAAATTAGTTTTGATCATGGCCATCCCTAAAGGGACATCATTGGAAGATCTGATTCATCCTTAAAGTTGGAAAATATGATGGACATGGTGGTGGAGGACCCATGACTACCCATTGTGCTACTAGGTATGCCACTAACCACTCTAAATTGGTAACATGTTTATATATGGAGGTCCAACTTGTCTACTATGATATTATGTAATCCCTATAAGATGCCACTATCCTCTCCATAGGAACTACCACCTCATATGCACACCTATAATAGGCTATCTCATTCTTGGCATGTAGGACATCATCCTTCACATGTAAGGCATCATATTTGGCTAAAATAACTATTATGGCATGGAATTTCACCCTTGTAGAGGAGTTATTTAGGCTCCCCCAATCCCAATCATAATATTGGGACAACCTTAGGATGTGGGTTTCCTATGGTGAGCTTGAACCATTGGAGAAGGCCGACTTCCTCTTGATGGATCACTTAAACTAATGCTACTACTAGTAAAAGTGTTAGAAAGGGGGGAAAATATGGATCCTAAGACAGATAACAAGGTGATGCACCAAACTAAAGTGAGACAGTCATATGCTTAAACCCAAACTAGCTTAGAATAAGACAATACTAGCTCACATAATCTCATAATCTAGTTAATTAAGTATTTCATAAACTAGGTTCAATAAGTAATGAATAAATACAAAGAAGAGATCTAAAACTAACACCCAACTTACATTAATGGTATAAATAACATAAACCTAGACCCTTAATAGCTTGAAAACACCTCAAAAGAGGTAAGCAAGAAGGACAATGGCATAGGAAGAATCTCCTTCACAACATTATCATGCCCAATCTTACTAAAACACTAGTCAAAGGCAAGAGATAGGTTAAAATCATCTTATTGTTTCAAGAGGTAGTTATTAAATTTTTTAATAGGGTTTAGCTTAGTCAAATGAGAGTCTCTTTCTCTTCAAAAATGAGAGTCCTTGAGAGAGTCAAAAATTTGAGAGAGTTATAATGTGGAAGAAAATAAGAGATATAGGAGAAAGGGGTGAGAAAGAGATCACATCATCTGAGATCATTAAATGCACTACCACCACATTTAAATGAATTCTCCACCACATTTTGATCAAATCAAGATTAATAAATCATAGATAAAATAGACTTCATTTATCCCAATAGTCTCTAAATCCTTTTATTGGTTGATCAAAGCATTATAAGATAAGAATGTGGTTAGGATAATGAGTCATGATCCTGTTATGAAGAAAAACCCCTTAGAGACCCTAAAAATCCATTAAATGCTCCAAATAATTTCTCTAACCACCAGATCTCCACCTTGGGACTCTACACCATCTTCCACTTCACTTGCTTATGAGGACAAAATCTGCATATCTATGGACCTGATAGAGCCATGACTGTATCTACCTTGAGCAGTTGTAAGTACCTAATTGTCGAGAAAATGACTATTTTGGAAGATAAGACACTTCTTCATTAATCACATATCTACCCCCATTTCAATATTTGAGCATAGGTCTATTATGGATTAGAAACCAATCCATTTATTGGTTTTATCTACAATTATCATGTCAATGAAAACCTATAGGCTATATAGTCTTGTTTTTGAACTATGTTAGGTTTAAATAAACCTATTCTACCTCTGAACCCTATGAAAACCAAGAATTTATCATATTCACATATATTATTTAAATAATAGTGACCACAATCATGAAATAATGATACAACCCCCAAAAATGGACCCTGTATGTTCTAAATCTTCAACCAAAGATCCTATCTAAGATTTAATGGAGATGAAATCTTATCATTGACAATCTTGATTATATGACTATGTCTTATGCTTAATGGCATTCGACTAAACTCTAATGATGACATATGCCCTTTGAAATATTTTTTCTAATTTGACCTAGGTCATATTTGATCTCCATTTAAAGTCTCTTAGGTTCAAATTTTAATATCCATCAATGATATTGATCTAAGATTCCCAATTTTTACCATTTTTTAGCTCCTCATTCATTCCATGGGCACTGTAGTTAATTCCATATGGTTCTTGTGCTTTCACCATGTGGTAACCTCATGTTCATCCTTAAGAACATTAACTCTTTGAAATTATTCATACCATCAATATTATTTTACATAATTTGAACATGTACCATTGATTTACTTGGTAGTTATTATGGTTATGACACTTGGTAGCTCTGCATTCATCCTTAATATATTCTAACCTATTGACCTATCACTCATTGTTGATCTTTAATTGCATGATTTAATGTGTTCTATTGATTTACTTGGGCCAATTAAATTCATTGATCACTGTGCACCATTAGATATTCATTTAGGCATCTAATATCTAGACACTTTTTAGCTTTACATTCATCCTTAGGAACATTTGAATCCAAATAGATACTTGCTGTCCTTAACTTGATGTCCCTGTACACATCCCACTCTATTAGTTCAACTTTGAATGATTATATATTGAGATAAAAAGCTCATCAAAATATGAAATTTGTAGAGGATGTTTATGAGACCAAAAACATCATGTCCATGCATTACTTTTAATCTAGTCAACCTCCCAAGAGATTTTATAAAATGTGAAACAAGATTGATCTATTTATTCTTGTATGATGTGTTGTGATTATCTAGTTTTTCTAGATTTTCTCTTAGACTTTCTTCTCAAATATCAATAGATTACACTTTAATCTTGATTAAAGTGTTTTAAAATCTTTACAAGTGACATTTGATAATCTTATTCATCATTTGATCATCCACTCAATTAGGAACTCTGATCAGCTTGTCACTCTTTACCAGGACTTCTAGAAACTGATCCATCTAGGTAAATTTCTATATGTAGGCCAAAATTGGCCTACATTTCTGGTAACATCCTGGGATTGCATGCCTAGTATGCAAATACTAGTAGCCTTATCTGATCCATTAGGCATATAATGTCACAAGTCTTTTCTTCCCAATTGATTATGAAGATGATACAAGGCTGCCCCTTTATGAAAACCCCCTTTTAGAGAAAAAAGGATAACATGAAACAAAACCAACACTGTGCCCAAGGAACTTATGGAAAAGAACACATAATATAAATGTGCACAAGGAACTTAGAGGAAAGCATAAAAATCTAATATAATATATATAGGATTTTCACTTACAATTACTTTCCTCCTTGATCAAATGGGAAGGTTTTAGCATCATTCAATAGTAATGGAAAAGGATGAAAAATACTTTGCCTCTAAGAGATGATACTAGGTGAGCTAAGATGCCTAATTGATAACTCTTTTGGCATGATCTCTAATGTATGAAATGGGACAAACATGTCTCCAATGTAGACATATTAGTCCAATCCTTCAAATCTTGCTTCATGTTGGACTATAGGAGCACTTGCCATCTTCTCACTTGATGGCTCTAGATTTGACCAATCCTCTTCAAACCTGAATACATCAGTACTATATTCAAGTGAAACTTCATCTCATGATTGATGAAGTGCTGAAACCTTATACACCCATGGATGATTTAAGTGGTGTATCTTGATCTCATTAACCTCTTAAGGAGTTTCTACTTATTTATCCACCACTTGTAGCTTGCTAGTTGCGTCACCAAGACTACCTCCAATCACCTTAATCAATTCATAATTTCCTAGAAACAACCTATAACTTGCTTCCAACACTTCAAATAAATCCTCATAATTGTCTTGTTCAACCCCTTCATTCATATTTGAAGCATCATTTAGGACATGTGGTTGCAAGTCTACTACATCAAGATATTCAATCTCATCAAAATCCAAACTATGGCATATAAATTTCTCTTCTTTCTCTATAAATAAGGGATGATAATTATTACAAGGCCTAACTCATTATACCTTTGAGGCTCTTCACTGGTATACTCATCAAACTACATCACTTTAGGACTTGATATGTCTTCTTCATCAACCTCACTCAAGATTTCATCTTGTTTTTTAACTAAAATTGAGGGTTGATTTGACCAACCAAGGTTCAAAACATCACATTTTCCTTGCTCAAGGTCTATTTTGTCTTCTTCTAGCTCCCACTTATTAGGGCTACCTTTATTTGACACCTCATCCAGAAGTATACCAACCTATGATATCTAGTTTTGATCTTCCTTTTCATCTATGTAGAATAGATAGTTAGTGTTCCATTCAAGGTCTCCATGTTAATCTTGAGGATTGTCCTCTTTAAGATCTAATTCATTAGTGTCAAATCCATGCTAAGAAGGCTGGTTCAAACCTGATTTTTCCTCCTCTAAATGAAGTGGGTTTCCTATCAAGATCTCTTCATCATAGACTCTTGCATTGTCCCCTTGTGGCTTACCTATGACTGAAAGCTCCTCCTCTATACTTTGTTAAATAGGTTCTTCCTCCATAAGGGAAATGGTGGGAGGTTGAAAAGGTTCATCTTGCTTGTAGCTTAAGGGACTTTCCTTCCAACTAGGGACCTTGAATGGTCTCTTTGGTGGTTCTTGAGGGAGGGATAAAGAGTCTTGGAAATATTTTAGGGAAAGCTCATTGAGTTTAGATAACACCTCTTTTTTATTCTATTCAACCACTAACTCCTTTTCTTGAACTAGTTCTTAGACCACCATAACTAATACCTCTTCCTTCTTCTCTACGACTTTTTAAATTGATTTACCTAATGGAAATGTGAAAGATAAAACCACCTCTTCTTGATTTTGAATCTCTTACTCCTTCCTCATATTTATCTTTAACTTTTTTATTTGAATATCTATATTCTTTTGGAATATCCTCTCTTTAAGGTGGTCAGTGGCTTCATGAAGATAAGGAACACAAGAGGGCTAGTATGAGATATAAGAGAATTTTTAAGGAAGATAAGTGGAATCTTGGATCTAAATAATAGGATGCTCAACAATAGTCTCCTTTGGACTTTGAAATCTCTCTTAGATTAAATTCAAAGAAGAGAAGGTTTCAGAAACACATGAAGTAATTGGAACACTTGAAAGGTCACTTAGATGGCCTCTTGAGGAAGAATGTACGGCATATACGAGGGTTGAGGTGGTGTATATGAAGACAAATAAAGTTGATGGAGTTGGATATATAATTATACAAGGTTTATTAGCTTATATTCAATGCTTTGAATGAAACCACTTACATCCATCATCTCTCTTGAGAGGCTTTTCTAATTTTCTCTCTCAATAGGTGCCCATTCTTCCTTTATTAGCTATAATGCATCTCTTATGTCATGAATAATGTGATTAGGGATATATTGACCATATACCCTCTATGTATTAAGGTCTATCATGTACCTTTCATAGCTTGAGAGCATTTTCATCCAACTTTAAATGGATTGATTTTAGGAGTAACTAGGGACATCTTGAGTTTGATAATGTTGATAGGTTGTTTAAGGGCCACTTGGGGTTAAGCCATAAACATTACTAATATAATTAGAAGGATAAAGGATTAAGGAACATGAATTTTTATCGAGTGAAAATACACAATAGATAATGATGATTAGGTACTTAGGATGCTTAAACCCATTGATGAATACTTGGAGTCCCATTGATGTTTGCACACATGCCTCCAAAGGTTGATTTGATGAAGAGAACACCACAAATCTTCACTCAGTGAACAATGTATTAGTAACACCAAGCATGCTAAAAACTATTATGGCATGGAATTTCAACCTTTTAGAGGAGTCATTTAGGCTCTTCCACTCCCAGTCAGAATATTGGGATAACCTCAAGATGTGGGTTTCCTATGGTGAGGTTTAACCTCCTAAGAAGGTTGGTTTACTCTTGATGGATCACCTAAAGTAATGTTACTTCTAGGAAAAGGGTTAAAAAGGGGGGAAAATATGGATCCTAAAAAATCTAACAAGGTGACGCACCAAATTAAAGTGAGACACTCATATGATTAAACCCACACCATCTCAACATAAGACAATACTAACACAATCTCACAATCTAGCTAATTACATAAGTATTTCAAAACTAGGTTTTATAAACAATGAATGAAATCAAAGAGGAGTTCTAAGACTCACACCAGATTACTTTAATGGTAGAAATAGCACAAAATCAGACCTATGATAGGTTGAAAACACCTCAAAAGAGTTAAGCAAGAAGGATAATGGCCTAGGAAGAATCTCCTTCACAAGATCATCATACACAAGCTTACTAAAACACTAGTCAAAGGCAAGAGATAGGTAAAAATCATATTATTAGTTCAAGAGGTAGTTATTATAAATTTTGATAGGGTTTAGCCTAGTCAAATGAGAGTCTCATCCTCTTCAAAAATGAGAGTCCTTAAGAGAGTCAAAAATCTGAGAGAGTTATAATGTGGAAGACAATAGGAGATATAACAAAAAGGGGAGACAAAGAGAGAGGACATCATCTAAGATCATTAAATGAGCTATCACCACCTTTTAATGAATTCTCCACCACCTTTTAATAAAATTAGGGTTAATACATCACAAACAAAATAGCCTTCATTTGTCCCAATAGCCTCTGAATCCTTTCATTGGTTGATCAACACACTAGAAGACAAGAATGTGGTTAAGACAATGAGTCATGATCCTGTTATGAAGAAAAACCCCTTAGAGACCCTAAAAATCCATTAAATGCTCTAAGTAATTTCTCTAACCATCACATCTCCACCTTGGGACTCTACACCATCTTCCACTTGACTTACTTGTGAGGATAAAATCCTCATATCTATGAACATGATAGATCCATGACTATATCTGCCTTGAGTGGATGTACGTAATTGCTTGTTGAGAAAATGACTATTTTGGAAGATAAGATGCTTCCTCATTAATCACATATCTACCCCCATTTCAATATTTGAGCATAGGTCTATTATGGATTGAAAACCAATCCATTTATTGGTTTTCTCTATAGTTATCATGTCAATGAAAACCTATAGGATCTATAGTCTTGTTTTTGAACTATGTTAGGTTTAAATAAACCTATGCTACCTTTGAACCCTTTAGAAGTCATGAACTTATCATATGCATAGATATTCTTTAAAGAAAAGTGACTATAGTCATGAAACAATGTTACAACCCCATGAAATGGACCCTATATGTTCTAAATATTCAACCAAAGATCCTATCTAAGTTTTAATGGAAACACAATCTTATCATTAAAAATATTGACTATATGAATGTGTCTTATTCTTCATGGTGCTCAAATGAAATCTAATGGAAACATACGCCCTTTGAATTATTTTCCTTGGTTCAACCTAGTTCATATTTGATCTCCATTTAAAGTCTCATGGGTTTAACTTTCAATATCATCTATTTATCTTGATCTAGGCTTCCCAAATTGTGCCATTTGTTAGCTCCTCATTCATTTTATGGGTTTTATAGTTAGTTCCATCTAGTTCCTATGCTTGTGCCACATGGTGGCCTTATGTTCATCCTAAGAAACATTGACTTTTTGATCTTACATACACCATTGATATTATTTTACATAGTTTAAACATGTACCATTGATTTATCTAGTAGTTACCATGGTCATGAAACTTGGAAGCTCTACATTCATCCTCAGGATATTCTAACCTATTGAACTCTCACTCACCATTGTTCCTCGATTGCATGATTTAACTTGCTCTATTGATTTACTTGGGCCTATTTACTTTATTGATCATTGCATGCTATTAGATCTTCATTTGGGAATTCATGATATAAACACTTGTTAGCTTCATGTTAATCTTTAATAATATTTAAATCCAAATGGATACTTGGTGTGGCCTTAACTTGATGTCCCTATGCACATCTTGATCTATTAGTTTAACTTTGAATGGTTATATTTTGAGATAAAAGCCTCATCAAGATAATAAATTTATAGAGGATATTTTTGAGACCAAAAACATCATGTACATGAATTACTTTATCTCTATTTAACCTCCCAATTGCTTTTATAAAATGTGTAACTAAACTAATCTATTCATTCTTGTATGATGTGTTGTGATTATCTAGTTCTTCTAAACTTGCTCTCAAACTTTCTTCTCAAAGATCAATAAATTACACTTTAAGCGTGCTTAAAGTGTTTCAAAATCTTTAAAAGTGACATTTGATCTTCTTCTTCATCATTTGATCATCCACTCAATTAATAACTCTACTTAATTTGTCACTCTATACTAATTCTTCTAGAGACTAATCCATCTAGGTAAAGTTCTATATGTAGGACCAAATTAGCCAAAAATCACATTAGCCAAGGTCTTAGCTGACCCTTCTTTACTATCTTGCAACTCAGTGAGCCTTATCCTTCTCCTATGTTATCCTCTCTATCTAAGAAGCGAATATCTCCCTTTCCAACTAAGTAAAATCCTTCTCAACAACCACTATTAGTAGCTAAATATCTCATGTATCCAACTACAACTAAACCCTTGTCAATTGAACTACTTGCCCTCTTAGAGTGGTAATTGTTAGCCATTTTCACTCCTAGATTTTGAATCTTTCATTTTAGCTAAGTGCAACATTCAAATTATATCTATCAGAGGAAGCTTTGTTTGATCTTCTCACAAGCGTTATTTCTTTCAGCAAGGTTTTACTTCAGGTTTTTTGTTTAAGACTAAAAGGAATTGTTTCAAACTTTTTGTTTGAAACAATCTTTCTCAAGGAATTAGTCTATTTCAATATTTCTAAAAAGTCATTTGCAAAATCCCAAAGGGTCACTTTAAAAAGTTTGAAGGGTATTTTTCTCATGAATTGGTTTGTTATTTCAAAGGATTGGTCTAGTTCAAATTTTTTGAAGGGCACATTCAAGGTTTTGAAAGGCATCTACAAGATTTCTAAATTATTTATTTTAGACTTTATGTTCGAAACAATATTTTCAAAGGGCTTGTTCTTTCAAGAAAATGGTCTACTTCAAGTTTTTTAAAGGGACACTTTGCATTTTTCCAAAGGAATTAGACACTTCAAGCTTTTTTAAAGATTTTTTTCCTCATGCAAGTGCCCTATAAAAAGTCTGAAAGTGTCCTTTGAAAAGATCTAAAGGGACACTTGTCATAATTTTGAAGGGTCTTTTTCTATGCAAAGTGCCCTACACACTTTCTTGAAGGGTATTTTATTGAGAAAGTGTCCTTTTTAGGATTTTCAAAGGGAAATTTAAAAAATGTCAAAGGGTTATTCTTGGCAAAAGTGTCTTTTGGAAAGTTTCTAAAGGGACACTTGCAGAAAGCTTGAAAGAATTGTTTTAGACATTTTTTCTGAAACAATCTTTTCAAAGAGGCACTCCAAAAGGCTCGAAGGGAAATGGACCAATCAAATGGGGGCCTAAAAGATTATTTTTTCAAAGAAAATGCCGATGGTAAATTGTTTATGTTAGGTTGTAGAGCTAAAAGCTTCAACTGTTGTAGACATGGAGGAGGTTGCTGAGTTCTAGGGAGACCGGCATCGGCAGAGTATAGTGCAGAAGGCAATCGACATCGACAGGTGTGAAATGAAGACAACCAGCATCAGCAAGAGGTCAGCCAACATCGGTCACCTCTAGGCAGATAGGGACCAACGTCGGTCACCTGTGGTGGTTCCAAAACTATTTGTTGCATGGACAGTTAGTTTGTTGAACCGAGTGTTTGCATGTAAAGGCTATTTTTGAGTCTTGAGCTGCGTGTCTAAATTAAGAGTCTAAGTTATTGTTTAAGTATGGGATCTATTTATAGACCCATTGGCATGTATTGTAATTAAGGAAAGAAAATGATTTCTTCTAGTTATAAGATCTTGGTCAGCAGGTGTGCAAGGCCACGTTTGAAGATCTACATGTGTAAGTAAGGTCTATTGAGTTGCAGGTTGTTGCAAGCTTATGGGAGATCTACTTGAAGTACTTTGAGTACTTGTGTACTGGCAGGGTTATTACTGACTGGTTGAAGAGGTGAACACCAATTCTGTGTGTGATTTGTGTGTTGGGACCATTTTTTGATAGGAGAGTAAACTCTTGAAGAAAATTACTGAACACTTGAGGTGTGGGAAGCTTTTGAGAGGTGTGGAGAAGAAGTGGCATCTTCTTTATTGTATTTTCTTTCTGGATGAGAATTAATACAAGATTGTGTATTGTCTCTCATATTCTGTGCTATTTGTGAATTCTAGTTACTTATTACTTCTGGATAATTTCGCATGTTTAATTGCTTGTATTTGGTAATCATATTGTGCTCTTTCTGAGGAGCAAGATCCTAACAAGTGGGATTAGAACAGGTGTGTTGTTCCTGATTCCCCATCAATTGGTATCAGAGCTTTTGGTTGGGATACTAATAGGTTGGATTAGATCTGGTTAGTGTGTGTTGATTACAAGTTACTCATAAGGGTTTCTGTTTGAGTGGGAGTATAGTAATGGTAGAAGAAAGTAAGCTACGAATGGAGAAGTTTAATGGCAAGAACTATCAATTATGGAGGATGCAGATTGAAGATTATCTGTATCAAAAAGATTTGTACTTACCATTGGGTGGGGTTGATTGCAAGCCCCATGATATGAAGGATGAAGAATGGGAGGTTCTTGATCGGAAGGCTCTGGGATCTATAAGGTTGAGCCTTGCATTGTCTGTGATTTCTAACTTATCACATGCTAAGACAATGATAGAGTTGATGGAATCTTTGGCAAATTTATATGAAAAACCCTCAGCTTTGAATAAGGTATTTCTTATGAAGCAATTATTTAATTTGCAAATGTTGGAAGGTGGATCTGTTCATAGTCATCTTAGTGATTTCCATGGTTTGGTAAACCAGTTAAATTCAGTCAATATTATTTTTGATGATGAAATTAAGGCTCTCTTAATCTTATGCTCATTACGTGAAAGTTGGGAGAGTTTGGTAATGGTAGTTAGCAATACTGCATCTGCTTCAAAAATATTAAAAGTGGATGATGTTGTGAGTGTAATATTGAATGAAGAGATTCACAAGAAAAACATAGGTGAATCATCAGGAAATACTTTGAGTGTGGAAAGCAGGGGAAGACAAAGAGAGAAGATTGAGTGTGGGAGATCAAGGTCAAAGATAGGCAAGAGATCCAAGTCTAGGTATGGTAGAATAACCTACTAGAAGTGTGGAAAGCAAGGGCACTTAAAAAGAGATTGTTGGTTGAATAAAGATCAACATGAAGGACATGAAGAAGAAGCAGATGTTGCAGAGTTCATTGCACAGGATGCTCTGGTATGTTCTTTGGATAAAGTAGAATCTTGGGTTTTAGATTTTGGTGCCTCTTTTCATGCATCCCCAAATAGGGAATTTTTTCATGAGTATGTCTAGGGAGACTTTAGAGAAATTTGTTTAGGGGATGGTAAGCCTTGTCAGATGGTTGGTAAAGGGAAAGTGAAGCTGAAATTGCAGACAGGTAACACATGGGTGTTGAAGGAGGTCATGCATGTCCCAATTCTGGAGTGGAATTTGATTTCTATAAGAAGTTTGGGTGATGAGGGTTGCATAGTAACTCTCACTGTGGACTCTTGGAAGGTTACCAAGGGTGCACTTGTTGTAGCAAGAGGTAAGAAAGTAGGTACGCTTTATCTATCTACTTGTATTACTGATTCTCTTTCTGGGTTATCTACTTCAATTGTAGATTCGAAGATGTGGCTTAATAGGCTTGGTCACATGAATAAGAAGGAGATGCATGTTCTTGAGTCAAAGGGTATGCTTTCAAATTTGAAAAGCATGAATCAAGATTTCTGTATGCAGAAGAAGAAGGTAACGTTTCTTAAGGAATCCGATGTTCGTGACAAGAATAGGAAAGTCTTGGTTTTCAAGGAGAAGATGACAGATAGAGATCAACAAAAGGGGCTAAAGAATTCTAAGTAGAGCAAGGGTGATTTGGATAGGGTTTTGATCCAAAAGGAGCTCACGGGTAGAAGTCATTTCTCACAAGAAAAACACAAAGATTGACGTCAATTAGAAAACCAACGTCGGTGTCCAAACAGGGACCGATGTCAGCTATGTGCATCCTGATGTCGGTGACTCAGGGATAGATAAACATCAGCGTTAGTCATGGGGAACCGACGTCGGTGATGAGGTAGTCGCATGGAACTGACGTCGATTGGGTGCAGACTGAGATGTGATCGGCATCAGTCACTGAGATAGATTTTGGGTGGATAACAAGCTGTCAAGAAGTCTCAAGCGTCCATATGGAGGACTTAAAGGGTAAGTAACCCTCAAATTCATCATTTCCCTTCTTTACACTAATTGTTGCTCACTGATGGTAAAGAACTAGGAAGTTATTGAAGAAGCAAAGTAGGTAGATCCAAAAAATAGTGGGAGCTTGGCATGGATGAAGGATGTGATTCCTTGGAGAAGAACCAAATAGGAGTTTTGGGTGGAGTTGCCAGCTAGAAGAAAGCACTGAGAGATGAATGGATGTTCAGGATAAAGAAGAGCGGGAATGGACATGTGAGATGGAAGGCCCGGGTATATGGTCTTGAATAAGCTGCAGGATAATGGAGGTTTGATAATTGTGTTTCTTTTTACCAGGTTGGATAATATTAGCTACATTATCCTATTACTGTATGATGTGCTTGTTGCAGGGTTACATATACAGGGTACTGCTGAACTAAAAGTAAAGCTAGTTTAGAGGTGTGTCATAAGGAATTTGGGAGTAACAAGATTCTTTGGCATGAGTGTGTACTAGGGACATGGAAGGTCACAGGTTGACTTTGTTTTAGGATGATTGTGTGAGAGCGGTTAGCACGCCGATGGTTGGAAAGTTCTATGAACAGTGTCTTGATTCACATAATGAGGTTAAGTGCATGGTATGTACCAGACCTGAGTTTTCCCAAGTAGTGGGAGCTGTCAAAAAGTTTGGAGCCAATCTGGAAAAGAAACATTAGAGGGTAGTTTAGTGGATTCTTAGAGGGACCAGTAGTAGGTCGACATGCTATGCAAGGTCAAGTTCTTTTCTACATGGTTTGTAGATGCAGATGTGGTAGGTGATTTGGATGACAGGAGGTGCACCATAGGATTTGTTGTGGTTGGTCTTCAAGAGTGATTTTGAAGAGGGATACAAAGCCAAGGGAACAAACTAGATGATGTACAGGTATAGGTACAATTGTAGCTATTTATCTCCAAGTGGGAGATTGTTAGGTTGTGGAGCTAAAAGCTTCAACTGTTGTAGACATGGAGGAGGTTGTTGAGTTCCAGGGAGACCGGCATCGACAGAGTATAATGCAAAAGGAAACTAACATCGGCAGGTGTGAACTGAAGACAACCGGCATTGGTAGGAGGTCGGCCGACATCGATCACCTCTAGGTAGACAAGGACCGATGTTGATTGCCTGTGGTGGTTCTAAAACTATTCATTGCACAGATAATTAGTTTGTTGAACTGAGTGTTTGCATGTAAAGGCTATTTTTGATTCTTGAGCTGCATGTCTAAATCAAGAGTCTAATTTATTGTTTAAGTCTGGGATCTATTTATAGACCCATTGGCATGTATTGTAATTAAGGAAAGAAAAGGATTTCTTCCAGTTGTAGGATCTTGGTCAGCAGGTGTGCAAGGCCACGTTTGAAGATCTACATGTGTAAGTAAGGTCTGTTGAGTTGCAGGTTGTTGCAAGCTTATGGGAGATCTACTTGAAGTACTTTGAGTACTTGTGTACTGGCAGGGTTATTATTGACTGGTTGAAGAGGTGAACACCAATTCTATGTGTGAGTTGTGTGTTGGGACCATTTTTTGATAGGAGAGTGAACTTTTGAAGAAAATTGCTGAACACTTGAGGTGTGGGAAGCTTCTGAGAGGTGTGGAGAAGAAGTGGCATCTTCTTTATTGTATTTTCTTTCTGGATGAGTATTAATACAAGATTGTGTATTGTCTCTCATATTCTGTGCTATTTGTGAATTCTAGTTACTTATTACTTCTGGATAATTCCGCATGTTTAATTGCTTGTATTTGGTAATCATATTGTGCTCTTTCTGAGGAGCAAGATCCTAACAAGTGGGATCAGAATAGGTGTGTTGTTCCTGATTCCCCATCAGTTTAGAAAGGATGCTTGAGGGAAATGTCTGAAGGAAATGCCTCCAAGAAATTGTCCAAGTAGAATGACGATCATATAAACATCAACTTTAGGATAATAGGCTAGCCATTGGTATTCAAACAAGTAGATATAAGGGCTCACATTATTCATCCATCAAAGTAGTGAGAGGGCCCATATCACCATTGATCAAATCAAGATCTGAGTCATTTGTAATGACCAATCAGAGGAGGAGGATAAGGGAAACAAAGTGGAAATGACTCTCCCCTATGTTGTTGCACACCTGAGTAAGCCTGTGGAAAGTTATTAACATCAATACAAATATATGATAAGTGGAATCCCTTGTAATAACTACATTGATGCCATCACTAAAAATATCTTGATTTCATTGGGAAACCATTGGATAAGCATCTTTGAGAGAGTAGGCCAAGAGTGTTCAAGGGAGGTGACATGGATTAATCAAATGGCCCAAATGAGAATCATTGGCTAAGATGGTTTTAGTAAAAGATGGAGACTCCTAATAGATTGATTCCTCTATTTGGTACCTAAAGGTCTTCCCATCTCACTTCCTCTCTACTATATATATAACCCTTGTGTTAGTGTAAAAAAAAACCATGTAGTGTATTGTGAAGCCCTACTATATTGATGTCATTTTTTGCCTTTAAGCATTAGTAAAAGTCTTTTTCTTTGAAGTTTTGATAAATTTTTTTGAGTGTAGAAGTGATGTATAGTGATAGAAAGTGATGTTTTTCATCCTTATGTACTTTTTCCTTCATGCCTAAGCAAGAGTTTTGGGTCTAACAGGTCATATAGAGAGCATCCAAGTGTGTTGATTTTTTGCATGTGTTTAATTGTTCTTGGAATATATAGGTTGTCTTTCAGTTCATTTGACTTGTGTTATTTCATACATATAACCTCTATAATAAAATATTTGTGTTAGAATCTCTATATCTTGAAAAGTGTCTATGCATTTTGTTGTATCATGCATTAAGATATGATATTCATGTAAAAGATAATCTTGGTGAATCACCATTCTTAGAACAAGTTTATTTTATGCAATTTTTAACCTTTTTCCTTTAAATCAAGCTAGTTCAGATAGAGATTTTTTTGTAGAGATAAATTCATGGAGCTAGCCCTTTAAATCTAGAGGTTCATTTAATCCATAGGTATACCCACATGCCTAGAAATGTCCCAACATTACCCAAATCTAGAATAAGATTAAACATCGTCTTCTAGGTGCAAGATTTAGAGACAACAACAATATCTACATCTCTAGCTATAATGAGACCTTGTATCCTAGTTATCTCTCCCTAAGTTATAGCCAACTATGCTTGTAACCAAGCTATAGTGCTATATAATCCTATAATCTCTGAGTCTAGGCATGTAGTGATCTCTATATAGCTTGTCTATGAGTGCCTAGTCATTTGTAAACCTCCCTATGTTGGAGGGTCTCATCTCTCTTACACCTACACCTATATTAGAGGGCCATATCTCTCCTAAATTTATCCTTGCCATATATATCTTTGCCTCTCCTATATACATATCATGTCCCTCATCACCACTTGGGAATCCCTTATGTCAATATCCTACCCATCCATGTCAATCATCTCTATATCGACTAATAGATAATATTGTGTCCGAGAATGCTTTACTTACAATAGAATAACATGTGGAACTTATAGCTAATTTGGAACCTAACCCTATTAATTTGTTAGGGAATGCCCCTAGTCTTTCCTCAACCTGACCCGCCTCTGATGAAAAACTAGTTTCTATGGTAGCAACCTAGTCACTAAGATCAGTCTAACCCCAATCCACCATACTATATAAGCATCTATAACCCCCATGTCTACTACCCCTTTAGCATAATCTAATAACACATGGAGAATCCTACCATGATCTATAACTACCTCAACCATGGGAACTAGTATCCCCCACTCCTAATCTCCCTAGTCATACGTGCAAAATAATGTGGACCCTTTGGGATATCATACTATACACCAAACTTCTATTGGAATCAATCTAGCCTATACCATCCCACCACACAATTATGGTTACCAATAATACATCATGTCATGATCATTTATCTAATCATGAATGAGTCCTCAACCCAAAACCACTATGTCACTATATAGGGTCACTAGGTGAAGTCCCCATCTTACATCTCATATTTAGCTTGCTGATAATAAGGTAAATCTCCCAAATGTCTCTATAAACCTAGCATTCTTAGATACCATCCCCAAGATAATAGATCATCTAGTCTCTTGTGGCATCTTAGACCCATTTTCCACTTAATGGCAATGTGCTCCTAGGCCCAAACCTAGAGAAGTGTGATATGCCCTATGTTGTATCCTCTATAATAGGCTACCATGTGTAGGTCTCTATATAACAGGACTAAGATGATCAATCCCTAGGAAAATCATGTCATCTAATCAAACATATCCTCCACTATGCCAATCAATCTAAGAGAGAAGAATCATCCACTCTTATCAAGAAACGAAAGGATGCTAATAAGATCCACCAAAACCACCACCTTTTGGGGGAACTATCCCCTATCCTTATCCTACTCCATCCTATGGTGTCCAAGCTAGGTCCTTCAAAACATCCATGTTAATACTACCATTTACAACCTCAAAGTCTATGGTCACACCAATAGGTCATCTCATATAACCCATTAGCCAACTAACATCCAAGTGATCTTGGGGCCTTGTATTAGCACTCATAGAATCTAATGAACATCTTTTAGTATAATTGTAACCTCTTTCATTGATAAATGAAATTTAGAGGTATTTAAATGCTACCTATTTGACAATTTGACAAGTATGCCCAGTCTAAGCAAATCATAGGCAACTATGCTAGGTGATATAAATCTACTGCCACTAAGACACCCATGAGCTTGTCTATCATGATCCCCTATCAATGTAAAACTTAGAAACATCACTCTTATGATTTGATAACTCTAAAATGATCCTATAAATAAAATATAAGGAACTAGGTCAATTATTTTTTCCTTTCACTAATCAGATCTACCTAAATTTTTCTAATTTTGGGCTTAGATTTATCTCCTACAGGCCCCACTCTCTCTTATTATAATTTTGGGTCTAGATTTATCTCTTATAGGCCCTAGTTTCCCTTATTCTAGAGAATTCATCATTTTCAAGGCTAATTAGCTGAAAGGGAGGGTGATTACACCATTTAACAATATGTTTTTTCCATTTCTATTAGACCTATTGAATTACAGGTCATTCTTGACAAATTGTAGGGCAATCTTGCTATTCTAAGCTAGCTCACCATTTAACTAGCAAATTTTGCCCAAAATTACAAATTCATTGATGAAGTGGTGAATTTTCCATTTAGATTCAAGAACTTTCCAAAATGATGATGAATTCACTATTCTCATGGTGATCCTACCATTATCAAAGATGATCTCATTGATTGAAAAAATTGGGAAATCAATGAGATTGTCAAAGTTCCTACTTCTACACATAATAAATGTGATAAATGAAAAAGATAAATACCAAAAAAGGTACCTATTAATGGTATGCTCCTCGATGGCCTCTAATACTCTCTCACATACTCTCCAAGGTGATGGTGGTGTGGGATATTTTCCATCTTTCTCATCTCTCTCACATACAAATCTTAGAGCTCTGATTTACTAAAGCTAGGGGTGTAAATGAACTATTTTAACCCCCCATAGGTTAAAATTTAGTAAATTTTTAAAAAATTTCACCCCCTAGGCCTATAAGTTCTCCATTTTATCTTCCCCAAGATATTATTTTAGCCCCATTAATCCATTTTACTCCTATTTTCTTCTAATTGCTTTAGTTTTAATCCTCTTTTACTAAAATGAACATGAATATTATTTATTATAATTGAGGGCCCACCCAAAAAATATTTCAATTTTTTCATCTTTCCCTTGAGGGGGTATCATGGGCCACTCAAATGATGTTTGGGGCATTTTCATAACCCTATATCTCTGCGACTCATGTAAAATTTACTAAAAAGCAAGAAAAAAATTATTTCTTTTAATTATAGTGACCTTTTCATTTTTTAAAAATATGTGGCTTTGATCAAATGTCTCACAATGCCTTCTCAAATAGGGGGAAAATGTAGACATCAAATTCCTATCAATATTATGCTAAATTTTTTGATAAAAATGATATTTCATGACAACACACAATCTGGACCAACATTGCTAAAACACTCTAAATCATTCAAACTTGTCATGTACAGGTGACAATTTTTGCTAACATATCCCTAAATGGGGTAATGCATTTTATGTGACTATTATCATTTCTTAAATCATTTAAATTCAAATTAAGACCACCCAAAATGATGTTTTTGACCACTAAATTATTCTAATTTAGTAGCACACATCATGTGCATGTGTTATTTCATGTCCATAATACAATAACTGGGGTATTACCTTGTACATAGCTAATACCTTCTTCTAATTTTACTCCAGTCAAATTATGTCTTAGTAAAATGACATTTTTGACCATTTTGATTAAGTGTATAATATATTTATAAAGAATTGTAGAAAACTAAGCAAGGTCACTTAAGCAAATTAAATCAAATCAAGATCTTAAGTAGAAATTGCATGAAAATTATTGAATATCTAATTACTAGAAATCCATTATTTAATTATGCATCATCCCATGACATAATCAATGGGGTGGCATCCATAGCCACTTATGTGATAAATACAATAATTAAGTCCTCTCATTCCTCATTAATTCCCCATTCTTCTAAATATTAATGACATTATTTATTGTTTATCTCTACAAGATTGATTCAGTTCATGGCCACACATCTTGATCTCAAGATGGATGATCATGGCTAATCCTAAACATTTATAAAAACTATAAATGATATGGCCAAGACCACCATTTTTTAAGATTTATATTTATGTATAAATTACTGTAGACAAGCTTCATTTATTCACACTAATTGACAAACCTTGTGAGCCTAAGCCATTGGTGCACTAGGATATGATGGAGGCTCATGATACTCTTCATTGATAAAGACTTATAGTACCAAATCTAAGGAAAATAATGATTCTTAATTTCTCTAAGAAGAGGATAAATATTAGGAAGGTTTGATTGTATTCCTTTCTTAATTAACTCTTTAAATTGATTAACAATACCCCTTGAGGAGGTAGGCTTGAGAAATTAGGTATTTATGCTTATTTTAGAGATTTATTGACTAATTCATGATATAACCTTATCTCATAATATTATTCTACACTGGGTGCACCTGTGTCTAAGTATAGCAAGCCTGTTCTTATGCACATGAGTTTTGGATCCCTGTCGGTGACCTATTTTGATAGATTTTATATGTAAACCCTAAAACTCCACGTTGCTAGGTCTTTCAATTGGTTCAAGTAGATAAGTGTGATTTTAATGGGGTAGTATGGACATAATCAACACTTTTCTATGATTAGATTTGCCTATATACCAATACTCTAAGGAGGGATCAATATTGATGTAATTTTCCCCACCTAAGTATTGGTGAAAATGCAAGTGAAGCTAGTATGAATGCTAGTTTGAGTGATTTAAGTGTGATTATGACTATAAATCTTAGTTATTTGAGCTTATGAATTCTATATATGGTTTTATGAAAAATTAGGTTAGAATACAGATTGATAAACTTGATTGCATACAATTTGTTATGAGTATGTTTGTGTAATTTGCATCTAATCTCCATATAATGGATAACAGGATAAAAGCCATGTATATATACTATTATAATGCTTGTGTGGGTATTAAAAGAGGTATATGACAAACCTATATTGTTTTTGATTTGAAAATCTATTCATTAGTAACAAAATTTAGGAATAGGACAATAACTCCCAAACTGGGACACTAGTGCCATTGGCACTATTATCCCAATTATGGCACCAATGTCCAAGTGGTAGAACTTGAGGCAGTAGGGGCCAAGATGTTGAAGTGAAGGTTTGATACTGATTTAGTGATGTTTAAGGATGTGTGTGTCCCACATAAAGGCTAGATAAGTGTTTAAATAGGCCTTAAGATAGGTATATGACTAGGCTAGGGATGGGTGGTCTTAAGTAACACTCCTAGCACTCAAGTGTCATTTTTAGATGATTACAATAGGTTTTGTAGGTGAAGAATGAATGAGGGTTGATATTTTATTTATATCAATCCATTTAGAGTAATAATTGCCATTAAATCACTTTGGTAGACCATTAAGATACATTTCATTTATAAATTGGATGGTTTTAGGGAACTAAACATTTGAATCGAGACATGACAGTAATGTCAACACTACTATCTATCTTAGACATAGTGTCTAAGGAGAAATAGATTAGGTACATGTTTTAAAATTTTATATATAGAATATAAATATATTTTAATCATTCTAGGCAAGATATAAGACTTGGGTCATCAATATAAGACTAGACAGGTTAAGATATATAGGCTAAAGGGCACAAAGATAGATCAAATGGGAGATTTACAAAATTTAAAAAGTTAAATAACTAATAGGAACAACCAAGGTCTGATTTTTCCAAGCTTACAAGACTTAGGTGATATATATTCATAAAATATCATCTAAATTTACCCCCCCTTTAATCTAGTAATGAAATTTATAGTTTAAAGGAAAGGAATGTGTACCTCTATATGCACACCTTGTCTTTACATGCACCCAAATTGAGTGCTTCATTGGTTACTACCTACAACAAATATCATGTTACATTATAAAATTAGTTCCTATAATATGGGTTGAAAGTACTTGAATTTGATTGAAATTGAAAGAGCAAGGTTTATGAGTACATCTATGTGTCTATGTAACCACCTTGTCTATTGGCAAGTTGTTTTGAAAAATATGTATCATTATAAGGATATAAAACTAAGATTAACACAAATAGAGATAAATATTTAAAGTTCATATATATAAGGAGATAGAGAGATATAGACAAATATTGGAAGGCACAGACCCCTAGCATTGGAAAAAAATTGATTTGCCCCCTGATAGTTGATATTAGCTCAACCATGAAACCTAATGATACTTATAACTTAGTGATGATAGATGATTAATTACAACATAAAAAATTGAAAATATTGAGTGATTTTACCACCTCAACCATACCAAAATTGTGAACCAAATACTAGAGTATATTCACTCAATAAAAGTCTATAAAAGTTTGTGAGGTATCAATATGAAAAATTTCATGATATGGTAACAATCCATAAAAGAGTTTTAGAATCTGAAACTAATTTGGATTTTGTAATATTAGGAACATGTTGCATAACATATTAACCTTATATATGTCTCATTCTAAAACTATGTTTAATAATAGTACCAATGTATAACATTCTACCACACTATGAATTTGAATCATATAACTATGTGCTTTTACCAATTTGGACAACTGTGTAAGTGTGGAAGACATGATTATAAAGTATAACTAAACCATATATAAATAAATATAAAAAATTATATAAGTAACAATGTGGAGGACATGTTTCTAAAATATTCCCCCACAATAATCTGGAGATGCTGAATATTGAATAGGTGTGGAGAACATGCTTCCAAAGCAAGCCCCCACTGAATCTAAGAAATGTGAATATGTAGAATCCATGACCATATAACATGCCCCCAATGAATATAGACACTTATATAAGTATCAAATATTTAATGAGTATAGAGAACATGCTTCCAAATCATTCCCCCACCATAATATGGAAACTGTTATAAGTACCACATATTGAATGAGCATGTAGAACATGCTTCCAAAACATGCCCCCATTGAATATAAAAACTATACCAAGTGTGGAGGACATGAATATATGACATGATACCACTATTATACCCCCCATTTAAGGTGAGGTAAATATAGGAACTGGTAGCTACCTCACCTCAAAAGTATAAGACAATTGTATACTCTATGAATGTAACCATGTAGCATATGGAAGGAGCATGTCTAGGTAGATATAACAATAAAATTGAAACACATAAAACTAATGTGATTAAATTTAGGCCTAAGATTCATGATAAATATCATGGAAACATATCAATAGTAATATTAAAATCTCAATAAGTAAATAATCACACACACAAGATGACTCAAAAGTAAGTCAAATGGAAATGGTCCAAAGAGACCACAAATAATGGGCATGTTCAAATGCTGCATAATTGAAGGGACATGACTTATTCAAATGTCCATAAAATTAAGAATGGCATATTCAAATTTTCATATAACAAATAATGGCATATGAAAATTTTAATGATATCATACATAGGTACTAGGGCCACAAGCCCAGCAAAGGAGTATATTCAAATGCTCAAAAAAGGAATACTAGACACTCAATGAAGTGCATAAAGTAAAGCATAATCAACCAGTATAAACATGTCATAGTTTCCTATGGATCTAATGTGTTAGGAAAAGTATGTCAAGTGTATATGAAGTACCCTATGTAAGATATAATCATGAATAGTAAGCATGTGTAAGTACATATGTAACCTCAAACATGATAATGTAGAATGATCATAGAGTCATATAACCTATGTGTATCAAGATCAAAGAAGTAGATGTCCCTATGTACATATGACATGAGTAGAGGGAAAGCCCATCATCTAAAATATGAATCCATCATGTATCTATGTATGCATGTATCACACTCAAGTAGAAGTGTGAGACATATAAATATGTAAGAGTAACTAAGTATGCCATCCTTTAATATGAAAGTAACACATGGATTCCAAGGAGTCAATAGAACATGTTGGTTCCAAAAAGTATTTTTGGAATTTTGTATGTTTTTTTATTCTTTTGGTATTTTTAGAATTTTTGAAGAGAAAATATCATCCTATGATGCCATCCAGTGGATGGCCATATCTATTTCCCCATCATAAATTTGGTGTAATACCCAAGATGCACTATTGAAGAACATGTATAGGTGTAATATCTATCACTATGGTATCAATGGTTCTCTACATATGTAAAATAGGACTTTGTGGTTGTGAAACAATAATAGACATAATAGGAATAGGGGTTTTTAGAACCCATCATTGAGTGTTGTTTGGTTTGTTTGACATAATAGTAATATGTGCATTTTTAATTGCTCTAGATATCTAATCATGGTGTGTAGTAGAAGATGGGGATTCTATGTAATGCATTATATGTATCTAATGTAATGGTCTCTCAAATATTGAACACCTAGTAAAGGGGATTAATTATTACTTACCCTTTTGTGGTGAATTATCCTTAGTAGGCTTGATAGCTAGTTATCTGGGTATAAATTTATTTTGTTTAAAAGGATTCTCATATTTAATTATGGAAATTATAATTAACTGATTGGTATGAATGTATTTAACACACCTATGTAATATATAATTTACTACTTGAAGAGTATGTATCCAAGGTCTTCCAAATAAGATATCAAAGATGCATGTGGAAGGGATAACTAAAAAATTAGTAACCATATGTGTGGGACTCACCTATAAAGGTAGGTCAATATCTCTAAGAACCTTTTGGGAGGTCCCATATAATGCTCAAATTGATATAGTAGAGGGGTGTAAATCATGATGATTAAAACCCAAGTGTGTAAGTAATGGAATGGTGCAAACATTTTCACTTGCACCATTATCAATCATAACATTGCATATGGGGTGTTTATCAAGGTATGCTCAAATAAATAGAGAATGAAGATCATAGTCATCATACTTAATTTCACTATTATCAAAGGAAATAAAAGGTTTTTGAACCATTAAGAGGTATATGTCATGTGTAAGTACCAATAACTCCACCTAGTGGGTGCCTATAAGGTGATGGAGGAGGATGTGCATTATATGCCATTTGGACTTCTGGTTGCTTATTAGAATGGTCTTGTAAATGATTTTTAAATATTTTTTGTTTATATCAATCACTAGGTTGTGAACCTAATTCCTTTGGGAGATCCTCAAATATAAGTTTTTGGTCATTGATAAGATCTTGAATCTTGTGCTTCAAGGTAAAACATCTACTTGTAAAATATCATAGTCTTTGATGATAATCATAATAAAAATTCACATCATATCCTTTGGGTAGATGTCAAATCATGTCAACCTTAATAGGATGAGGCAAAGATATAAGTTAGAACTCTAGTAACTATGGCAGTAATGAAGCTGGGAACTCATGCAAACATGTAAATTATCTCCTTGGTGCATTAGATAGGACAAGCCAATTTAGCTACTATGAAAATGTGTTAACAATGGTGATTGTTTCCTTTTTAGGCTTAAAAGGTTTTAGATTTTAACTTAGTTTAATTGTGAATTTGGTATTATATATAAATGTAGATAGTATGTTTACTACATAATTGAGCTTATTTAATGACAAAAGCTTCATTTCATGGTCCTATACATCATGACATAAGCCATTGACATATATGAACTTATTAAAGATAATGGACTCATGTAAAATATCAAACAAACTTTACTTAAATATATCTTGCAACTTTTTCTACAATAAGATTAGTCATTTTGGCTAACATTGTCTTATATCTCAAGACATATTCATTGATAGGTTCATTAGTTCCTTGTTTGATTTTGGAAATTTGGGCATAGGACACCTTTTCAAAAATATTAATGGAAAAGTGAGCTAAGAACTATAATGCAATAGGTTTGAATCTTTTTACCAATCGGAGAGGTAAATAATATAACCACGTTAAAGCATAGTCCTTGAGGCTTCTTGGAAATGATTTGGTCAAAAGTTTATCATTAGAATCATAGTCAAGGAATACCACATAACATGTTTAAATATGTTGTTCAGGATCACTCTTGCCATCATACAATGTGAATTTAGGTGTAATAAATCTAGTCAAAAAAGGGTACAAAGAGATTTCAAGTACAATAGGGTTATACAACACATCTTGTGAATTTATGTCATGAGGGGAATTTAAAGCATTTTATTTAATGTTTTTAATCTTGTCTTCTAAGGTCTTTATAACTTTAATAAATGATTGAGCTATAGTCTTAGTGGGATTTATATTAATAATTCGAGTAGTCACCAAAGGGGATGAAAACATGTTTTGAGTAGTAATAGGCATATAAATTGATATTTATGTTAAAACAATGGATAATTCCATGATAGATGTATCAATAATAGTTTTAGGGAACAAATATTTAAAAACATAATCTATGCCCCCATTATATATAGGTGGATTTATAAGTGTGGACTGAGTTATAGTACAAACTAAGGAATCACCATTACTAGGTGAGGCATCATTTTTATCTTGTTTATTTATTTAATCTTTTGTAACATACAAAAATGCATCTATTAAGTCATTATTATTGAGATGAGTAATTAATGACTATTTATCTTCCATTTGAAATTGGGTTTTTGCACTAACATTTTCCATTAATTCATAAATTTAAAATTTATAATAAAGTACATCAGTCATAAAACCCTAATTTATCCTAGGGTTTGATGTTCAAAGATCAAGTTCAACAAATGTTTAACCCTAACATGATATACAATAGGGTTATCTAGATGTTAAAGAGGTATATAAAAATGAAATGGCATAAGGGTGATAATCAGATCTATAATAGACTAATTGGATGCTAAACTCATATATAAGCACACATTGAATTTATTATGTTGAGAGGGTCTACATATAAAAATTAAAACTATGATAGATATAGAAATGATAAAGAAGTGGAGTACTTAGCTTATTTTGATGATAATATAGTTCTAGATCTAGAACAGGTGGAAAGTAGGTGAGAAAGATATTCTAGGATAATTATTAGATTTTGGTTCTAATACTTTTGGCTCTCTAGATAGTAATGTCTACCTAGGATGGTTGTATCGATGCTACTTTTTGGGTTTGATGTTAGTGTCATGTATAGAATATCTATTAAAATAGGATGTGATTACCTACATGCTTCTAGGTTTTGATTTGACTTTACTCTAGTGCATTTAGATATGGGCCATGGACATTCTCTCCTTGTGAAATGGCAAAACCTTAGTTTTCCATCATCATAGTGACCCCTCTATCAATGGGAATTGCCTATATAGATAATACTATAAATAGGGCCTCAAATTCATGTAGTTATCCCCTACATTTAGCTTATCTATGAATCATACAATGTGTGCAATGTTAGGGTGTGGAGCTAAAAGCTCACCAAGGAGCATACTTTAATAGGTTCGGGTTTACACAGACACCAGCGTCAGTCAGGAGCGACCGACATCGATCAGGTGTAGTTGCAGAGGCGTCGACATCGGTAGTAGGTCAGCTGGTGGTGGTCACAGGCAAGCAGTAGGAACCGACGTCGGTTACCTGTGCGTCCAAGAAGGTATTTCCGAGGATAGAAGCGAGTGTTTGCATGATGAGTTTAAGTTGTGGTCTTAAGCTCATGTCTCTATTATTAATAATATTATTTTTAGAGCCCTTGTTCAAGTGGTTTAACTGTTTGTTGTAAGTGCATGCTCAAGTTTCCTAATTCTATATGTAGAATTAGATCTTCTTAGCTTAGAGAGAATTATTGTAGTAATTCATTGAATTGGTATGTTGAAGAACAATATAGAATTGAATCAATCCAGGCTTGTTGGAGTTGATTGTTCTTGAGAGAGAGAGCTCTTGAGGAATAGAGATCTAGTGAGAGATCTATACATCTAGGAGAGGTGTGGAGGAAAGAAGTTTCTTCAAATTGTATTCCTTTTGTAAAGAGTTTGTTAATACAAGTTTTCAGGGTGGTTTCTTGTATCTCTTGTTCTTGCTATTTATCATTATAGTTACTTGTCTATATAATTTATTTCCATGTTTATTGCTTTCACAAGTGTAATCTATTGTTGGTTGATCCCCAACAAGTGGTATCATAGCTCAGGTTCACCAGCAGGTGGTTCAAATCTGTGTAGTGCGTATTGATTACAGGTTCTCATAGGGGTTTCTGCAGGGATTTCTATTTGAGTGGGAGAAGAAATGGCAGGTGAAAGTAAATTGAGAATGGAAAAGTTCAATGGCAAAAATTACCAACATTGGAGAATGCAGATAGAGGATTATCTGTATCAGAAAGATCTCTACTTACCGTTAGGTGGTGTTGCAAAGAAGCCCAAAGACATGGAGGATGAAGAATGGGAAGTTCTTGACAGAAAGGCTCTGGGGTTTATAAGACTGAGTCTAGCATCCACTGTGATATCTAATTTATCACAGGCAAAGTCTATGGTAGAGTTGATGACTACGTTAGCAAATTTGTATGAAAAACCCTTAGCTTCTAATAAGGTATATCTTATGAAGCAGTTATTTAATTTGCATATGAATGAAGGTGGATCTGTTTCTACTCATCTAAATAATTTAAATGGAATTGTGAATCAATTAAGTTCAGTTAATATAGTGTTTGATGATGAAATAAAGGCTCTTTTAATATTATGTTCTTTGCCTGAAAGCTGGCATGGCTTAGTAATGGCAGTAAGTAATACTGCATCTGCATCAAATATTTTTAAAGTAGAGGATGTTGTTAGTGTTATCTTGAATGAAGAAATTCGCAGGAAAAGCACATAAGAGACATCTGGGAACGCTTTAACTTTTGAGAGCAGGGGGAGGCAGAAAGAGAAGAGCAAGAAAGGCAGATCAAGATCCAAATCTAAGGGGAAAGGTAGATCTAAATCTAGAAATGGCAGAAGGCCACAATGCTGGAATTATGGAAAGATGGGGCACATAAGTAGAGATTGTTGGTCAAAGCCTAAGGAGGACAATTAGCATGAAGGAAAGGAAGAAGCCAAGGTTGCAGGTATTGCACAAGATGCTTTAATTTTCTCTCTACATAATAATATAGAATCTTGGGTGTTAGATTCTGGTGCATCTTTTCATGTTACCCCTAACAGGGAATATTTTAGTGACTATATCCATGGAGATTTTGGAATAGTGTATTTAGGGGATGATGAGCCCTATAAAATAATTGGAAAAGGTAAAGTGCAGTTGAAGATGCAGAATAGCAACACATGGGTGTTGAGAGATGTGATGCATGTTCCTAGCTTGAAGATAAATTTGATTTCTACAGAAAAGTTAGGGGATGAGGGTTGTACAGTAACTCTCACAGCAGAATCTTGGAAGGTGACCAAGGGTGCACTTGTTATGGCCAGAGGTAAGAGAGAAGGTACTCTCTATTTGTGTAATTATGTTACTAACAAATCTCCTTCTATATTATCTACTTTAGATGTGGATGCTAAATTGTGGCACTCAAGGCTTGGCCACATGAGTGAGAAGGGGATGCCAATTCTTAAGTCCAAAGGTATGCTTTCAGATTTAAAAGGCATAGATCTAGAGTTTTGTGAGCACTGTGTATTTGGAAAACAGAAAAGGGTTAGTTTTCTCAAGACTGGGTCTACTAAGAAGAGGCATAAGTTGTAGCTTGTTCACATAGATGTGTGGGGACCAGGTCAGGTTGCTTCCATTGGAGGATCACAGTATTATGTATCTTTCATAGATGATGCTACAAGGAAGGTATGGATCTACTGTATTAGGAGAAAATCTGATGTATTTGAGACTTTTAAGATTTGGAAAGCTATGGTTGAGAATGAAATAGGTAAAAGATTGAAGTGCCTGAGATCTGACAATGGCGGTGAGTTCTACAATTATAAGTTCAGAGATTATTGTTATATGCATGGAATCTACAGGTAAAGGACGGTTCCAAGGACACCTCAGCAAAATGAAATTGCTGAAAGGATGAACAGGACAATAGTGGAGCGTGCAAGATGTATGAGATTGCATGCCGGTTTGCCCTTACAATTTTGGGCACAAGCTATTGACACTGTAGTATATCTGATTAATAGAGGACCCTCTATAGCTCTAGATGGTGGTATTCCAGAAGAGGCTTGGATAGGTAAAAAGGTAGATCTCTCATATCTCAAAGTTTTTGGTTGTGAAGCCTTTATGCACATAGATAACGAAAATAGAAAGAAGCTTGATGCTAAGTCTATGAGGTGCACATTTATTGGCTATGGCTCAGATGATTTTGGTTACAGATTGTGGAATCTAGAAACTAACAAGGTAATTAGGAGTCGTGATGTTGTTTTCAACGAAAGGGTGATGTATTATGATCAGCTAAGGAAGCTAAATCAATCTGAGTAGAGCAATGGTGAATTGGATGAGGTGAAAGTCCAATATGAGCTCACGAGAAAAAGAAATAATCACTTGCAAGAAAACATAGAGATCGACATCGGCAGAGTAGGAACTGGCATCGGTAGTACAGAGACCGGCATCGGCCGTACAGAGACCGACGTCAGCAGGACAGACATCGAGGTCGGTCAGATAGAACTGACGTCAGCCAGTAATAGGTTTGGAGGTGACCGAGGTCGGTCACTATCAGAGAATTTGGGTGGACAGCGTGTTGTGAACGAGTCTCAGACACCCATCAGGAGGTCAAAAAGGGTGAGTAAGCCTCCAATTAGATATTCTCCTTCTTTATTCTATTTATTGCTAACTGATGGTGGAGAACTAGAGAGTTTTGAAGAAGCAATATAGGTGGATTCTAAGAGTCAGTGGGAGCGTGGCATGGTTGAGGAGTTGGAGTCCTTAAGAGAGAACCAAACATGGGATTTGGTTGAATTGCCAGCAGGTAAGAGAACACTAAAGAACAGATGGACCTACAGGTTGAAAGAAGGTGAGAATGGACAGATGAGATATAAGGCCAGATTGGTGGTAAAAGGATTTGCACAAAAGCCAGGTATTGACTTTGGTGAGATTTTTTCTCCTATTGTTAAGATGACTTCTATAAGGGTTGTATTGTCTTTGGTTGCTTTTGAGGATTTGCATCTTGAGCAACTAGATGTTAAGATATCATTTCTTCATGGAGATTTGGATGAGGAAATATATATGGAACAGCCAGAAGGATTTGAGGTCAAAGGTAAGGAGAAGTTTGTGTGCAGATTGAAGAAAAGATTGTATGGCCTCAAGCAAGCTCCTAGGCAATGGTATTTAAAATTTGATAGGTTTATGACTGAGCATGGCTACAGTAGGTGTCAATCTGACTATTGCGTGTATTTCAAGAGATTTGATAATGGTAGATATATTATTCTATTGTTGTATGTAGATGATATGCTGGTTGCAGGATCACACATGCAGGATATCTCTGAGCTTAAGGTGAAATTAGCTCAAATGTTTGCTATGAAGGATTTGGGAGTAGCAAAGAAAATCCTTGGCATGAGCATTAAGAGAGATAGGAAAAATCATAGATTGATATTTTCTCAAGAAGATTATGTGGACAAGGTGTTGAAACGGTTCAATATGTAGGATGTTAAACTGGTAAGCACACCTTTGGCTAGACATTTTAAGTTGAGTAAAGAACAATGTCCTAATTCACATGATGAGGTAGAGTACATGAGTAAGGTTCCATATTCTTCTACAGTAGGGAGTTTGATGTATGCAATGGTGTGTACTAGACCGGATATTGCCCAAGCAGTGGGAGTGGTAAGTAAGTATATGGCCAATCCAGGTAAGGAACATTGGAAAGCAGTTCAGTGGATCCTTAGATATCTGAGAGGAACCAACAGTAGGCACTTGTGCTATGGAGGTTCAGATACTTCTCTACATGGTTATGTAGATTCAGATATGGCAGGGGATTTGGATGGTAGGAGGAGCACTACAGGTTATGTTTTCACTGTAGGTGGAATGGCAGTTAGCTGGATATCTAAGTTACAGAAGGTTGTTGCCTTGTCAACTACAGAAGCAGAGTATATTGCAGCCACAGAGGCTAGCAAAGAGATGATATGGATGACACGGTTCATGGATGAGCTTGGTAGGGAGCATGAGAGTTGCAGATTGTATAGTGACAGTCAGAGTGCAATCCATTTGGCTAAGAATTCAGCTTCTCATTCAAGAACAAAGCACATACAACTAAGGTATCACTTCATACGATAGGTATTGGAAGATGGTGAGTTGAAGCTGGAGAAGATCCATACAGATAGGAATCCTGCTGATATGTTAACCAAGCCAGTTACAAAGGAGAAGTTGAATCTTCATTCAACTTCTATTGGTCTTCATGATTGAGTTGAAGATGGAGGAGCTAGAAGATGTTGCTGTACAGGTACTGGTGCAGCTGTTTATCTCCAAGTGGGAGATTGTTAGGGTGTGGAGCTAAAAGCTTCACCAAGGAGCATACTTTAATAGGTTTGGGTTTACACAGACACCGGCATCGGTCAGGTGCAGTTACAAAGGTGCCGGTGTCGGCAGTAGGTTGGCCGGCGGTGGTCACAGGCAAGCAGCAGGAACCGACGTCGGTTACCTGTGCGTCTAGGAAGCTATTTTTGAGGATAGAAGCGAGTGTTTGCATGATGATTTTAAGTTGTAGTCTTAAGCTCGCGTCTCTATTATTAGTAATATTATTTTTAGAGCCCTTGTTCAAGTGGTTTAACTGTTTGTTGTAAGTGCATGCTCAAGTTTCCTAATTCTATATGTAGAATTAGATCTTCTTAGCTTAGAGAGAATTATTGTAGTAATTCATTGAATTGGTATGTTGAAGAACAGTATAGAATTGAATCAATCCAGGCTTGTTGGAGTTGATTGTTCTTGAGAGAGAGAGAGAGCTCTTGAGGAATAGAGATCTAGTGAGAGATCTGTACATCTAGGAGAGGTGTGGAGGAAAGAAGTTTCTTCAAATTGTATTCCTTTTGTAAAGAGTTTGTTAATACAAGTTTTCAGGGTGGTTTCTTGTATCTCTTGTTCTTGCTGTTTATCATTCTAGTTACTTGTCTATCTGATTTATTTCCGCGTTTATTGCTTTCACAAGTGTAATCTATTGTTGGTTGATCCCCAACATGCAAAGCAAGTACAATAGTGAGCTAGCTTATAACTTATAAAATTGGGATCTTGAGCTACTCCTTTAGTTCTTCAAACTTATATATTTGTTATACCTATGATTGATATGGAAATAGGGAATTTTTGTTGAATTTAATGCTTGATAGAGTGCATTAGAGGATAAGTTACCTTTGTCTCTTTGGTAATTTTATAGGCGTTCATATATTTTTTAGGTGAGAAATGAATGAGGGTTGATCTTTTATTTATATCAATCCCTTTGGAGTAATAACTCACATTAAAATGAAGAGCGATGGCTGTGCACAAGGAAGGGCACGGGGAAGGGCACGGAGGAGACCAGCGGCTAAGCGACCTGCCTACAGCTCCCAGCTTGGGTGGAGAGGGCGTGGGAGGGCGAGATGCAGCGAAGACTACGTTCTATTCTGGCGAAAGGGTTAAATTGAATAAGGTAAATGGCTGTTTGCTCAGAAGGCAGGATAGACCAGTTTTAATTATTCCACAGGAAACAATTCAGGAGGATATTGAATATCTCTCCTCGCATACTTTAATTTGCAAGTTTTTGGGAATTAGAATCCCTCAGCCAGCCTTGGAAGCTTGGATCAGGCGCTCCTGGGCAGTTGAGGGAGATTTCGACATTATGTTGGCAGCAAACAACTATTTTTTGGTGAGTTTCTCCTCTGTAGCGGATCGTAATCGGATTTTCGAAGGAGGGCCTTATTTCTATGAACGGGTAGGCCTCTTTCTTAAGCCTTGGCATGTGGGTTTCAACACGGCTGAGGAAATCCCAGCGTGTGTCCCGGTTTGGGTGAGGCTACCCCGGCTGCCGTTGGAATTCTGGAGGGAAGACATTCTTAAACAAATAGCAGCTCTGTTGGGAACCCCAACAGCAATAGCCCATCAATCCCTTGACAAGAAAGTTATCACATATGCTCGGGTGTGTGTGGACATGGATTTATCAAAACCTCTTCCTGATTCCCTGGAGATTTGTTTGGGTTCCCTGACATGGATTCAACAGATTGACTATGAGTCCATTCCTTTCAGGTGCAGAATATGTCATGTTTACGGACACCTCCATAGACAATGCCCTCTGGCTGCCAAAGATAAAGGACCAATGACAGAGAGCTCAAAGCCTTCTTCAGTACCTGCTGATAAGTTTCCTGGGAGTACGGCTCAGCTTCAAAAAACAAAATCTCTTCAGGACAGCATGAGTAAAGGTAAAACTCTTGTTGTTGGAATTGGGGCGCAGGACTCTGCTGATCCCTTTAATAGCAGAGTGGAGGAGTTTACTCCAGTCAGAAAGCGGGCTAGAGGCCGTGGAACTAGGAGAGGGGCTGTGGATAGGCATTTGGAGCAGAGTTTTAACAAATTCGACGCCCTGGATAATATGGTTGAGGAAGAGGGGTTTCCCTCTCAGGCCCTTGGGGAAGCTTCAGGGCAGCAACTGCATTGTCCTGAACCTATGGAAGACCAAGATAGTATGGATCAAACACTCCCAGCTGGACCTCTAGGCCTAGAGGAAGGACAACTAATGCATGACATTGAGAATAAGGAGAAAGAAGTTAAATGGGCTGATTTGGTGAAGGAGGGCGATGCTTGGAAAAAAGACAAAAATTCTGTTCTGGCACTTGGGCTAAGTCAAAAACTTTTCAAAAAAGCCACATCCTCTGGTGCTCCCAAGGCTAGAAGGAGGAAAGACCAGGATAAACTCAAAATTACAGGTGATCATTTGGTGGAATCTGGGGCGGTTAAGACCATGAAAGAGCACTTCCCCCAAACCACCCAATGATTGTGCTATCTTGGAATGTGCGGGGTTCGAATAGCTACCCCAGGCAAAAAGCTATTCGCAGTTTGGTTTGGGATCACTCTCTGGACATTTTTTGTATCCAGGAGACGAAACTTTCTGTTGACTCGTTTATTGCTTGTATGCCAAATTTTTGGCAGAATGGGCAATGGCAATGTGTGGGAGCTAAAGGCAGCTCGGGAGGGCTTGCTATGGGATGGGACCAAAGGAAAATTTTGCCACAACATTGGATCTCTTGTCTCTCGGCCTTGTCAATGGTGGCATCTTCTCTGGAGACCGGGGAGTTATGCTTGGTTACCTCCGTCTACGCCCCTGTTGACATTGTGGGGCAGCAGCAGCTTTGGGCACATATCCGGTACATCAGACAATGCTTTCCCTTTCTACCATGGATACTAACTGGGGACTTTAATGCGGTGATTAGCCTGGAGGAGAAGCGTGGGGGACTAAGCCGCTTAGGCTCCTCTTCTGAGTGCCTGCGCCATCATATGGAGATGCTTCGTATTTCCGATGTGATACCGTCCAACGGACTTTTTACTTGGAGTAACCGAAGAACAGGTAATGAGGCAATTTCTGAACGTCTTGATAGATTTTTAGTCTCCTCTTTCTGGCAATCCAGTGCTTTCACTCTCACTTGTGAGATCTTAGATTGGAGGGGCTCGGACCATTGGCCTATTAAACTTTCCATAGGCCAGATTGGGGGTCCTAAAAAACCTCCTTTCAAATTCCAGTTGATGTGGTTGCGGGATCCTTCCCTTTATGATCTCATAGGTCAATGGTGGAGACAGGGAAGCCCGCCTTATGGCACTGCCATGTTCTCCTTCATGAAAAAGCTTCAGTTTGTTAAAAGGAAATTACAGATTTGGAACAGGACTTGTTTTGGAAATCTGCAGAGTCAGAAGAAGCTTGCACAAGACCAGTTGGACGGCATCACCAGGCAGATAAGAGAGTGTGGACTCTCGGAAGACCTTCGCCTCTGCGAAGGCAGAGCGGCCTCTTTGCTGGTGGAATGGGATCTTAGGGAGGAGATCTATTGGAAGCAGAAGGCGAGAATTGATTGGCTTCAGGAAGGAGATAAGAATACGGCCTTTTTTCATAAGTCTGTACAAGGGAGGCGCAATGGTAATTTTATTACTTCTCTTATCACTCAGGATGGAACTCACCTCTCCTCCTCTCAGGATATTAGTAGAGAAGCTGTCCGGTATTTCTCCGATCTTTTTGACAGTAACACATTGATAGATGAAGGGGCAGAAAATGAAGTGCTGTCCTGTATTCCGTCCTTGGTGGATGATAGAATGAATGAAGATCTTTTGCATCTGATTGGTATAGCTGAAGTGGAGGAAGCGTTGTTCAGTATGAAGAGAGGTAAAGCCCCTGGTCCGGATGGATTTCCTGCTGATTTTTTCCAAGACTTCTGGGATATTATTAAGCATGACCTGGTAAGTGTTATACAGGAGTCCTATGCTAACAAAGAAATGTTGCGGGCTTTGAATGCTACCTTCCTGGTGTTAATACCAAAGAAGGAGCAGGCAAATAAGCTGGATATGTACAGACCTATTGCGCTTTGTAATGTTGTCTATAAAGTGATTACTAAGCTCATAGCGCAAAGGCTGAAAGGGCTCCTTCCCAATCTTATTTCGGAGGAACAAGGAGGCTTTGTGGCAGGTAAGCAAATTATTGACGGAGTTGTGATAGCTTCGGAGGCTATTCATTCCATGAAAAGATCTCATGAGAAGGCTATGTTTATCAAGCTTGATCTTGCTAAAGCCTATGACAGGGTTAGCTGGAGGTTGGTGCAGAAGGTTCTTTCTGCTTTTGGGTTCAAACAAGATTGGATTAGGTGGGTGTTAAGCTGTATCACTACGCCTTCCTTTTCTGTTCTGGTCAATGGAGCGCCAATGGAGCTTTTTGGAGCTTCTAGAGGGCTTCAGCAAGGGGACCCAATTTCTCCTTACTTGTTTATCCTTATGGCAGAAGGGCTGGGCAGGTTCTTCAAACACAGAGTCTCTCAGAATGCTATTCAGGGATGGAAGTGGGAGGGCAGAATATCCACCTTATCCCACCTTCAATTTGTTGATGACACTATCTTGGTTGGTGAAGCTAGGATCAAAGAAGCCAAGGCTATCCGCATCACTCTTGATAAGTATTTGGCGGCTTCTGGACAGCAGATCAATGAGCATAAATCTTCTATTTACTTTTTCAACACGCCTGAATCTATCCAGGCAAGAATAACTACTATTCTTCGTTTTCAGATTCAGACCCTCCCTGTGATTTATCTTGGCGTTCCTATTGTTGTGGGACGTCAACCTAGGCTATTTTGGCAGAACATTCTGGACAAGCTGAGACAGAAGGTAAGCCACTGGACTTATAGATGGTTATCTACTGCAGGTAGGGTGATTTTGTTACAATCGGTTATTCAGGCTTTACCAATATATAGGAGCATGGTTCAGTGTGCCCCAGCCTACTTTCTTGAAGAATATGATGCTCTGTCCAGGAAATTTTTGTGGAGTGGTAATCTGCAATCTTCTAAATGGAGTCTCGTCAATTGGGACTTGGTGTGTAGACCTAAGCAGGAAGGTGGTCTGGGCCTTCGCTCGGCTAGTGTGGCTAGCATTGCTCTTGCTGCCAAGCTTTATTGGAGGTGGTGCACTAATCATTCGGCCTGGTGGGCACGTATTCTGACAGCCAAGTACTTTCCGGACACTCATATTCATGATATTGCCAGATTTCCTCTTGAGGGGAGAGGGTCTATGATATGGGAGACCCTCAAGCGTGGTGTGCATTTGGTTAAGCAAGGCTTATTCTGGATGTGCCGCAGTGGTTCTGAGGCTCTATTCTGGATGGACTCTTGGGATGGGTTTCCCCCACTTTTACAGTCCCACCTGCACCTCCAAACCATGGCGAACTCTTTTCATCAGGGTGGGTGGAGTGAGGTGAAGCATTACAAAGAACCTTATAACATAGGAGTTACTATTGGTTTCAGGTGGAAACATTCCTCGGATTGGCCGCCTAGAGGCTCGCAGGAGGAGAGAGAAGAATTAGCCATTATCCTGAAGAATAGAAGGTGTGGAGCATTGCATGGATGTGATGAATTGGCTTGGAGTGGGGACTCAACAGGAAGGTACTCTGTTGCTACTGGCTACAAAACCTTGCTTAAGCAAACAAGAGAGTTTGGGCAGTTTCAATGGGGAATGAAAGTGTGGAATCGAATGGCGTGGCCCAAATGTAATTTTTTCCTCTGGCTCCTCACGCACAATAGATGTCTCACCTGGGATAATCTGTGTCGGAGAGGATTTTAGGGACCGTCTATTTGTGTGCTGTGTTTTAGCAATGAGGAGACAGTGGCCCATATGTTCTTTCAGTGTTCATTTGCTCAACAGGTTTGGCACCTGTGGTGGAGCGCGTGGAGAACCCCTTATAGACATGTTTCTTCTGTTAATGAATTTTGGGCCCGATTGGGCCAGGCTCCTCTTAAAAATTCCTTGCTGCAGGTGGCTTGGGCGGTGGGGCCATCCTTCATATTTTGGAATTTATGGCTGGAGAGGAATAGGCGCATCTTCAGGGGAGCGTGGATGGATTTCAGGCAGCTATGGAACAAGATTGCTATTGCACTGCAGGAAACGTGCTTGGCCAAGTCTGCGCTTGAAGTCAATGTGGAACAAGCGGCTGCGGACTTGCTTGGTCGCCTGGGAATTGATGTCCCCAACGATGGCGTGGGAAGGAAACACTCTGGTCTGCCAAAGGGAAGGTGCCAGTTGGCGCGACCTGTCAACAGAGCTGGGCATTGGACGCCCCCAGACAAAGACTGCATCAAAATTAACACAGATGGGTCTTCCCGTGGGAACCCGAGAGCTGCGGGTATTGGGGGAATTGCTCGGGACAGTCTTGGTAACATTAAATTTTTGTTTTCTATTTACAGAGGCTGTTATACTAACAACCAGATGGAAGCTGAAGCCATTCTTGAGGCGGTTGAAAGTTGTCGGGAGCGCCATCGCAATGTCATCTGTGAATCGGATTCACAAGTTGTTGTTAACTTACTAAATAACAACAATTCTGGTAATACTGATTGGAGTTTACAAGTTATTATCCAGCATATAAAATTTTTTAGTTCGTCTTTGAATGAGATTTCTTTTCAACACATTCCGCGGGAATGGAATGAGGTTGCAGATTGCTTAGCTAAGTGGGCCTCGAAGAATGGGGCAGATTGGAGAATTACGGAGGAGAATCTCCTTCCGCTGAATTTGTATCAAAAGCTGGTCCATTTGGTGGATCAGGAGAAAAACTTGTAATTGGCTTTGCCTGGATTACTCAATAAATTTTTACCCCCGTTTTAGTAAAAAAAAAAAAAATAACTCACATTAAAACACTTAGGCTGACCATTATGATATGTTTTATTTATAAATTAGATGACTTTAGGGCACTAGACACTTGTGTCGAGATAAGAAAATAACATTGAGGTTATTGTTTATCCCAGACATTAGTGTCTATGGAGGAGAAGAGTAGGTACAGGGTCCAAAATTGCAAATATGGAAGATAAGTACATTATAAACATTTTGGGTAAGATAGAAGACCTAGGTCATCAACTAAGACTGGTCAAACTAAGATATATAAGCAAAGGGGAAAAAAGATAGAGTAGATGCAAGAATTTCATAAGCATAAAAGGTAAAGAACTGAGAGGAATAATCAAGATCTAAGTTTCCCAAGTGTATAAGATTGAGGTGTTATATGATCATAAAATATCATTTACACTATAATAAGATAACTATCCAAAAATTTACACACACTTTATTAATGAAATATTTTGTCAATTTAATTATAACATGGGAACAAGATAAAAATTAGTCTAGGATATTATAACGCCCCCTTTTAACTCTTAAGATGGTGACAACTACCATCCCTCTAATCAGGTTCATGTTATCACAATCCCAAGATGAAAGTTGAAAAACCCTATAGTTTCAAATGAATGTAATCAACATGTCCTTCCTCAACCCCATCTACCTCCCATATCTTATCTTGGATTTTTTTTATGCACATTCAATCAAAATTACCCAAGGTTTGTGCTTACGAAACCCTTAAAGATCGAATAATCACTATAAGAAGGTCGATAGAAGAATTACAAAATAAAAATCAAGAATTAGTTCCAAATATAAGATTATGGGAAAATAATATCACATTAAAAAATAATATATAGTATGCTAGTGTTAATCATGTTTTTGCATCTTCACCTACCAATTTTGTGCCTAATAAGACTTGATATCGAGATTGAAATTCAAAACAAAATACACCAACAACTGGTGATACCAAAAGTACACAAAAGGCTACTACAATCTCATGTGAAATTTTAATATATATATTTTTAAAAGTGATCAAATTACCTCATATACACCCTCTTAGAAGATTAAAATATTATTGTGTATATCATAGAATGCATGAACATCATATAAATTATTGTTTTTCCTTGAATAAAAAAATAAAAAGGATCATTGATAGTGGTAATTCTATAACCAATAAATCAATTAAAAAATTCAATAAAAATTCATCTCCTAAAGAATAAGTGAAAATGGAACAAGTTAACTACAAAAAAATATGGATACAAAAGGATAATTTAGAACAAGCAAAGATATAATAAGAAATGTTACAAAAAGATCAACTATCAAAAGAGAAACTATAAGAACAAACTCAATGTAAGAAAGAGAAAATTTGTAACAAGATTTCTTATGCTAGACATTCCAAAGAAAAAAGTGCCTACAAAGTCCATTGATTCAAATATGGTTTTTAAGGATTCCCACATAACAGAGCAAGATGAAAAAGCAAGATTAAAAAAGGAACTCATTGAAATCAAAGGTTGCAATATAAATTTTTTTGGAAAGAGACATTACTAAAAGAATAAATCGATAAAAAAATAAGTGCAAAAATAAAAATTGGAACACAAAAGTTTACAACTAGAGAATTTGTAAAAATAAGTTCAAATTGAATAATAAAGGCCTTCGACACCTAATGTTATAAATATGGTTCCAAAAGAAGCACACACAAACACTTATTCATATCAATAACCTTTCACTATCATTTCTCACATAATGGCAATAAATTTACTGATGTCAAGGTTATGGATTATTAGGAAAGTAATTTTTATTCTACATCATTTATTATATCTCTTGGATATAGAGTTTAACACAGACAAAACTACCACATCAACATTATGCCTATGATCAATTAACAACACTATTTAATTTAAAATAATTTCATCTTACTTTTGATAATATTTCTCATACAAATATGTACAATATTTTTCTTGGAGGATCATGGTTAGAATCAATTAGGGCATCAATCAATAGAAACAAATGTTGCATTAAATTTTATCATGAACACAAGGTCATTTACATTTCAAAAAAGGGAACATCTTTAGAACAATAGCACACAAAGTAAAATATCTCTCAAGCAAAGAGAACAAGTACAGTCTTAGCAAAAGAACATGATACACTTTACAATTCTAATATGCACACATATGACACATTTCATTTATAAAATGTTATTCATTTGCCACTCCTCCCATACTGATATCCTCATGTTGAGATCATTGGATAGATGGTGCATTTTTAGACACTCTAAAATCAAATTTAAACATAAAAAATAATAAAAATCTGATTGTATATAGTTTCTAGATAGTTGCATCTTCTTGTTCTATTTTCTTGCACTCACGATAAATTGATCCTTTCTTCTATGCCCTTATATTTCATTGGCTTCTTTGGCCTTTTGGCCCTCCTATTTTTAACTCCTAGATTTGATTAGCTAAAAATAGGAATCAATTGTGCTCAAACTATCCAAGCTCCTTTCTATTTTTATAGTTTGCACTAACACCGACTCATTTTTTTAGCCTAGACAAAACCACCAGACTTTGATGGAATTGCCAAAACATTACTATCCTAAATGTGATAATTTTTCCTTTACAATTTTCTACCCATAAATTACATTTTTAAAATCTTGAGCCTTAATACTATCAATTTATAGTTTTCTCAATCAATTTTAGTATGCAAAACACTATTGTTAATGTAAAATATCATCTTTTTCAAGCCATATTGCTAGAACATGTGACATATTTAAAAAACTATACATTTGCTAAACTAAGAGTGTATAGTCACCATGTTGCACACTCTTTTTGTTCTTGCATGATTCTCAATATCATAATGAGGGAATCTTGATCATGTTTCACCTTGTCAATATCTCCAAATAAATTTTATCATAGACACATGTTGTGAGTTATTCAGATCTCCTTCATCATCTTCTATGTTTGACACCTTGATTCATTTCAATTTCATCCTTATTATTTTTATAAAAATGTTAAAATACAAAAACATTCAAAATATCAAAAAATATAAAAACAGGACCTAAACATGATTTGATATATAGATTATATTATGATTAGTAGACAACATATTATTTTTAGATTACACATACATTTCATGGGTTTCTATGAAGTGTTGTGAAATACATATAAACATTTCTAAATATTAAGATGTTAGACTATCCTCTACCCATTGGCCTTGCCAATTTGGGGGCATCTTGTTTATAGGTGACAATATGTAGGTGTTGCCATTATAAAAACCCTATACTATTTATCTTTAAATTTGATACAAATGTCTTGCTAACATAGTGTACATGAACATGCTATTTGATAGGATATGATTACATGACATATGTATATCTTAGACCATCTTTGATAATTCTATGTTTCATTGATGTTGTTTACTTGTACATAGGAGATTACGACTTTAATTATCTATTATATTGGCCCTTGGCCCTTATGTGAGACTCTTGACTTGATGCATCTCTATGAGATCTTGTGTGGTGTGTGACATTTGAACATGTCATTGATTTGGATGTTGTCCCTATGTGTGTGTAATATTTGAACATGTCACTTGCCTTTGACATTATTCATGTCTATCATGTGCATAATTTTCACTTTGTGACATTTGAACGTGTCCCATGTATGCAGCTGTTAGCCTTATCTCTTGAAATTTATATCATTTGTGCTTTTTGTGTGTATGATTTTTTATCTTGATGGGTTTGATAAGTTCCATGATCGATATCATGCACTCCTAACATACTAATTCCATGAGCTTCAATGATACATTATATAGGCTTTGCCTCTTACATTCTATATATAATTCAAAACTTACTATGTTAACACATTTCCATATGATACAATTTTCAATCATAACACACTACTACACATGTTTTACGTTAAATTTTATTTTGATATGAGTGATTTTTTAAGGAGAAAATTACCTCATCTCAAAATGGACACACTTCAACGAGTTTTTCATGTGTGAGATAAGCCATTTCAAAGAGTAAAATTTAGCTGTGAACACAATCACAATTCAAAAGTTGAAAATTTAGTTATTCATACATATTTTGGGGGCATATGCCATTGCATATACACTCCTATTTCAATTTCAAGGATAAAAATTCACATAATTACACAATTTTAAAATCATAATGAGCATTCACATATAATTTTAAACTCTATAATTATAGTGGGGGTATAATAATAGGTTTATGACATAAATTTTTAGACATAATAGGAGTATGGGTGCACTCAATTTTATTTTGATCATGTTTTCATATAACAAGATATACTAGGATAATACTAGGATGTTGTAATTGAATCTACAAGCCATATACACTGGTTGATTCAATTTAGTTGCATAGTGAATGAGTTGGAATCATTGAGCATTCTAGCATTATGTGTGTGCATCCATTTTGATTCCAACCCATTTATATCTTATGGTTATAAATATTGATAGACATAATCAAGTTTCAACATTATCTAATGAACAACAATTTCAATTCAAATTAGAAAATGTAGGTTAGGGTTTGATCATCTTCAATTTCTCTAATGATTTGACTAAAGAACCATCTTCTTCAAGTGATTCATGAGAGGAACCAATTATTTGATGCTTCAAGGAATCATCATCATCAAGTAAGGTCACAAAAATTATCATAGTTGTCACATATTCAAGTGTATTCATTCCATACTCTCACTTTAATTTTCAAATTAATAGAATACAAGCATCTTTCAATTTAGCAAAACTCATTTAAAATTACAAATTGTCAAATTTCAAGTAAAGTTTCAATTATTCAAGTTTAATTTTTAAAATTTTAGATTTGAAAGGAGAAAATAACCACTTAATGTGTTTTTTAGGGTTTTAAAAATAGTAAGGTGCATTACATGATTAAAGTATGTAGCTCAAAGACAAAGTGTATCTTACACACTAAGGTTTGGCTTTCCTTTAATCTAGTAAATGCATTTCTAAACCAATAGGGGAGAATGTACTAACCTAAATTTGGTCACAAATACTTTACCATGCCTATTGTATCCCTTTTTACCATTAATTTTCATGTGCACTTAATTGACACTTATTTCACTGAATGGACCTATCTTAAGCACAAGAAGAGACCTACTTCCATTACAAGGCCATTTACTGTTATTTATATAAATTATCTTACAATTAAACACACCTTTATGCATTTCAAGTTCATCAAGATTAACTTTATTTGACATCTGGTCACTCCAATTATATGTAACATCCAATTCATAGAGAGAGGATGAACACCCTTTTAGAATTTGAATCAGCTGGAACGCATGTGGGCAGGAAACGAATTGGGGAGAATTTGGTAGGAGGGACAGACCTCGGAGGAACAGTAGGGCCAAGATTATCGGTTGATGCTGACAATGGAAAGCATCCATTTGTTTATGAGTCCTCTAGTGGGGTCAGTGGTCCCCCATTGAATCATGTGTTAGAGTAGTATATTGAGAATGAGAAAGATTATGCTGATTATAAAAAGGTAACGCTAGTAGAAAGGTAGGTAGGGATCTTTGAACAAAGGACATGATCATCTTTGTTTGGTAAAAAACCAACCAAAAAATCTCTTTTCCCACAAGTGACATCAAAATCCTACTGGGAGAAAGGTGAGTTTCAAGTTTTTATCCCAGATCCCTTACTTGATTTCTCTGTGTCATCCATGGAACTCACTTTAGTGGGTAAATTTCTAGGAGCTAGACCAAATATAGAATCTCTTAGAAATATGGTTAAAAGGAATTGGACTATTCATGGAGATGTTGATATTGCACCTATGGTGAATGGCTTCTTTTCTTTTATTTTCAATTGCAAGGAAGATTTGAATAGGGTTCTTAGTGGAGGGCCATGGTTTTTTGGAAAATGTTCTCTTATAATTAAAAAATGGGAACCAAATATGGACTTATCAGACTCATTTTTCTTAACTACTCCTATTTGGGCTAGACTTCCTGGTCTCCCTTTAGAATTTTGGCATGAGGACATTTTTAAAGGAATAGCTAGTTCATTTGGTGAACTTGTGGCATTGGATAATGCCACGGCCTCAAGAAATAAACTCCAAAGTGCTAGAATTTATGTTAAAGTGGCAGATTTGAATCATCTCCCAAAGAAGGTGGAATTAATATCTAAGCTTGGAAAGAAAACCCAAGAGATTGTTTTTGAAGATTTGCCAAATTCCTGCTACGCATGCAAGAAATAGGGGCATTGGGTCAAGAACTACCCTTTTAGAATTAAAATACATCTGAAAAATGTTAAGGAAGGGAAATAAATTAAGGTCCAACAAAAGAAAATATGGAAAATCAAAGAAGACCACTGAAAGGAACAAAAGAATAAAGAAGATTTAATAGTTCCATGTACAGAAGAGGATAAAGATCCTTCTATTAAAGAGGCTAATGCTCTAAATACAGAGGGAGATAAAGAGATTTCTTTAAAGAAAGAAAGTTCTTACAAAGAAGAATAGGGGTTGCATACAGAGACCAAAAAGTCTGAACAATTAATAGAGGATATGACAGATTTATTAAAAAAAATTGTTGGTTACCAAAGTAAAGAAGATCAATGCAGAGATATAGAGGACAAGTCTGGGTTAGAGGAAGGTGAATTGATGCCTGAAGATGGAAAAAATTTAGAGGGAGAGATGCTCGCTTCCTAGTCTAGGGAGAGTCAGGTGTTATCTAAGGATGATAATGACTCTCAGGTGGAAGGGGCTCCCCTTGTAGAAGAAATGAGAGTGAAGGGAAAAAATTCAAAAAATCAAAAGAAAAAAGATGAAAAAAGAATAATATAAAGGGTGTAGAGATGAGAAGTTTAAAGGTGAAACCCTTTGTTTCTAATCTGAAAAAAGATGGAAAAGGTTCTGAACAACAATCTAAGATAAAACCGGATGTTGGTTCCTCGGATAAACCTGGAAAAAGATCTACAAGGAAGAACAGAGAGCTAGAAAGCATACATAATATTGCTGATGGTAGGCAGGCAACCATTCTAGACTTTACCCCCAAAAAATAGTAATGAAAATAATAAGTTGGAATATTAGGGGGTTAAATAGTACTAATAAAATGGATATTGTTAGGAATTTTGTTAGAGAACAAAATCCAGATTTCCTTTTGCTCCAAGAAACCAAGATGAATAAAGAGAAAGCAGAATAGATCAAAGACTTTAAAAATTATTCCATCAAGGCTAGTAGTTCTGAAGGTGCTTCAGGGGGAACTTTGATGTTATGGAAGAAGAATCATTACTCTTGATCTATTTTGACTGCTAGTAAAAATCTTATGATTGCTAAAATAACTAGTGTGGACCAGAAGGAAGGCTGGTATATTGTAAATATCTATGCTCCTAATGTTAAGAACCAAAGGAAAAAGGTCTAGGAGTCTATCTCTAATTTCAAAAGCAAGGACTATTGTGGAAGATGGATTATATTGGGAGACTTCAATGTACCTCTTTATGATCATGAGAAAATGAGAGGTAATGCTACTCAATTGGAAGGGAGATTTGATCTAATGGAGTTTATAAATAAAGAGGGATTAATGGATATGGAACTTCAGGGAATTCAGTTTACATGGAGCAATAAGAGAACTGACAATGATTGTATACAGGCCAAGCTTGATCGGGCCCTTATCTCTCCTAACTGGATAAAAGAATACATATGTAAGTTGGAAGCTTGCCAAAGAATAGGTTCAGATCATTATCCTCTTATTTTCACAGTGGCTAAAATAAAGTTGAAGAAGAATCATCCTTTCAGATTTGAAAAGATGTGGATGCAACACCCACAGTTTGAAAGTAAAATGGAAGAATGGTGGAATATTGATATTGAGGGCACGACCCTTTTTAGAGTTGTATCCAAGCTCAAAAACGTTAAAAGGGAAGCCAAAAAGTGGAACAAGTATTGTTTTGGAAATATCTTTGAGAAAAAGACTACTATTAAGGAGGAAATTCATAGAACTCAGGAAAAAATTCAAAAAGATGGACACACTTCTAACCTCCTTACTGAAGAAAATGAACAGTTGGTTCAATATCAAGATATTATAACTAAAGAAGAAATCTATTGGAGATAAAGATCCAGGTTGTTATGGTTGAAAGAAGGAGACAAAAATACAAAAATTTTCCATCTATCCACTCTGAAGCATAGAGCTAAAACTCATATTCCATACCTAAAAAAGGGAGATCTGAAGATTTTAGAGGAAAAGGAAATCAAGGAGGAAATGCTATCCTTTTTCTCATCCCTTATGAAGGCTGACCCCAATATCAATTTGGAAAGTCAGGCTGTTATCCTACGTGTGATTCCTCCTTTGGTCTTAAAGGAACAGAACAAAATGCTATGTTTATTCCCAAAGGAAGAGGAAATCTTTAAAGCCATCTATTCTCTAGGAGGAGATAAAACACTTAGACCTGATGGATTTCCCATGTTCTTCTTTCAAAAACTTTGGAAATTTGTTGGTAAAGATGTCAGTGATGTGGTGAAGGAATTATTTGGAGCCAAACAGATGCTTAAGGAAGTTAATTCCACCTTTTTGTGTTTGATTCCAAAGAAGATTGGTGCTAATTCTCCTGATCAGTTTAGACCGATTAGCCTCTGTAACTCTTTCTACAAGATCATTTCTAAAGTTCTTACTTCCAGACTTATTTAAGTGATTCCTTCAATAATTGCTGATCAGCAAAATGGATTTATCCTAGGTAGACAAATTCTCAATTCTATAATTACTACTCACGAGAATATTCATTCGTTGTTCAGCTCTAACAATCAGGGTTTCATTATGAAAGTAGATATTTCAAAAGCATATGACAGGGTGGACTGGTTATTCCTTTCAAATAGTCTTTCAGCTTTTGGATTTGAACAAAAGGTGGTTGGTATTATTTACCAGCTGATTTCTACTTCCTCTATTGCTGTAATGGTAAATGGAAGTTCATCCCATTTCTTTAATCCATCAAGGGGGTTGAGACAAGAGGACCCTATATCCCCCATTCTTTGTAATTATGGCTGACTGCATGGGAAGATATATAGGGGATTTGGTCCATAAAGGTTTATTTAAGGGATTAAAACCATCTTCTCATCCTCTAATTTGTTCCCACGGACAATTTGCTGATGATACTATCTTCATGGGAAAAGCTGAAGTCAAGGAAGCAAGAAATTTGAAGCAAGCTATAAATTTATATTCTTCTGCATCTGGTCAGTTGATTAATTGGAATAAAAGTGTAGTGTTCTTCACCAATACCCCTATTCAGAGACAGAATAAAATTTCTAAAATCCTTGGATGCTCTATAGGTTCTTTCCCCTCATCTTACCTGGGTCTTCCTCTTGGGATGAAAGTCCCTGAAGCCTTTTGGGAGGATCTTATTAACAAATTCAGTAGGAAACTTGTGGGATGGAAAGGAAATATTTTAATTCAGGCAGGAAAGTTAACCCTCCTTAAAGCAAGTCTTCAAAGCATACCTACTTATGCTCTAAGTCTTTTAAGAATTCCTACCAAATTTGTAGAAGCTATTGAAAAAATCCAAAGAAACTTTCTATGGACTAGTAGTGAGGAAAAAATGAGGATGCATTTAATTGCTTGGGACAACATTTGCAATCCTTTTAGGGAAGGAGGGCTAGGAATAAGGAAAATTATAAGTATGAATGCATCTCTCTTAGCAAAACTGGGATGGAGAGTTTACCATGAAAATAAACAATGGAGTAACATATGGAAGCATAAGTATTTATTCAATGCAAAATCCCTTTTTGATTTCTTTTCTTACCCTGATGTTATCCAACCTTCTTCCATATGGGGGGCAGTTCAGGGAACCAAACAAATTTTAGGAGGATGTTCTTGGAAAGTTGGTAATGGAATAAAGGTGAAATTCTGCGAGGATGCTTGGTTAAAAGAATACCCTTTGATAGAAGATTTCCAAGATAAAGAGGTAATTGATCGATTTAAGCAAAGATATGGAATAATGGTAAATCAATACTGGCAGAACAATTCCTAGGTGAATATAACTGACCTTGATCAAGATTTCAATAATATACAATTATCCCTCAATGCTATCTCTCTCTATCCTAATCTTGAGGATAAGATTATCTGGCATGATGATCCTAGTGGACAATTTAAAGTATCTACCATTTTTACTTCTAAGGGAAATGGTAATCAACCTTTGTGGTTGCATACTTGGATCAAGGGGCTTATCCCCAAAATAAAAATCTTCTACTGGACTCTGCTTCAAAACAAAATCTCGACTCTTGACAACTTGCAAAAAAGAGGAATATATGTGGTGAATAGGTGTATTCTATGTAAAAAGGGCTTTGAAGATAGAGATCATTTATTTGTGAACTGTTCTTATACGCAACAAGTTTGGAATGAGATCCTCAATCTCTGGGGTATTGTATGGGTTCATCAAAAAAGTGTGGAACTATCTTTTAAAAGTTGGTACTGCCCATCTAAGAATCCTGATGTTCTTTTTTTTTGGAAATTAACTCTTCCCCATATTTGGTGGGGCATATGGAAAGAAAGAAACAATAGAATTTTTAGAAGTAAAGAACTTCCAGTATGGGTGTTGGGTCAGAATATTATTAGAGCAATAAAGGAGAATTTTTCATCACAAAGGGATCCTAATCCAACCTTTCAAATTGATAATCCCTTAAGATCTAAAAGGCCTAATGTGAAAACTGAAAATCCAAGATTAGGTGTTAAATGGAATGTCCCCCCTTGTGGATGGATCAAAGGAAACTTTGATGGAGCTGCTAAAGGGAACCTGGGAAAAGCAGGATGCAGAGGAATCTTGAGAGATCATGTGGGAAACGTAATTGATGCTATTGCTATCCCTATCGATAAGTCAAATTGTCGTATTGCTGAAGCTTCTACAGCCCTTTAAACCATTAAATTAGCTATTGAATCGGGATATTCTAAATTATGGCTAGAAGGTGACTCCCTGAATATCATTAATATCTTAAATAACAAAAATTCAGTTTCATGGTCTATAGAGGCAATGGTGATGGAAATGAAAGCCTTAATTCAAAAATTTGAGAAAGTAACCATAACCCATACTTACCATGAAGCCAATGGAGTTGCTGATTGGATAACAAATCATGCAGTTCAAATAGGACACAAGGTGAGTTGGCAGGATACATTAAGAATGTGGATCTTAGAGCACTCATTAATTATGACACAATTCATTCAAAGGAGGGAAATATCTACTTGGAATAGAAAATTAATGATTTGGCAGATTGGCCTCACCGAGGAAGGATTACATTCATTGAACAAAAATATTCTAGAGAACATGAAGTGGGTTTTGTATGTGCTAGAAAATAGGTGAGTTTCATTACAAGTTGATATTAGTTGGTCTCATTGCTCAGTAATCAGTGTTTGGGTGTTACTGGATAACTGTATGGCTTGCAAAATGAAAGGTGAACCAAAGAATCAGGAACCTAAAAGTTACGAAGATTGGAAGGCAAAACAAGATGTCTAGAAGATCCTTCAGAGAGGAAAGGTTGTGAGCTACTTGGAACGGCTACATGGTTCAAAACCCCATATAACGATGGCTTTTTTCAAAAATTGGGTCGATGACAGGGTAACCCTCCATGGCATCACAGTGAAGCTCACTGAGGAATTCATAGTGGAGGTCACGAGGCTTCCAATGGAGGGTATAAAATTCTCTAAGTATACCAACATATCTAATGAGGCATTTAACAAATTCCCAAAGATGAATGCTGAGGAGCAGTAGTTGGAAAAGAGTAGGGATTTCTTCAACCTGGAGTAGATTAAAGGAGTCTAGAGAGACGTCTTATGTTGCATCCATGATTATTTCATACTTGATGGAAGAAGCAAAAGAGTCCATAAATTTCATTTTGTCTTTCTTAATCATTTTAGGCACAAATTTAGAATCTCCTTTCCTTTCTATTTGCGCTTCTCACTGCTCCAAAGTTTGTTTGCTCATAGAAAAAAAGGAGTCTCATCCTATATTGCATGAGGGATTAATCCTAATAATAGAAGGTTTCTGAAAAAACAAGGCCATTGTCTTGAATCCTTATTCAGACAAAAATAAGGACTCATAGAGTAAGAAGAATGAAACAGTAAAAGGGAAAGAAAAAGTTAAACCCAAATCCTCCAGCTTCAAAAAATAGATTGTTGATGAGGAAACAGAGTGGGAAAGCACTGAAAGTTCTGAGGAGGAGAGTATGGAGGAAGAGGAAGGAAAAAAAAGTGGGGATTATAGCTCTAACAAAGAAGGATAAGATAAAGTAAGAATGAGAAAGAAGGGGACACTATAGAGGAAAAAACTAAAAAGAATAACTATGATCTTGAGGAAAATCAGCAAGTGCTAGAGGAAACTGAAAAAGATATGGATGTTTTATTTGAGGATCCTGCTTCAAAAATAGAGAAGGAACATCTAGTTTAGGATGCCTATCATGCAATGGAAACTAGAGAACAAGTAAAGGATGATCTTATCCACAATGAAATCCCTGTTGAAACTAAGGAACATAAAAGAATGGAAAGAGAGGATTATACAGAAAAGGATGAAGACAATCCAAAAGAGAATGCAGAAGATTTAATTGATGTAGGGCAGAATGACAGGAGGCATCCCTTTATGAATTTGGCCAAATGCAAAGTAGACACTATCCTTCAAGTTGACTCATGGATGTATAAGGAGATAATGGGCCTCAAGAAGAAAATGGAAATATTGGAACATAATCAAGAAGCATATTAGAATAAAATCAATAAACTGGAAATGTAGATGAGGGATATACTTATCAAACTTAAAGACTATGAGAACAATCTAAGGGGGCTCATTAATGAAAGCAGAATGAAGATGGAGGAGGTAACTTCTAGCTTATGTGCAGCTGCTGTGAACATTGGAAAACGAGCAAATGAGGAAATTATATCCTTGGAGGGGCCTAGCAAGAGAACCAAATAGAGCTCAAGGAAGAAAGCAATGCAAGAGGTTGCTACATCGGGGGCTATATCTATACAAGACATTGTTGTGATTGGAAAGGAAGTGGTGAAGATGATTTTGGAATTAGAAGAATAGGATCTTTGAGTTCTTACAGTCCTGGTCCCTTTAGTTGGATGTTATAACTGGTTCCATTTTTTTGGTTCTTTGTTTTCTTTTCACACTGGAGTTTCTAGGTCTCTGTAAAACTTGGGGTTTGTCTTTTGATGATATTGTATCATGGTTTTTGGTCCTTGCAAAACCTATTTTTGATACTGCTTAGCAGTAGGTGATAGGTTTCACCTGTGGACGTTATTGTTATATCCTTCATCCTTTGTTTCAGGGTTTTGGGGTCCCTTCAAAACCTGTTTTTACCTTAATCTAAAACACACCTTTATGCATATATATAGCTTGAATAAAACCTAAACTCTATAATTTTACTAAAAATATAGTAATACCCAATAGGATAGGAGCACCCAATGTTCCTATCCATGTTTACCAATTTTGTCCTCTCACAAATAATCAAAAATAAAAAAGGAAAGTATCCTTAAGGTTAGCCTAAATATTTATAAACTTCCCAAAGAGTATTCTTCATTCTTAAATAACTATAAAAACACATTAATTAAGGTTTTTAATTTATGGAGAGAATAAAAATAATATTTTATTCAATCTAAAATTGAAGCTATGTATCAACTAATCTTTTCCAAAATCACTAGTAGTTAAACTAGTTGCATGTTAAATGAGATTGTTGACCCAAAAATGTATTGAATAACTTAAAAAGCTAAAAATATATGATTGATGGTATCCATTTATGAAAAAATACAACAATTTTTTTATATAATAATATGAAAAAGGAATAATGGTGCCACACTATTGCACTATTCTTTATTAATAAATAGGGCTAAAACAAGTCTATTATAAGATACTTTCATGATAAGTTATGTCTAAATTATGCATAAATTAAGAAATTTAGTTAAAAAATAAGTAATTTAAAAAGAGACTTATAAAAATAAACTCAAAGACAACTGAAAGTAAACTAAAAAAAATAATGTTGACTTACGTTTAAGACAAGGTCAAGATGCAAGAAGCCTTACTCAATAAGTAGTCAAATCATGCAACCTACTCAAATATTAAATCCAAAATTACCAATAAAATATGAATTTAATTAAATACACTTTAATTTCTATTAAATAAAAATAAAAAGTGTGCTCTACCTCTTGGGAACTAGTTTGAGTACTCAAATAGTGAATTGGACTTAATTGGTAGCTCTAACAATTTTTTTGGAAATTCATGAAAAGTGTCCAAAATTGACCAAGAAACTAATTTAGTAAAAATTAATTAAATAAAATTCCTAAAAACATTAAACATTAAAATATAAAAAATAAAATAATATATATATATATATATATATATATATATATATGTATATATATATATATATATATAACACTAATAATTAAGTGCTCATATTAGCATCATACTCAACATTCCCCCTTTGATGTAAAGAGGAGAGATGTCAATCATCTCCTTGAGTATTCCATGAACCTGCTTATGCAATCCCTTGGTGAGAATATTAGAAAATTGATCTTAAATTATCACATAATCAATGAAAAAGTTTATATCATTGATAAAGTATCTAAAAAATGATTTTTGAGTTTAATGTGCTTTATTCCAGCATGTAAAATTGGATTCTTGGAGAATTGCATTGCCCAATTGTTATCACAAAATATTTGTGTTGACTCAAATTGAGCCTCCATAAAATCAAATAAGAGTATCATCAATCATAATAATTATGTTAAAGTTGATGTAAGGGTTGTATATCTATATTTAGTAGAGGTAATGTAATTATAGCTTGTTTCTTTGAAGACCACAAAACTAATCCACTTTCCATTGTGAAGTAATACCCTGAAGTTGACTTCATGTCATGAAGAGATCCTCCCCAATTTCAATATACGTATTCAATGAGACATAAAGACATTGTTTTTTATTTGATAAGGTAAATTTATTAGGTTTTACAAGGACCTAAAACCTAAGTTTAAACAATATTAGAATAAAATGAAGTAATCCCCAAGGGATGAGAAACATAGTATGATAGAACAAAAATAACTAGCTAAATACTAGTGCAGAAGATAAAACAAAATAAGAAAAAATAAATAAATTAATCAGGGAGGATAGTATCTTCCATCAGTGCCTTAATGGAATCCTTGTCCTCAACCTTCTCCATCAACTTATTCCTAGTTATCTTTGCCTAAGTCATGTTACTCAGTCCTTTTACAATGTCCTTCTGTAACGTCCTTAGATGAGGGAGCCTTTCCTTTTTAGAAGATTCCATAACATTACCTTTCTAAAAAATAATGGGTTTTGGTTTGTCTATTATAAGATGAAGAGGGAGTTCCCTCATAGTGCTCTTGGAAAAGGGGATTATGGTGGAAGGGATAGGAAAAGGGCAGTGAGATTCTATGGTTGGGTATTCATCAGATGAGTCTTCCTCTACAAAAGACCCTCCTAGTGAGACATCTTTCCTACATAGGGTATGTCCATGCTTGGCAAGTAAGAAAATAAGTCCTTGATGGATGATAGGATTCATTTCATTTATTTGAAAGATGAGGTCTATGCTTTCAAGAGATTTTATCAAGTAATAGGGCAATTTTTTTTTAAAACCTTGAAAATGATTAAGAATCATAAAGTAGTGTGAGAAGATAATCATAAACCTACCTTCTAAAGTAAGGTATTTCATGATTTTTAGGCACACCTTCAGCCAAGCCAATACCTTAATAGGTCAATTCATGGGAAGCCCTTATTATTAGTTTCTAAAGTCTCATTTTTCCTAAAGAACCTCTGCATCAACTCCATTTTCTTTGATTGGTATTTAAAAGTTTTAGACCCCTCACAAGACATTCTAGTTACCTCACTGATTAGTTCCTTAGTAAGAAAGATTTTAATCCCCCTTATCTTCATAATTATTTTAATTTATGTAGCCAAAACATCCTTTGTGAGGTCTACATTATGTCCTATGATTATCTTCATATATTTGGTCAATCCACCTTTACATGATTTCTTCTAGACTTTCTTACTAGCTCAAAACTTTGAGCATGAAGTCGGCTCAAGCCTATCTCTATCTCCTCCTATACTGTGCATGCCCATGAGAGGGTTATTTGAATGGTGCTTAGGTTCTACCTTTTTTTGGTAAGCTTGTGGTTTATGACATCCAAGAACATTAATGAAAGGATTTTTACCCAGATTGTAACAATAAACACCCATGCTGGACTATGATGTATTGACATGATTTTTAAAACCCTGTGAGTTAGATGTGATTTTTTCATGTGTGACTACCACTACCACACCTTATGATATAATAGCTTCATTTTGAATTGCCTTGATGACATGTGATGGGATGTGGTTGCTATCTTTGGTATAAAGACATTGTTGGCATAAAATTAATACCATGATTATAAGTGTAGACAGTATTTTATGATTATATATCACCTTAGCCTTATACACTTCGAAAACTCAGACCTTAGATGTTCCTCTTAGTTCTATACATTTCCTACTTTTTCATGTCTCACATTTACTCTATCTTGTGCCCTTGGCTTATATCTTTTAGTCTAACTAGTCATATGTTGATGACAAATGTCTTATAACTTACCTAGAATGGTTAAAATGTACTTATCTTCCATATCTATAAGTTTTGAACCTATATCTTCTTTCCTGATCATTGGACACTAACATCAAAGATATATAGTAGCATTAATGCTACCATCCTGCCATGACACACATGTCAACTACCTTAGAATTCATCTAATTTGTAAATGAAATGTATCCTAATGGTTAGAATAAGTGATTTAATGAAAGTTATTACTCCAAAAGAATTGATATAAATATAAGAACAACCCTCATTCATTCCTCACCTAGTTACACTTAGAAAAAGACCAAAGAGACCAAGGTAACTTATAAAAATCACTCTATAAAGCATTAAATTAAACAAAGCTTCCCTATTTTCACACCAATCATAGGTACAACACATCTACAGGTTTGAAGTACTAAAAGAGCAATCCAAGATCTTGATTTAATAAATTACAAGTTAGGTCATTGTTGTTCTTGTTTTGCACACATTGTATGATTCACATACAAGCCAACATAGGGTAGAAATACATGATTTTGAATCCCTCATTGATATTTTAGGATATGTATGTAGTGTCCTGTGATAACAAGGTCTATGGAGTCAGTTTGACATTGTGTGCTCACTAACCCATTTTACCCCAAGGTCTCAATAAAAATGAACTAGGGTTTTAACATTTTACAAGGAGAAATAATCCATGATCTAGATCTAAATGCATTAGAGTGAAGGCAAAGACAAATCCATAAGTATCTATGTGGTCACATATTATTTTAATAGGTATTATATATAGGACACTTACATTGAACCCAGATAATAACATTGATGTAACTATCCCAAGTTAAAATTAGTGTCCAAAGCACCAGAAGTGTTAGATATAAAATCTGATGACTATTCTAGAATCTCCTTTTAGCCTAATTTATACCTATTCTAACTCTAGAACTACATTAGCATTAAAACAAGATAAGTACACTTTTTTTATCATTATTATATCTAGCATAGTTTTACTTTCTATATTGAGACTATCTCAACATAATAAATTTAGTGTGTACTTATATCTAAGTTTAGCATATAATTGGCCTGCTATAGATCTAATTATCACCCTTGTGCCATTTCATTACTATGTACCCCTTTAACTCAAATCTAGGGTTAATGATAAGATCACCTTAGATCAACATTTTAGGGTTAAACATTTGGTGAACTCGATTCATTTGAATGAAAATATTTATGACTCCTAGAGTTTTAAACCAACCAAGGTTTAAAATTACTATATTTTTCTATCTCTTACCTCTACTATTTTGTATGTAACCTAGGTGAAGCCCTAGATTGGGAGGTGTGCCTATTAAACATATTGAGCTTCTGATGTTTCAAACTAATGAAAGTTATCATATTTTGGATCATGATTATACCCATGTTGACAATGAAAAACATATTGATAGGGTTATCATAGAAGAATATTTTGATAATGAAGACAATGAAATAAATGAAACTGAGCAAATAAAAAATGACCAAGTGCATATAATTGCATTATTTGATGAGTGTATTCAACAAAACCCTGAATTTCTTGATGAGATCTTAAAAACTATAATTGAAGAAAAATGTTAAAAAAATATAATGGAAACATCCCTCCCCTTTAACATATTATAACCTAACACATCTAGTGGAGGCATGGGTTATTTATTTAAACCTTTATTTCCAAAAACTACCATTACTACATCTATCATGGAATTACTAGTTGTTTCAACACAAATACCAATTTCAATACCTATTACTAGTAAAAAATGTTTTCATCCCCTAGGCCTCTAGTTCAATCATTACTTCAAGTTATAAATACCTTGAAGGACAAGATTACAAACATTGAACAAAACTCTTTAAAATTCCCTCATGATATATATTTGTAAGATGTGTTTCATAACCCTCTTGCACTTGAAATCTCTTTGTACCATTTTCCAAATGGATTTGTTTAACCTAATTTCACATTTTATGATGGAAAGGGTGATCCTAAACAACATATTCAAACATTCTATACAACATTCGTTGACTATGCTCCCAATGATAATATTTTTACAAAAATATTTCTAAGAAGTGTCAAGGATTATGCTTAGAGGTAGTTCTATGATTTACCTCTCCAATCTTTAAAAGCATTCAAACCTATTATAGACTAGTTATTAGCACACTTTTCCATTAATATTTATAATTTTTTTTCCTATTCCCAATATATCAAAATAAAATAAGGACCAATATACCTATCAATGAATATGTCTTGAGATATAAGATAATGCTAGCCAAAATGACCAATCTTATGGTAAACAAAAAGTTCCAAGATATATTCAATCAAATTTTGATTTATCCTTTACATGAGTCAATTATTTTTAAGACATTTAAATATTTTGATGAATTATGCCATGTTATATTGGAATTTTATTATAAGTTCTTAGAAATCCTTTATAACATGCTAATTCAGTGATAGCTTGTGTAGAGATAACAAAAGAACACAATCACAACCATAATCATATTAAAGGTATTCATTAAATATATTAATAGATTGATGCACAAAGGAACATAGGTTTATTAAAGTCTTTAATGGTTGGCATATACTTATATAATAGATATATTAAGGCAAAGAAAATACTCACTACACATGACAATGATAAAATATATTTAGGAAAACCATTTCAAAATAATTGTATTAATCTCTATCACATTTGGAACCATATACAATTACAAATGAGTGATATATATAGAGTTTTACTCAACACTATCTCTTCACATTCTATCCTTTTAATATGTCTAAAAGAAGTGACTCCTCATATTCTATCATTTATCCTTATGCTTTACAAAGGTCAAATACATACAAAATATTATAAAAAAGACAAAATAGATCAATTCACACATGTGTTCATCAAATATACTTTGAAATTTTATTAAGATTTATTCTTAACCCAACACTTTACTATAACTAAACCATTGTCTTGTCTCAAGACAAAGTCACAACAAGATATTCTATTATGAAGCTGAGGTAATAAACTAGAAACAAGAGTCACAATTATCGTTCTAGGTGCCATTTACCAATTTTCACCCTTTGCACACTACTTATCCACCCTTTTGGGTTTTCAAATAAATAATGTATTATCCTACCACCCTTTTGGGTTTTAAATAGACTAGAATATTAAGGTGGCCATGCTTTACTAGTTTTCAATCAACCTGGCTTTGCTCATAATGTTTAAGGCTATCCTATAAAATTGTGCAAACTTGTGAAAATATAAAAGAGGAGTGCAAAGTACCTACTGATTAGATGGTGGCATGATTTGAAGTGGATATGTAGTAGTCTACTACTATTCTAGTTTTTTTTGCATTATGGATGAATCATTTGGTTATATAGAATCTAGTGGTGGAAGTTAGTGTTATTGCCTACTATGTGATTTTGGCTTTGCATCTATCTTATTTTATTGCAAGACCTACTAGAGCTACTGTGGTGGAATGAGTTTAGGCTCATCCATAATTTGGGAAATGGAGGGATCAATGTAGGAAAGATATTACATAAGCATCTTATATTTCATTAACACTTCCCATACCATAGTAAGAAATATTCACACTAGGATATAAATTATCATCAAGTTTCACACAAATTCATATTCTATGATGGCGACTAATGATTTGGAATTTGATACCTTGAGTTAGATGTCCAAAACCAACTAATCCATTCAATTTTCAAGCCTTTGAGCTGGTAGGCCAACAAATCTAGTACATAGAGACTCATTGTACCAAGCTAGAAGTTTTTACATGGTATTATACCTCGAATCCAATAATTTATTGAGGCCATTACTCATTTCATTAGAATTAGATGTTTGGTCATCAATTATAGATTTAGCTTTGTTTACTATTACAAACTCAAGCTTAATGAAAAATAATGAAATATTAAGGTGTTGTTTCTAGTTTAACATCCCTTGTTCTATCTTCTTTACTTGTTATACATCAATATCTAAAACCTATTCATATTCCTCAAGTAGTTCAAAAATTACCTCTATTTCTAATTTTATATTATGACCATTTGATCTTGGTGTTTATAGTTTTTGCACAACCATCTAGTCTTTTTTGAGTTATTTCAATAACGCTGTGAGCTAATTTTATTCAAATAGCACTTGGTCACCTTAGGACATGTTTAAATAGTGTAAGATAACTATTATTAATGTGTGTGGCACACATTTATAATTTTTCAACTTAATTACACATTATTGACTCATAGCTAGAAGACTTCTTGCTCCAAGGTCAAATCCTTGTATGATATTGACTCTTGAAATGCAATTTCACCCTCAATCTTCATGGTTAGTGACAATTGGGTAACATCCAAAGATGTTTCAAGAGTAGTGGTAACAAAAGCCATGGATGTGGTTGGAGTCACTATAAGAGCCAATGTTAAATGTGCTAAGTTATAAAAAAGGTGGTGCTCTAGGTGGATGATGTGGGAACATACCACAACCATTATTTTGTGATTTGATGTTTTGGCTATGAAGCTTCCTCTTATGCACCTCTCTATGTAACTAGTTTATATTATTCTACATGCTCTACTTCTTCCTCAGCTTTTGCCTCTTTTTCTTCTCTATATTTAGCCTTATACTTAGTATCTAGATTAGATTTAGATTTGGCTTGTGCCTCAACTTTAGCATTAGCTTCAACTTCAACTTGGGCTCTACCTTAAGCCTCAGCCTTAGCTTTGGCCTTTACATCGATCTTGGCCTTGGATTTAGCTTCAACCTTGGATCTGTACTTGAATACTTATTTTTAATCCACATGCTTAGATTGTTCTTATTTAATTAACTACTCTTATTTGGATTTTCTCTTCTTGAGCCTTTTTTTGTGCCTCTACTTCTTCCTCTTTCTGTTGTGTAGCTTACACTTCTTGATGTTTTTACACTACCTCTTCTTATTTATTTTTTTCACCTTAGCTTATATGGCTCATTTTTTATGAATGTATGCTTCCTTGGATTGATTATTTGTATCCTCTGTTTATTCATATCTTTTCTTTTGAGCCTCTAATTTATCACCTTGTTTCTTGTGATCTTCCTATGTAGCTTGTTATTGGTGTTGTTTTTATTACACTTCATATTATTTATGTCATTCTTCCTCTATAGTTATCTTTCACTTTGATTCTTTTATCTATATATTTTTATATTCCTTTATCACCCTCCTCTCTACCTCCTTTTGTGTTCTAACATGATCCTTATATTCCTACACAACTTCTTGTTGGAGCTCTAGTTTTGGTACACTAGTTTCTTCAATTTATTACACAAGGGTTCAAGAGTCTAACACTATGAGTGATTATGAGTCTTCTAAAGTAGAATATTACACAACCATACCATGACATGTAACTATATTTTTATAGGATGTTGAAAGAGGATCAAGGGCATAATTTTGCCTCTTCACAGGTTGGCCCTACGTCTGTTGATGTGTCTCTTGTTCCTATTATGCTTAACTTGCCACTGCTATGTCTGAAAAGGACATCATTCTATTCTTGATCATTGGATACGGTTGAATGGTGGAATGTGTTTATGGTCTATGTAATAATAGTGGTGGAAATATTTCTTGTGATGGTAGTTATTCTAGATGTATAATATAGGATCTCTTAGTTATATCTCTATGGAATATTTTGGCCTTCAACTTTTGCTGAGATTCTTCCTTCCCTATAACATCAATAATGATAGAGGGGGGAGGTTAAGTGACATCAACCCAAAGTCTTGCCTTACCTAATTGTTCACTTGGAAAGTGCACACTAATTTATATAAGAGGAATTGCTTTTATTCCTCATGCTTATACAAGATGTCTTCTAGTATAGACTTAAATATTTCATTCTTATTAACTCCCAACTCTGGTAAGTTACACTTTATTATGGTTTTTGGGACATGATATTCTCCAACCAGGACTTTGTTTATCTTATTATCTTCTTCAAAAATGGTGGTGAGGTTTGCCACACTAGTGATTTTATCTTCCCTTTGTTTGGTTGTGTTTAAATCACTATTGGTTATGGTAATGCTTATGGTTATACTTGGTGTTATGGTTGTAGTTGTGGTTATAGTGGTGGCTACACACATGGGGAATAGATAGAAGTGGTGGTACCAACCTTGTAGTTAGTGTTTCTTACCTCAACGCTTTTACCTTATCATCCAACATAGTAAGGAAAAATATAACCAAAGTCATAGTTGATTTTAGCAACTCATGTACCTTGATATGGATGTTATTATGTAGTTTTGTCACTAAAACATGTTATCCCAGATATTACATGACATCCTAGGGTATTATGGCATGTGACTTAAGAATGTTTAGGGCCTCCATAGATCATGTATTGAACCTCGCAAATTAATCATAATAATACCCATTTTTTTCCATGTACTGTTTGTAAATGTAACATCAAGCAAGAAATCCACAAAATGGTTGATTGATCCTTCTAGTAATTTCCAATATGTAAAACAAAGAAGCAAAACAAAAAATTGATATCAAAATTTTTGTAAGGTTCCTATGAGGATATTTTAAATGTTTGTAGTTAATTCAGATGTGATGAATTTGGGCTAGTTAAAGTTTTTGTGGATGCATATCATGTTATACATAATGTCAATCACACCTTTTGCCACCTACTTTGCCTAATTTATTATTTGCCAAAACTGTTTGCTAATACATTTAACCAATATGTGCACTAAAGCATCATATATTAAATCAATGGTTATTCCTCTTCCTTCCCTTGTTGTGTATTTATCCCTAGTATCATAATGAATTGGTAAGGCAGTGGACTTATAAGGCAATAGGGCTTTTATATGAGTTAAAAGATCCATTGCTCATGCTATGGTCTAAGGAGTGATCCAAATTGTAAAATCATAAGATAAATAAATAACCCATTAATTATAACTACTCAAAAGAGTGAGCATTAACTCATCTAGTTGTCCAAACATAGGTAGTTTGATATTATTTACACATTTGAGCCTCACAGTGGATGTTGTAGAGCTATGGATCCTGCATGTGCTACTTCTTGTAGTTCTTGTGAAAATAAATTGGATTTTGATACATAAATGAAGTCAAAAGGGTCTGTATCTTGGTATTTAATTTTTGAAAGACCAAGGCCAATCCCCATTTTTTTTTTGCATTTGATAGTGAAATTAATAATTGAGCTCTCTCCATGGTTGTTATGTTTTGGGTTGAATGTTTACTTTGCTTGTTCTATCTTTGGTATGCAATCTATGCACAAGAAGGTGTTTTAAAAGTAGATCATAAAGTTTGGTTATTGGTATGAGTATGTAATGTTTTTGTGTTGATCATGCCCTTTATTATATAGTTTTTAGCTCTCAAATCCATATATTTGACTAATTTAAATGTGTTACATTGGTTGTGTAGGAGTTTACCTCCCAAATTAATATCTATAATCATATAAAATGTCCAAATTGGTAGTTTAAGTGTGGATTACAACACCACATCCATAGGTCCTTGTTGCATGCTCTTGTGACCCTTATAGACACCTTTTTACTCATTACTAGTCATCCAAAACCTTGTAAACCCTGATTCCACCTGAGCTACATAGTATTCCTCATGCCAATTTTGTTCCCCTAGGTCTTGAGCCTATAGGATAGGAGCACCCTATTTGCAATATAGCATTAGGCACAAAAGTGTCCCATTTTTAGTGCTCTTATCCATTTTCACTTTGTACCCCAATGGTCATTTTCATCTAGTTCTTATCTTTAATTAGGTCAGCCTAACATGATTACATCTAACCCATGACCAATTATTCCCTCTAAAATCCCACTCAAATCTCATTTACAAGGGAGGTGACCAAAATTACAAATCAAGCAAGAATAAAAACAAATCACTAAGGAAAAATTCCCTATTCTTTGCACACAATCACCCAACACAACTGTAAACATACTCAAATCCTCATACCAGTCCCTAGCCACCTCAAATACTATTAAATTGGCATTTTCATCCACATCACACTATAGTACAAAGCACATTAGGTGGGTGAAATCATATGGATTGATACCTCTTCAAAGTATTGGTATGTAGGCATCATACCCACATAAGGGGTGTGGATTGCATGTTTAGTACATCTTACACACTAACCCCCCTCTTTCTCAAGTGACTCAAATATCATTTTATTAAGCATGATGGAGGGTTAGGGTTTGAAGACAAAATTAGCTCCACAATGAGTTCCATTAATAACCAACACTCAATTTTTCATAGGTAGGATCACACAGACATATCACAACTACCTTGAAAGTTTCAAGTATTTGTGATTACTTACGTCAACAACAATAGGAACAGACAATAACATCAAACACTAAAGCATCCACTTTTTAGTGCTCCTATCCTTTCACCAAATTAATGATAGATTTAGGTTTATGACACCTTCTTAGTCATGTACAATCATTTTAAACCTCTATATCAGTCATCTCAATCTATTTTATAGCTAATGTATATTTCTTCCTATTTATTACTATTTTTAGAAAGGTGAAAAAGATAAACAATTACACAAATTAGGATTGTAATTATTGCTATATTCTATGCTGATTTATTAATCTAGACCCTTAACTAAAATAAGAATAGAACTCCATTATTCCCAAAAAAATTAAATCATTTTATGAACCCAACTTACTTTGTTTGTACATAAAAACCCTAGAAACCCTAGGGATAATTCCTTGCTGATTTTAGCAATATTCTTCTGATTTTTCCTGCATATATAAATTAGAATTTTACATTTAATTTTTAAATTTTACCATAGTAATTATAAAAAATCATTTATTTTAAATTTTAGTTGAATATACTATGTCCTTATGATTTTTGAGGTATCACCTTACATTTTAGTAAGTTTCATATCCTTTTTATGCATATTCTAGTTCACTACTTTTCAAATCTTAGATTACATTTATTTAATCTTCTCTTTCATTTTTCAAGTTGTTTTCCTTATGCCACCTAAGATTTTTGCATCTCTTCCTTTGATATGAAGTGAAAGACTGCAACCCTCCTGAATTCACCCAGATCCTTCCAACCTATCTATATACCATGGATAAACAACCATCTCAGTTTCCCATGATAGATCTTACACATCCAGATTACACTAATTTACATAAAGATAATTATGAAAATGAGTTGTATGAGAATAAAAATGATGATTTACACATCAATTCTCATGCTCCACCACATGGGGGTATTGATCCACTTCTATGTATTATTGATAATGATGTTGTCATCAACAAATATTTGATTCTATAGATTTTTAGAGAGAGACTTCAGGAACAACCCTATGATCATGCCATTATATTACAATCTATCATGGAAATTAAAATGATAATAAATTTGAGTCCTCAATTCCTTTAGAATAATAAATTTTAAATGATACTATGGGGGAAACTATGTCTCAACAACCCGCTATAACAACCCAACCTTGATATGTGGCACCACTAGTTATGGATAGTACATCTTTGCCTCCTAATGTGTCTACCCTTATGCAAGAGATCAAATATCTTCAATCAAAGCTAATACATCTTGATCAAGGTTCCTATAGACCAACATAGGCTTTGGACTCTTTTAATCTACTTCATACACCATTAGCATGCCATATTACTTCTACACCCTTGCCACCAGGGTTTATTCAACCCAAGCACACTTTATATGATGGAAAGGGTGATCTAGAGACACACTTGAGAGATTTTATTGTAACATTCTTGGAATATGTGCTAAATTATTGGTTACTAACCAATCTATTTCCATAGAGTTTAAATGATTATGATCTATAATGGTTTTATAGTCTACTGATTAGTTGGTCTAAGCATTCAATCTTTAGCTAAGATTTTCCTAGCTCATTTTATCATTAACATATGTGATAAGGTTTATAATGCCCAAGTTGCACAATAGTAACAAAGGTCAGATGAGTATCTCATAGATTATGTTCTTAGATATAATACTATCTTGGATGAAATGACTAGCCCCATGGTCGATCAAGAATTACAAGATCTCTTTAAACAGAGTCTTTTTCTAGCTTTGCATAAGTTAATAATGTTAAAAAAAATTTCTTCCTTCATTGAGTTATGTCATACACTAAAGGAAAGGGAATTTAAATTAATTTCAATGGGAAAACTCAAGCACACAAGCATATTAGAAATAATAAACAAGAGTAATAGTAAAGTCCCATACAAAGTAAAGGTTAAGGATAACAAAATTCAAAATCAACCTAAAGTCAATACAACTTTAAAGCCCCCTTAGTGAGTGGTTTTCTTAGAGACTCCTCAATGATCCTTTACCAATCTACCAGTATCTCTAGCTAGAGTCTTACAACAACTATTGGAATGCAATATCATATCTCTCCCTCCTATTCATGAGGTTGATACAAAAAGCCTCTTCTATGAGGATATGACCATAATGCATTCTATAATTTTCATAGGGAACTAGGCCACACAATGAATATATGTATCAATTTGTGACACAAGAAATAGCACTTGATAGATGGAAACCTTATTGATCTTGGCACTCTAGTTGAGCCTCCTTAGGCAAAGCAAACATAGGACAAGGCTCTAAATTTTTTCTCAAATCCTTTCCTACAACATTCTAAATAGGAGACAAAGGGCACATCAAGTGTTTACCATGTATATCATGTACATCCTCCACCAATTACATATTAGGAACCTTTAACTAAGTCACATCATTTTATCAACATGATTGGTGTGTATAATTCCAAAGTTCCAACTATACCTTTGATCTCCTTTTTACAGTAGGAGATAGTTGAGGATGATTCAGATTACTATGCACTCTTTATTAGAGCCTAAATTGACCATCATAACATTCATAGTGTTCTCATAGATAATTAATCCACTATGAACATCTACACTATGACATTACTTCAATATTTGGGATATTTAGAGCAGGATATCACCCCAATAGACATAGTTATTAGTGAATTTAGTGGGAACATACAAAGTTCATTGGGTGAGATTGTATTTCCTCTATAGGTTGGTCTAACACATATGGCTACACAATTTACTATTTTTCTAAGTGCAAGAGTCTTCAACATGTTGCTTGGTCGATTGTAGATCTAAAAACTTCATGCAATACCTTCTATAGTTCATAGATGCATGAAATACATTCATTCTAATCAGGCTATTATAGTTGGTGGAGTTATGTATGAGTTACCACTCCCCACTTCAAATCCATCTCCTACTCTATAGTCACAAAATTTAGCTTCTCCACTAGTTACATTTCTTCTTCTAGTTAAAATTCAAACATAATCGAGGCCTCCCTCACCAGGATAGAGAGTTCATATACTTCCATAGAGGCCTCTCTTAGAGTGACCACTACATAAACAATAGTTTCAGGAGTCTAGATAGTTTATAGCTACAATATTTACACCTAGGGTAGTATCATTGAGGTCTCATGCCTCTACACACAAAACACATTTTTAGAGAGCTTTTTCTACTACCAGATGGGTCCTTAAGAGCCCCAAAATTATATCCACTTCTCAAAGTTATAGGGGGAGCCCATAATTGGTTTGCACTATAGATATTTTAGAGCATTTACAACATACACAACTTTTAGAGTCACAGTCTCAACCCTTCCATCATGCTTCATGATCATGCATGATCTCTCTCCTTGATACAAAACACCATGATAGGGAGTCTCTTATGAGACACATCGATTAGTTTCATTTCTTCTTAGTATTTCTTGAACATAATTTCTCAAATTACTTATACATAGTGTAATTTTGCTTACTTGTACATATATTATTTAAAAAAAAAATCAAATAACTTAAAACACCAAAAAAATTTCAATTATACAAATTATCCATGCTTTACATTTCTACTACCAAGCTAGACTTACATTTTGTTGTTCTATGCTATTGTTTGTCAATTTATCTACGTTACCATGTTTTACTTGATGACACCTAGATCCTTGATTGCTTCACTCTACCCAGTGAGGGGGCATCCTATTTTTACATTTGAGACATACATTAGCATATCTACCCATCGAGGGCATCTTCTACATGACTACACATCTAGGTTATGTCATTCCTACACCACATACTCTAGTCATCATGTTGATGTACATTACTTACTAGCTTACATAGATTATTTTATCAACACTCAAAAGTATATATCACTTGTGTATTTTTTAACATCTACCTAGTCTTGTACTACATGTTTTACATACTTTCACTTATTTCTTTGACCAGTTAGATGTGATAGTATTTACAATAATTACATGGCTTTCTTTCTTACTTTGTGTAGCTAGATATGATTGCATTTCTCAGTTATTATTTTGTTACTTATAAATGCTTTAGGACATTTTCCAATGTCCTTTACTTGTACTCTTATATGTGCTTATGGCTCTTATGCCAATATTGGTTGTTTACAATTGTATGTGTATGTGGGCATTTGAACATGCCTGGTATGCTTACTTTCCTAGTTTGAGTGACATGTGCCCATGTACCTTGTTTGCTTGGCCCCTTGGCCTCTTTTGTATGATTATTTTTTCTTGTCTTATGTGCTTTTTTTTTTTTCAATTGTTTACAATGCTATGATCAACATCATGCATTATATTACCTTCTTATATGCCATGATGGACATCATGCTCCATCCCTCCTTGACAACTAACCAGATTTCTAGTTTTAGTTTAGTATAATGTACATGATATTACATTTTTACATTTATCTAGGCATACTCTTGTTGATATAACAATCTCCAATACAAAATATACTATATCTTGAGACATCTTTTCAATCATCATTGCTATATCATGTATTTCATAGCATAACAAACAAGAAGGGGTATTTCTTCTGAGGTTAGTAATTGTAGGGTCTTCATTCCTAGCCTCAGAAGAGGGGGAAACAATCAAGGGTTTTGTCATAGAGATCATAGCTTTCTATCAATCAAAATCAGTTTTTAGAACACTCAAAATAACAATCAGAATTCAAAACACACAAAATAGACTAGAAAAATAGTAATAAATAGAACAGTCATAAAAAATAGTAAATAAAAAGAGTGCCATATTTGGACTACAATGTCAGACACCAAAGTGTCTACTTTTTGACACTCCTATCCAAACATTTGAAAATGCAAAATTTTCAAAAATAGACAAAAAGGTAAGGTCAATTATAGTTTTTTTAGCTATAGTTTAGTTTAGATTGGGTAGTTTTAGTATAGTTTTACTTAGATTATCTAGAAATAGGGGGCATCATGTATAACATGATGGATCTCACTTCTAATTTTAGATTAGGTAGTTAGTACAACTTCCATAGTAGAATCCATGTTTTAGACACCAATAATTGGGGGCAATATGTGTGACACATTTGCCTTCTTTTCTATCTAATTCATTGTATTACCTAAGTATTCTCAATAGTTACATGCCTTATTCCATCTGCAAGTGGTTGGCATCATTTCAGAGTGGCTTTCATATAAGCCTAGTTCTTAGTTTTAGAGTGGCTTTTATACAAGGCTAATCTCCACCTTTTGGAGTAGACAATATTAGCCTAGTTCTCAATACACATTCAACTATCCACACCACATTGTCATATCATAAAGCTATCATGTGCTTCATGAGCCATCTCATATGACACATATTCATACTAATATAAATTTATAGCTTCAATACATAGTGGGTAATGATGGAGCTAAAGGAATAGCTAGCGTTTGTATTCTTGATCCACCTACTTAAAGGGATTGGACACACAATCAAAACATCAATTAACACATACATGATCACATAACTTAACTACATAGTGGGTGATGATGGAGTCAAAGGGACAACCTTTGTATTCTTGAGCCACCCTCAAGGAATTGAGCACTCAACTCCATTCATAATATTAATTTTGATACAACACATACCTAACATCACTCAGAATAACTCACATCACAATAGATTTATGCTTCACATTGTACTCTCTCTATGCACACTCAAAATCACACATCTTCATGGGCTTCATCCTTGTAGGTAAGTTTATGTATGCTTTCTATTTTTCCTTTATCTTAGTATTTTTCTTTACTGCATCACTAAAATAAAGGGGGGGGGGGTAAATGTAGTCATATAAAATGTCCAAATTGGTCATTTAAGTGTGGCGTGAAACACCCCATCCATAGATCATTTTTGCATGCTCTTACGACCCTTCTAAACACATTTTTACTCATTACCAGTCATTCATAACCTTTAGAACCTTGATTCCACCTTAGCCAAACAATATTCCCCATGCCAATCCTATTCCCCCAAGGATTGAGCCTATAGGATAGGAGTGCCCCAATTGGATATAATGTTAAGAATGAAAGTTACCCATTTTTGGTGCTCTTATCCTTTTACACTTTGAACCCCAACAATCATTTTCATCTAGTCCTTATCCTTAATTAGGTTGGCCTAGTGTGAATACATTTTATCCATGACCAATTATTCCCTATAAAATCTTACTCAAAGCTCATTTACAAGGGAGGTGACCAAACTTATAAAACAAGAAAGAATATAAACAAATCACTAAGGTAGTTTTCCATATTTTTTGGACACAATCACCCAACATAGCTGCAAACATACTCAAATCCTCATACCAGTCCCTAGCCACCTCAAATACTATTAAACTAGCATTTTAACCTACATCACACTATTGCAAAAATCATGTTAGGTGGGAGAACTACATACGACTTGATCCCTCTTTAGAGCATTGGTATGTAGGCATCATGCCTACATAAGGGGTGTGGATTGCATGTTTAGTGCATCTTACACATGAACCCCCCCTCTTTCTTAAGTGACTAAAATATCATTTTATCAAGCATGATGGAGGGTTAGGGTTTGAAGACAAAATCAGCTCCATAATAAGTTTCATCAACAACCAACACTCAATTTTTCATAGGCAATATTACATAGGCACATCACAACTACCCAAAAATTTTTAGGTCTCTGTGATCAGTTTGGACAATAGTGGCAGGAATGGAAAATAGCACCAGACACTAAAGTGTCTACTTTTTGGTAATCATGTCCTTTCACCAAATGAAAACTAGATTTAGGTTTATGACACCTTCCTAGTCTTGCATAGCCATTTTCAACCTTTCTATTAGCCATCTTAATCTATTTTGCATCTAAGTTATATTTCTTCCTATTTGTTATTATTTTTAGAAAGGTGAAAAAGATAAACAATTGCATAAATCATGACCATAATTATTAATATATTTTGTACTGATTTATTATGGACCCTTAATTAAAACAAGAATAAAACTCCATTATTCCCAAAAAAGTTAAATCAGTATCAATCACTTGCTATTTTATATGATAAATACCCCTTTTCATATAGGTTATTTGATACATGTGTTGTCAAGTAGCTGATGTGACTTGTATCCTTTCATCTATCCCATTTATTTTATGACCCCACTTATCATTCTACCATATGATCTACTTATAAAAATATATAATATACTCAAGTGCCTTAATATTAACAGTCTTGAATGACTATTGTCCATACTTTCATCATAATTTTCTTTTTAACACCATCATTTTAGACATATTTAATGACCACCATGTATTTGTTTCCATCTATCCTTCCTTAAATCTCTTTCTATGAATTGATCAAAATCTATGATGTTATATATTCCAACTCTATTATGATGTATTGTGATCCAAAGATTACACTATAAAAACATTATAACCCTAAAAAATAAATAAAACATGAAACAACATTAAGTAAAATTCCTAACTACATGGTGATACTCAACACCCTCTCTCATTTTTAGTAAAGAATGACAGTAAGGCTTAAGCCTACAACCATTACCACATCCTAGTAATAACGTTCCTATAGATATTTTAACACAATGGTACCCTATTGTGAGAATTCATGAATAATGTAGGGTACCTTCCATTTGATGCATAATTTTCCTAGGAATGCCTCAAACCTACTACTATCATACAGTAGTAATAGTTGTTTTGGATGAAATTAATTAGATTTTAATTTGTGATCATGCCAATCCTTCTAGCTTAACTTGTGGATCTCTTACATCCACTATGCCCTTTATCAAATTTCATCCATTTTAACCAAGTCCATTAATATTTTTTTAAAGGAGTTTTGGTCACCTAGCCTCATAACCATCACAATCCAAAAACTTAGAACAATGTACTCCATAGACATCATTGGCTCAAGACCATAAGTGAGATGAAAGGGAGTGAAGTTTATGGCATGCTTGTAATTTGTTTTGAATGCCTAAAGAATCATAAGAATGTGATTATCCCAATCATCCCTTTACACATTACATATTTTTGTTAGAATTTTTTAATACTTTATTTGATTCTTCAACTTATCCTTTTGCTTATGGGTGATAATCCAAGCTCTTACGGTGTGAAATCATAAAATCTTGAATGAGAGTCTTGGTAGTGATATTGAGGAAGTGAATTCCTCTATTGGTGATGAGATTTATTTCACATCAAAATATCATAATGATGTTTTCATATAAAAATTTGGTAGCATCCTTTGTATTGTAACTTGGGGTTGTAGAAGCTTCCACCCACTTGGTAAAGTAATCTGTCATAGTAATAATGTACCACACATGACTTCATTTTCTCAAGGGAATTATACGTATGAAAAATTAAATTCCTCATTGTTCAAATGGTTTTTATATGAGTATTAGGACCAAAGGAATATCATCACACTAATTGGGATTTGCCATTCTTTGACACACATCACAATGCTTGGCTACCTTGTGCATATCTTGAAACAAGGTTGAACACCAAAGACCACTTTGTAAGATTTTTATTGTAGTCACTTCACCTACAAAGTGACCCCATAAAATTAATTGATGTGATTCTTGAAGAAGATATGGTTATTCATGCTCTAATGCTACTCTACATAACACATCATCTTTCCCAATCTTGTATATAAATCCTTTGATAAGACTACATGGGATAGCTCGAGTAAACATTTTATTTTTATCCCATTCCATATGATATGTAGGGAAATTTCCTTTCTCCAATAAGTTTGTAATATCTTCCATATTATCTATGATTACAAACCTGAATAAGTGCACATCTTGGGACTCATCCTCTATTTCTTCTAGTTCTTCACCATTTTATAACCTACTCAAATTATTTGGTTTGACATTTTATCAATCTAGACTTACATTTATTTAAAATTAAAACTCTTAAAATAACATTAGCCACCTATAAATTTTTCCTCCCAACATTGGCTTGTTAATTAGGTATCACAATCCCTAGTGGTCTCTGAAAAATCTCAAATAGTGTGGCTGATAGATAATGTCAAAAAAAATTTAGTATAAATACCATAGCTAAGGCCTTTCCTTTTGTAGTTTTATAGTTATTCTCTATTGATATCTTTATACTATAAAAATGTATAGGATGATCCAATCCACCATCCCCTAGTTATGCTAAAATAACCCCTACTGCAATACCACAAGCATCCACATGTACATGGAACGTCTTTTTATAGTTAGGAAAAACTAAAATAGGTCCTATTACCAACCTTTGTTTGATATTGATAGATTTTTTTTGGTATTCATAGGTCCACTCAAGCTTTGTATCTTTACACATTATCTTTTCCATTAGTGCAGATATGGATGCTCATCCTTTGATAAATTTTCTATAGTACCCCATATGACCCAAAAAAGTGTGCATTTATATAGAGTTGGTCAGGGGTGGCATCCAAACTATTAAATAAATGTTAGATTAGTCAACCAAAATGCCATCACTACATATAACATGGCCCATAAGAACACCAAATGGTGTGAAAAACAAACACTTCTTTAAATTTAGAGAAATGTAGAGAGCTTGACACCATTCTAGCATTAATCAAAGTTTTGACATATTATGCTCTTTAAACAAGGAAAATATAGCCTAATCATCTAAATATACTTCAAAAAAATATGAATCAAGTGTTTAAATTCAGTTACTACAACTCTATAGAAAACAACTAGCACATTCTTCAAACCAAAGGGAATTACCTTATATGCAAATGATCCCCATTTAGTTTCAAAAGTTGTCTTAGCTTGGTCCTATTCTATAATCATAATTTGATGATACTTGATAAATCCATCTATGAATGATTACACTTTGTGACCTATGATTAGATCAAGTGTTAGGTTGTGGAGCTAAAAGCTTCATTGATGTAAACATTGGAGGAGGTTGCTGAGTGTCACAGCCAATTGACGTCGATCAGGTGTAGACAAGAAGCTACCAACATCAGTCAGGGATTGGCCAATGTTGGTCATCTCTAGGTAGATAGGGACTGATGCCGATCACCTGTGTGGTTCTAGAACTGCTAGTTCACAAATAGTTTGTTAACGAACTGATTGTTTGCATGTTAAAGGCTAATTTTAGTCTTGGAGCTATAGATCTAATTATTGTAATTGGATGTCTAATTGTTGTTTACATGACATCTATTTAAGAGACTCATGGGTTGTATTGTAAAGTGTGAGGGATTAAAGTAGGGATTCCTCGGGTGCTAGATAGAGAGAGCAATCTTGGCTCCTCATAGTACCACAGTGCCAAGTGTGTATGATCAAGTAGATTTGTGGGAGAGCAAGGTCTGGTAGAAGATCCATATGGGTGCTGGTTTGGAGGACACGTGTTCTTCATGGTATGTAAGATCAGGTTGGTCTATAGGTGTGTAAGATTAGGAAGGAGATCTACATGGGTAAGTAAGGTCGATTGATCTGTAAGTGTGTGTGTGTGTGTGCGAGATCTAGGTTTGCAAGTGTGCAAAACTAGGTTAATTTGTAGGTGTGCAAGATCAGGGAGGTTAAAAATACAACAGGTAGCAAGATCAGGTGAGATCTACTTGGAGTACATTGTGTACTTGGAGTATGTGTGTATACTCAGACTTGGAGTATGTGGAGTACTTGGTGGACCAGCAATATTGTTACTGACTGGTGGACTGGCAATATTGTTATGGGCTGGTGGAGGTAAACAACAACTCTATGTTTGAGTTGATTGTTGGGACTGTAATTGAGAGAGTGAGCTCTTGAAGAGATTTACTGTTAATGCCCTAGAGGTGTGGGAGCCCTAGAGGAGTGTAAGGAAGAAGATTATGGCATCTTCTTTATTGTATTTCCTTCTGGAAGAGTATTAATACAATTGGGTATTGTCTTTCATATTCTGTGTTATTTCTGAATTCTAGTTACTTGTTACTTTTGGTTAAATTCCACATGTTTAGTTGCTTGTATATGGTAATCAGTTGTGCTTCCTAGATCTTGACAAAGTGGTATCAGAGCTAAAGTTGCAGGGAGTAGGTTTGTGTTTGATTACAGGTCACTCTTAGGGGTTTCTGATTGAGTGGGAGTATAGCAATGGCAAAAGAAAGTAAGCTAAGAATGGAGGAATTGAAAAGCAAGAATGGTCAATTATGGTGTTATGGAGAGAAGGAGCAGGAAAAGAAAAATTATTGGTTGATAGTGGATCAGCATAAAGGGAATGAAGAAGCATGTGTTACAGGTATTATTGTATGGATTGCTCTTGTATGTTCCTTGGATAAAGTAGAATCTTGGTTTATAGATTCTGTTGGCTCTTTCCATGCAGCCCCAAATAGAGTATTTTTCCATGTTAAGGTCCATGGAGACTTTGGAAAGATTTATTTAGGGGCTGGTGAGCCTTGTCAAAGTTTTGGCAAAGGGGAAGTGTGGCTAAAATTGCAGACGACCAACACATGGGTGTTGAAGAAGGTCATGTAGGTCCCAGTCTTGAAGATGAGCCTAATTTCTTTAGGAAAGTTGGGTGATGAGAGATGCATAGTAACTCTCACAGTGGACTCTTGGAATGTTTCCAAGGGTGCACTTGAATTAGCATGTGGTAAGAAAGTAGATACACTTTATCTATCTACTTGTATTACTGATTCCACTTTTGTTACAAAGATGTGGCTTTGTAGGCTTGGTCACATGAGTGAGAAGGGAATGGATGTTCTTAAGTCAAATGGTAAGAGTTCAGCTTTAGAGAGCATAGACTGAGATTTCTGTGAGTAGTGGGATGCTACAAGAAAGGATTGGATTTATTTCAGGAAAATGAAGTCTGATGTATTTGACAAACATAAGAACTAGAAAGCCTTGGTTTTCATGGAGGAGATGATGGACAGAGATCAGTCACAGGGGCTAGATAATTTTGAGTAGGGTAGTTTGGATAGGGCTTTGATTCAAAGTAAGCTCACGGGTAAAAAGTCATCACTCACAGGAAAACACAGGTACCGACATTGGTCAGGGGTAACCGACATTGAACAGGTAGGTGTCGACATTGATCATGTGCAGATAGGCATAGTCAGTGGTGTCAGGCAGGTGACGACTGACGTTAATCAGGGAACCAATGTCGGTAGTCAGGTTAGTCACATGGAACTGATGTCAGTCAGATGCAGACTGGGTGGTGACTGACATCGATCATTGAAATGGATTTTGGGCAAACAAAAAGCTGTCAAGGAGTCTCAAACACCCATGTGGAGGACTGAAAGTGTAAGTAAACCTCAAATTCATTATTCCCCTTCTTTACACTACTTGTTGCTCACTGATGGTCAAGAACCAAGAAGTTTTAAAGAAGTAGAGCATGTAGGATCCAAGAAACAGTGGGAGCGTGGCATGAATTCTTTGGAAGAGAACCAAATGGTAGATTTGGTAGAGTTGCCAGCTAGGTTAAAGAAGAGAGAGAATGGACACATGAGATGGAAGGCTAGGTTATATGGTCTTGAGCAAGCTACAGGATAGTGGTACAGGTTTGACAGGTGGATGACAAAGCACAGCTTTAGTCAATGTCATTATAACCATTGTGTGTTTCTTTACCAAGTTGGATAATGGTCACTACATTATCCTGTTATTGTATGTGGATGATGTGCTTGTTGCAGGTGCATACATATAGGGATTTACTAAGCTAAAGGTAAAGTTAGTTCAGCGGTATGTCATGAATAATTTGGGAGCAGTGAAATTCTTTGGCATGAGTAATCCTAGAGACAGGGAAGATCACAAGTTGATGTTGTCATAGGATGATTGTGTGAAGGTAGTGCAGGATGCAGAACTAGTTTGCACACCTATGGATGGATAGTTCCAATCACATGATGAGGTTGAGTACATGTGTACTCCCTAATATTGCCTCAGTAGTGGGAGTTGTCAGCAGGTTTGTGGCCAATCTAGGAAAGAAGCACTGGAGAGTAGTTCAGTGGGTTCTCAGGTATCTGAGAGGGACCAACAACAGGTTGACATGCTATGTAGGGTCAGACACTTCTCTACATGGGTTTGTAGATGTAGATATGGTAGGTTACTTGGATGATAGGTGTTGCACCACAAGATATGTGGTGGTTGGTCTTCAAGATTGAGCTTGAAGAGGGATACAAGCTAGGAAACAAATTAGACAGTGTACAGGTATAGGTATAATGTAGCTATTTATATCCAAGTGGGAGATTGTTACGTTATGGAGCTAAAATCTTCACTAATGTAGACATTAGAGGAGGTTGCTAAGTGTCACAACCAACTGACATCAGTCAAGTGTAGACAAGAAGTTACTGACATCGGTCAGGGATCGATCAACATCGGTCATCTCCAGGTAGACAAGGACCAACGTTGATCCCCTGTGTGGTTCCAGAACTGCTAGTTCACAAATAGTTTGTTAATGAACTAGTTATTTGCATGTTAAAGGCTAATTTTAGTCTTGGAGCTATAGATCTAATTATTGTAATTGGATGTCTAATTATTATTTGCATGAGATCTATTTAAGAGACTCATGGGCTATATTGTAAAGTGTGAGGGATCAAAGCAGGGATTCCCTGGGTGCTAGATAGAGAGAGCAAGCTTGGCTCCTCATAGTGCCATAGTGCCAAGTGTGTATGATCAGGTATATCTGTGGGAGAGCAAGGTCTGGTAGAAAATCCACAGGGGTGCTGGTTTGGAGGACAAGTGTTCTTCATGGCATGTAAGATCAGGTTGGTCTGCAGGTGTGCAAGATTAGGAAGGAGATCTACATGGGTAAGTAAGGTCGATTGATCTGCAGGTGTGTGTGTGTGCGAGATCTAGGTTTGCAATTGTGCAAAACCAAGTTAATTTGTAGGTGTGAAAGATTACAGAGGTTAGCAACATAACAGGTAGCAAGATCAGGTGAGATCTACTTGGAGTACATTGTGTACTTGGAGTATGTGTGTATACTCAAACTTGGAGTACGTGGTGGACCAGCAGTATTGTTACCGACTGGTGGACTGGCAGTATTGTTACTGGTTGGTGGAGGTGAACAAAAACTCTATGTTTGAGTTGATTGTTGGGACCGTAATTGAGAGAGTGAGCTCTTGAAGAGATTTACTATTTATGCCCTAGAGGTGTGGGAGCCCTAGAGGAGTGTAAGGAAGAAGACTGTGGAATCTTCTTTGTTGTATTTCCTTCTAGAAGAGTATTATTACAATTGGGTATTGTCTCTCATATTCTATGTTATTTTTGAATTCTAGTTACTTGTTACTTCTAGTTAAATTCCGCATGTTTAGTTGCTTGTACATGGTAATCAATTATGCTTCCTAGATCTTGACATCAAGGACTTCATCCATGAACAATATTGGAAAAGGATCATTGATGTAGGCATAATTAAGTGTGAGATAATCTTCATATACCTAGATCTCTTGAAATTATTTGGTTATATCACTATGAGACTCACCTTGTCTAAAATTTCAACTAGACACATGACTTTAGCTTCTTATATTTGATCTAATATAGCCTTTATTTTTATCTTCATGTTGGGGTTTAGCCTGTACGGGTGATTTTTATTGGGTCAATCTCACTCTTCCAACTCTATGAGCATGTCCCCCAATGTTGGATCTACACCTTATACTTTCAAATAATTTGGTTGGGAAAACATCTTAATAGTTTTGTAGTAGTTGTAATACCTTCGAGATCTATGTCTGCCCTCAATGGTCTCCCATAATTGCAAACTTAGGAACCAAATCTATTCTAATGTTTCTTCCTTATTTTTAAGGGGTTCTTGATACACTTTGTTTAATCTACTGGGTAGAGCCTCTCATAAAGTACACTCCCCTTCCCACTCTAGAATGTTTATGTTACACAGTCTTTCCTCTTCAAATTGTTATACATTTTGGGTTGATGTTGGTTCATATTCTCATTTCAGTTAAAAGAAACCTTATAAGTCTAGATCTTCTTAAATATCACTAGATTCCATTAGATTGTTTGTTATTCTATTACAAGGCTTAATAAGATCTTGTCTTATTGACTATCCTTGTAATTGTGAAGTACTAGATTTAAATCATGAGCTATTTCTTATTGTGATGGTGACTCTATTATAGCTCTTAAATATTCTACTCATCCATGACATATAAAGATTTTAAGTTTTTGTAATGTATTATGCACTAATGGGTTATCATCCTTAAACACAAAATTCTAAATGAAGTCTTGTTATAATTATTCCCAATGTTTGGTCTCTCTCCTATACTATTGATGCATGCACTAGGCCATTGGTAGTGGTGATAGTGTGTGACTAAAAATGTGCACCCAATACATTAGATCTACTCCTTACATAGACCATATATCTACACATTAATGAATTTGTAGCTAGGGACATTAGAATTATTGAAATAATGACCATTCTACTTTCATAGTAGGTGGTAACTAAACCATGCATGCAAAAACTCACATGCTTCTTCCAAATGTATCTCTAGATCCAAGTCATATTAGTTCCTTTTAGAACATAGCTGAGTGTACTAACTCTTTGATCCACCTATAGAACATGGTTTTCTACCCTCAAAATGAATGTATTAAGATCTTACATCATAAAGTATTAAGGTAATTGATGTTTGATTGTGAACAACATGGGCAGAGATTTTATCTCATGATTTCCCCTAACCTAGTTTAAAATATGGGTGTCCAAATCACCACTTATGGAAGATGTTATTTACCAAGGTAAAACACCCTCTAGAGTAGGTTCTTTATAGTCCATTATTGTATATGGGAAATATACCTCCAAATTAGTAGGAGATCATAATGATGGAGAGGTACAACCTTCAATTTTAAATTGAGGCATTATAGATTTTATTATCACTAGATTGTAAAATGGTTGCTTTATTATTCATGATTACTCCATCTACAGGTCCAAAAAATGATACTCAATAGATCATAGTGCATTATTTTATGTATTTGTGCCAGATTTAAATAAATTATTATCATTATAAGTATATGGTGACTCTTGTTCCTTTAAAATTATGTAAGGATTCTACTCCATTTTATTCAAATGGATGATAACTATCATGTCTTTTTGATGAGCCTTTAATTGATTGTACACTATGTTTATAGTCATTTGACCATCATAAAACCATTTATTATAAATTAAGGTAGGGTAATTGGTTTTGGATATATTCATATTAATTAGTTCAAAATCATCACGTAGACTTAGATTGGCCACTCTAATATCCACATCCTCTATGTGACAAAGTGGTTCTACTTACTTGTAGTTTGCAAGGTTGAAGGTGATCGGACTATAGTTCAAGTTTGGCCTATTAATGGATTACCATGTAGATATTAGAATCATATTAATATTACTTTCAAATTTAAATACTATATCAATGATTTTTTATCCTATAATATTAATTTCCATTCATGAATTTACATCCCATGGTTTCTTTGTTTTAACATTCCAGACCACATTTTTGATACATTATTGTCCCTTCTATGTGTACTCCTAAATATTATGCAAAAGGTTTATAATATTATGGGAGTTATCTTCATTGCATATTGTGTTGAGTAATTGTAACAATTTTGTGAGTATTGTCACAACACCTTCTTGATTTATGATCCTTTGTACCATACATCTATGCATCTTTGGCTATGGTGTCCCCATCTAGAAAACTCTACCATTGTATGCCTTGGAAGACCTATATAAATTGGTACATCAAACCCTTTTCTATCATAGGTTCAATATATTTATCCCATTGCACCTTTATAATTCCTTAATCATGTGGCATCTCTAATGTAGGTAGTCCTTATTTTGAGTACTACTACCTAATAACTACTTGTATAAATACATTTTATTTAGGCTACATGTACTCACCTAAAAATAAAAATTGAGTGCTAAGAGTGCTACCTAAGACCACCCATCCCTAGATTTTCCCAAGACCTATCTTAGGGCCTCTTTAGACACTTATCTAGCCTTCATGTGGGCCACAAGAATCCTAAACATCACTAAAGTAGTCCCAAACCCTCTACTTAACATCTGACCCTTAGTGCCACAGGTTATACCACCTTGACACTAGTGCCATAATAGGGATAGTAAAACCACATGGCACTAATGTCTTAGTTTTAATGTTACTATCCCTTTCCTTCCTTTTTCTACATTTTTTTTTTCAAATGAGAAACCCTTAAAGTCAGCCTAGACCTTTTTGAAGAACTACACAAGCACTATAATAGTGTATATAGATTAATTTTATCCCTCTAACCACTAGATGGAAATTAAATGTAAATTACACAAACAAACTCAGAAAAAGTTATGCATAATTAAGGTTATTAATCATATTCTACCTTACTTCTACATACAACCATCTACAACATTCCTAAGCTAAGATTACTTAGATTTACAATCTCAAGTGCATTCAAAACACTCAAGTTGACATTCATACTAGCTTCACTTGAATTTAAACTAGCACTTAGGTGGGGAGAACTACATTGAGCTTGATTCCTCTTTAGAGTATTGGTATGTAGGCAACTCTCATCATAGTGGGGTGTTGAGGATGTCTAGCTTACCACAATAATAACACGCTTTACTAATTATGTCAATAAGATGCCCTAACAATATGGAGGTTTAGGGTTTACATATAAAATTAGTAAAAATAAGTCATTTATAAATATCCAAAACTCATGCACATAGGAAGAAGTTTGGAAAACCCAGACACAGGTGTACCTAGAAGCTCATAATAGTTATACATAGAGGACACTATCACCAAAATAAGGACACTAACACCACATGGTGTTACTATCCAATTAGGGTGCTACTGTCCATGAAGTATTTTGAAACTTAGATCCCATTTGTGATATTCAAATTAGCTTCTATCTTAGTTTGCAACCTCCAAATTTCCCATTTCAATTATTTTCCATCTAAGCAATTGTTTATATTATTTATTTTTATTTTTAGAAAGGTTAAACTAAGTCAATTTTATTGTAAATTAATGGATATATTTATTTAATATTTATACCCTAATTTACTATACTTAGACCTTTATCAACCTAGGATTTACATTCACTAAGTCCTAAGCAGTTAAAACATTTGGTGAACCCAACTTACTTCAAATATTGCATAAAACATAACCTTAGATAACCCTAGGGTTTATGTTTCTAACCTTATAAGGCCCACACTTAGATTTTATATCTTTGTATTTTATGATTTATATTTCATATAATCATGATACTAATGAGAAATGAAGTTTATCACTTTTTAATATAAAGTTTTCTAGCTTCTTTTACGTGCTTGTTTCCTTTCATTTGGAATGAATTAATAGATGACATAAACACATATGTACATGATGATTTATATCAGTTAAAATGTATGTCATATTTCATTATATCTCTAGCATGTTATTTTTCTCTTATGTGGAATTAAATTAAGAAACAAATCCTTACATACGTAGAAATCAATTACAATATAATTTATTGGACTTAATCCATAAATTTAATACCCTAACAACCATGATTTAAGTTTCAATGTCATATCATATGCACATAAAATAATCTCCTTCTCCTCATCTCTATGAGGGTGATGAATACTTTCCCTCTAACTAGATCCATGTTATCAATCCTCCACTAGATGATGTAGCCTATACTGTTATTACTAATGCCCATACTCTAATTATCTATGCCTATACCTCTCCCCTAAAGGGTGTGTGCCTACTTGTTAAATAAAAATCAAGTAGGGCTTGCACCTGTGAGACTCTAAAGGATCAAATTATCAGTATGAGCAAGCTAAAATCAGAATTATGGAATCAAATTTAGTTATTAAGTGAAAAGGTCACATTATTGGAAAATTAAATTATATGTACAAAGTCTTAAATATATGATAACGTTCATCATGTATATGCATCTATAACTATCAAAGTTATGCCTAACACTCTTTCATACCCAAATCCTAAATTACAATATGAAAAAAACAATCAAGATCAAAATAATACATAATATGGGAATCATGGCACTTTCCACTCACTTAACAATGAAAATATTATTGTCAATAACGATGTGATTTTATAAAGTTTTAGATATATACTTCAAAAACAACCTCATGATCATGTATAGATTCTAAAAGCCATAATGGAAATTAGAAAAAAATATCAAATAATGGTCAATCTTTTACTCCCCTAGATAACAATATTGTTACACATACTTTGGGGGAAACTCAACTCATACAACAACCTATTTTGACTCAACAACCTTACAAAATGGCAATACCTCCTATGGCTAGTTCCCCCTCTCCATATATACAATCCCTTATGCATGAAATTCATTCTATATAAGATAAGGTGTTACATCTTGAGTAGGGTGATACTCGGCCATCACATGCCTTAGATTCTCATGTTCCTTTATATATAAGTTTGGCACATCACATAGCAAAAATACTTTGCCATATATATTCATGGTACCTATGCTTACTTGGTATGATGGTAAGGGTAACCTAAAGCACCATCTACAATCTTTCCATGCTACATGTTTAGACTACATGTCCAATGATTGATTACTTACTAATATTTTCCCATGAATTCTAAGGGAATATGCCTTATAGTGGTTCTATGATCTTAAAAATTAATCTATCTCTTCATTCAATCCATTGGTAGATACATTTTTAACACACTTTTCAATTAACATCAGTGATAAGATCTCATATGCTCAAGTAGAACAACTTAAGCAAAAATCCAATGAGCCTATTGTAGAATATGGATTATGATATAAAAATATACTGGCAAATATGACTAGATCCATGGAAGATAGAGATCTCCAAGAGATATTTAAACATAATTTACTACTATCATTGGATGTAGCGATCTTGTTTAAGAAGTTTCTAATGTTCATAAAATTCTGCCATACAGTGAATTAGCACATGGCACCCATGTTGATGTAGGGGCATCCCTTGAGGACCCTAAAATAGTTTAATTTATTTTGTCTTAGATTGGAATTAAGGGTGTTATAGGTTATTAGAGGTCCATTTGTGGAGTCTAGGTAGTCATATAGTTCATAGAATTTGAATTACTCATTTTCCTACCAAAACCTTCTCTAAGCAAATTTGTATATTGTAATGCCATGTATAAGGAATTTTATGAAAATTGATGAAGGTGATAGATGTATCAAATGTTTTAAAGGGTTTATACATTTTATGAGGTCTAAAAAGGTTATCTTTAACCTATATTTATGGTCCTACATGTCATATTATATAAAACAAGAAAGTTACATTGTAACCCACAAGACTCTATGTGGGAAAGTTGATTAAGAAGTAGTTTTGAAAATTTGTAGGAATGGAGGAGTTATTTATGAGTAGTATAATAGTGTTCCATTTGAATGGTTTTAGGGGAGAAGATAGACAAGCTTGTATGGAGAGAGAAGGGGGCACTTTGATGTTTACAACCCCTGTTTTGAATGAATATGAAAATAGACCTTGTTCGAGGTCAATGGCTACTGAGGTTTAATGAATGTGTTATGATTAATGAAGGAATGAATTTGAATTTGTTTTCAAGTATGTTTTTATACAAATGCATTAGTGTTTAAAGAGATAAAGTATAAAGAAAACCCTTTCTCTTGAAGGAGTTAACACAGACCTCTATATGTGAGTTTCTGAATTTAGTACAAACTATATCTATCTTATTTGGTATATGAATAACTTTGTAATTGTTTAATAAACGTGTTTGGAGAGTTTAAAACATTTGTGTGGAGGGTATTTATTGCAAGATATAAATAAAAAGGAAACCCTGATTAGCAGATAGTGTCATGAATAGGTCCTTATTGGGTATTAATCCTTTTATGTATAGACAGTACCTTGTTGTGCATGTGTTAAAAATATTAAAAATTTAGTTGTTACATGTTTATGAAGGTGTTATGAGTGATTTAAGGTTGAAGGAATCATTATCAAAGAAGAGATCATTGTTCATGAAATTATTCAAATAGAACCCTGTTAAGTGTGAAAGGCATTATTGATGGGACTATAGAATAAATCTAAGAATAGATAAGGCCATTATTTAAATTGTAGATTCTTGAAAAATGTATTAATAAGTGAGTTTAATGTGATTAAATTTTCTTAAATAGTTTGTATTTCTAGTAATGTGTTTTCATTTCACCTACACATGGTATATGCGTGTAGAATGACATTTTGTGACAATTAAGAACATTTATGTATGTAAACCTTTGTCAGTGGATTAGATTGGTGAATACAATGATTAAAAGATGTGTTATAGAGTAAAAAAGACATAGGTAACCTAAAAATAACTTTTGAAACCCCTCAAATTGTGAGAAAATGAATTTATAGAGGTCTTGAGCTGAGACAGAGATTAAGAAACCCTAAACTAGGGTTTATGCCATATCTAAGGTTTTAGCTGTCAAAATCTAATGAAATTTGGTATGCAGATAGGTGTTAAATTGTGTTAAGAGATTAAAAGGTTTTTATAACGTTTCAAAAAATTTCCATATAGATATTGAGGACTGAGTGTCTAAGATAGGGTAGAATACCTAATAGACCTAATTAAAACCAAAGAAAAGCCTAAAGAGTGACTAAAATTTTGAGTTAGAACATGAAAATTTGGGGATAGAAAATCGATGGAAAAGGGTGTCTAAATCAAGAATTATATTTCAAATTTGAGAAGGTATAATTCTATACAAATCAAAATAGTCCATAAACATGGCTAGTAGGACTGAGTAAAGAGTATGTAGAATTATTAAGAGGAGTTGAGAGCTAAATAGTTTTTATGAGTTAATGAATGGGTTTGAAAGGATATTAAAACCACTAAACAAAGACTATATAGATATATGAAAACCATATGATTCTTAACATCATGCATGATAAGTGAGACCAAGAACCATTGTTAGAAAAGTGCATCAAGAGGAAAAGTATAGTGTTTGAAACTTGGTATATGCTCTACATCATTTTGGTATCAGAGTTGAGTAAAATATTCTTGAGTATTGTTTAAAATATTTGACAATATGTGTTTTGAAGTGAATTTTAGGAAAATCGATCAAAGATAGTGCTCCATGGAGAGAGCTAACAGGGAAGATGAGTTGGTCAAGAGTATGGTAGACCAAGTAACATAGTTGATTGCTCCATTAATGATGAGGATGGAGGCCATTGAAGATTTTCTCAAGGAGAGATAAAAAAGAGAAGAAAGAGATGGTAGGAAATAAGGTAAATTCATACTATTGTAAAGAAGGATGGATGAGAAAGAGAATAGAGAGGTGGTTCAAAAAATACGACAAGTGATTGCAATAATAGTTTAAGAAAATGACATGGGAGTGAAACACTATTAAAGAGAGATTATATCATTGGTAGATGGAAAATTGAGAATGGAAGAAGGTCCATTGAGATAAGGGATAAGACAAATATTTTAAGGGTAATGTTGGAATTACCAAAGAGAAGGGACACAAAGCAAAAAAGTGTCCAAGGAATATGAGTATAAGTATGCAACAACAGAGAGAGATGAATGCAGAGAGAAGGCATGACATGAATGAGTCATTACTCATGAGGAGAGTACTATTATAGCAGAAGCAAGTTAAGGAACCAACCCAAAGAAGAAGCCTATTCAAAATAAGGTGTAAATCAAGAGGTAAAGTTTGTAATTTGGTAATTGATGGTGGTAGTACTAACAATATAGTTTCATTGGAGATGGTGCAAAATTTGAGATTGAAAAGGATACCACATCAAGAACTATACACGGTTGCATGGGTTTAGAAGGACACCAAATGCTAGTAAGTGAACAGGGTTGGGTTGAGTTTTAGATAGGAAGGTATAAATATCAAGTGTTATGTGACATTTTGCCTATAAACATGTGTCATTTATTATTAGGGAGACCATTTTAGTTTGATAAGCATGCCATAAATGATGGTGAAGAAAACACATATACCATTAAGTAGGATGGAAAAACATATACACTTATCCCATTGAAATGTGAAGAAGATAGAAGTGATTAGAAAATCATGATGATGTTGACAAGGTAGTATTAGAGTCAAGTAATGGAGAGTTTGGGTTTGATCAAAGTACCCAAGGAAGAAAATAAGATGAGTTATGTTGAGCTGGTTGATGTCAAGAGTTGTGAGTCCACAAAGATGGAAAAGAGTGAGATAGCACATGGTTACATGGGGGTAGAAAGTAGATATTAAATGAAGTAAAACATAGCACCAATAAGAGTGCTTAAGAGAGAAGGTAATCAAAATAAGCAAGACAACCAAGCATATGTGAAAGAGGACAGTAGATAGTGGAAGAGATTGCAGCCAAGATGGATGAACAATGGTTTGGGATGAACATCAAACAAGTGAAGAAGTTAGAGGTTGAAATGTATGAGAAGGCATCCTATGAGAAAGCCATGAAGGCTTCAAATATTTTTCCTAAGATGTTTTTTTGTAATGAAATTATAGATATGGAGCAAGTAACCAAAATAGGAATGGTAGATGAATACAAATGTTTGAACAAGAGTCTTGAACAAAAGGAGAATGTTGAAGAAATGGGTAATATGCATCAGGCCCATGAACAAGGTAACTATGTAGGAATGACACATTAAGAAGATGAGAGATGGAATGAGAGTATGCAACCCATGGATATGAAGAAGTTAGAGAGTAACTATAATAAGGATGAATAGTAGAAAAGAAAGAAGTTGCATCAGTATGAAGCATGCAAGGATAAAGCACAAGTTGTGAATGAGAAAAAATGGGAAAAATAAGGAGCATTGGTAAAGGATAAAGATGAATGCATACTTGTAGTAGTTGTTAAGGATGGAGTGTAGGAGAAGATGGATCAGTTTGAAGAAGAGGAAGAGTGGCATGCATATGCAATGCAAGAAGTTGACAGCAAACCTATTTTGTTTAACACTATTATTTCATGTGTAGGTATGAAGGTGAAGTAGAGAAGGCCTAAATATGGGGCCAAATAGCATGTACAAATTTATGATAGGCAAGTGAAATATGATGACTTATAAGAGGAGGTTCAATACATTCAAGTAGCAACATATGCTAAGTGGATCATTCATGAACTTGTGGCAAAGCTTTCTCATCTTGGTAGTATGATGCAAGGGTAGTCCTTGAGGACCCAAAAATAAGTTCATTTTTTTATATATTATATTGGTCTTATAGGTTTTATAGGTCATTAGAGGTCCATTTTTGGAGTCTAGGTAGTCATACAGTGCATAGAATTTGAATTACTCTTTTCCTGCCAAAACCTTCTCTAAGCAAATTTGAATCTTGTAATGCCATGTATAAGGAATTTTGTGAAAATCAATGGTGATAGATGTATCAAATGTGTTAAATGGTTTATAAATTTTATGAGGTCTAAAAAGGTGATCTTTAACCTATGATTATGATCCTACATGTCATATTGTATAAAACAAGAAAGTTGCATTGTAACCCACAAGACTCTATGTGGGAAAGTTGATCAAGTAGTAGTTATGAAATTTTTTAGGCATGGAGGATTAAGTTTTGAGTATTAGAATAGTGTTTGATTTGAATGGGTTTAGGGGAGAATATAGACAAGTTTTTATGGAGAGAGAAGGGGGCACTTTGATGTTTACAACCCCTATTTTGAATGAATAAGAAAATAGACCCTGCTTGAGGTCAATGGCTGCTGATGCTTAATGAATATGTTTTGATTAATGAAGGAATGAATTTGAATTTGTTTTCAAGTATTTTTTAAGATAAATGCATGAGTGTTTGAAGAGATAAATAATAAATAAAACCCCTTTTCTTGAAGGAGTTAACACAAACCTCTATATGTGAGTTTCTTAATTTAGTACAAACTATATTTGTCTTATTTGGTATATGAATAAATTGGTAATTATGTATTAAACATGTTTGGAGAGTTGATTTTTTTTTTTGGAGTGTAGTTATTGTAAGATATAAATAAAAAGGAAACCCTGCTTAGTAGACAATGTCTTGAATAGGTCCTTGTTGGGTACTAATACTTTTATGTGTAGATAATACCTTGTTGTGCATGGGTTAAAAATATTAGAAATATAGTTTTTATGTGTTTATAAAGGTGTTATGAGGATTTTAGGTTGAATGAATCATTATCAAAGAAGAGATCATTGTTTTTCATGAAATTGTTCAAATAGAACCTTGTTAATTGTGAAAGGCATTATTGATGGGACTATGGAATAATTACAAGAATAGATAAGGCCATTATTCAAATTGAAAATTCTTGAGAAATGTATTATTAAGTAAATTTAATTTTATTAAATATTCATAAATAGTTCTTATTGTTAGGAATGTGTTTTCATTTCACCTACAAAGAGTATAGGCCTATAAAATGACATTTTGTGACACAGTCAAGAACATTTATGAATGAAAACCTTTGTCAATGGATTGGATTGGTGAATCCAATGATTGAAAGATGTGATATAGAGTAAAATAGATATAGGGAAAGTCAAAATAACTTTTTAGACCCATACAATCATGAGAAAATGAATTTAGAGAGGTCTTAGGCTGAGATAGAGATTAAGAAACCCTCAACTATGGTTTATGCCATATCTAAGGTTTTAGCCATCAAAATCCAATAAAATTTGGTACGAAGATAGGTGTTGAAATATGATAAGAAATTAAAAGGTTTTTATAATGTTTCATAATTTTTCCATATAGATATTGAGGACTGAGTTTCTAAGATAGGGTAGGAGACCTAACAGGCATAATTAAAACCAAAGAAAAGCCGAAAAGAGTGACTAAAAGTTTGAGTTAGAACTTGAAACTTTAGGGATAGAAAATTGATGGAAAAGGGTGTCTAAATAAAGAATTATATTTCAAGTTTGAGAAGGTATAATTCTATACAAATCAAAATAGTCCATAATTAGGGCTACTAAGACTGAGTGAAGAGTATGCAGAGTTGTTAAGAGAAGGAGTTGAGAGTTGAATAGTGTTTGTGAGTTAATGAATGGGTTTGAAAGGATATTAAACCAATGAAAAAAGCCTAGATAGATATATGAAAACCATATGATTCTTAACATCCTACATGAGAAGTGAGATCAAGAACCATTGTTAGAGAAGTGCATCAAGAGGAAAAGTAAAGAGTGTTTGAAACTTGGTATATGCTCTACATCACATGTCAACTACAACATCTTCTACCAGATGGGTCCCTAATAACCCTATAACTCATAAGACATCCAAATTAGCTTTAGGAATTCCTAGAACCACTTCATAGGCAATTCCAAATATAGATCACTCAATATAATAGGCTATGGGACCTTAGTTACATTTTCACACAACATGTATGATTACTATTCCTTTATTTGACATAGGCCACATTGATAATGAGTCTCCCATGAGACTCATCGACTAGTATATTCTTCAATACTTGTAAATAGTTTCCTTATTTCTTACTACTTGTATCTAGTTTCATTTTCATGTTACTTGTACATAAATTATATCCAAAAAATACACAAATAATATAATATGATAAAACATAAAAAAATTCAAATATTTACTCAAAAAATACAAAATTATAGATTGTAGGCATTATTATATTTACACTTCTTATATTTACTAGACACTACATATGCTAGGTATCTTAGTATAGTCAATTTTTATCATACATACATGCTTCACTTATTTTTGTTGAGTTTTTACATATACTTACATGACCCAAGTCTACTACACAAATCTAGATTTACTACTTTCTACCCAATAAGGGCATATAAATAGATACATAGGTTCTTCATTTGATACATTTGCCCATTTTGGGGCATCCTATACACAATCTTAATTACCAGGTTACATCTTTATAAACTCTACATTAAAAATTTAGCATTTTTATATCTTGATATTGATCATCCTACACCTACTCAGATTTATTACTGATTACTACTAATCTAGTCTTAGCCTATGTACCTCTTAGCTCTTATGTATATTTGTACCACATATTCATGCATACTTTCATTTATAACTTTCTTAGTTTAGACTTGATTGAATCTCTATGCTTCTTATTTTCAAGGGAATTTAAATATGTCATTGCTCCATGGATCTACACTACTTATTATAATTATATTTATGCTTTGGACATGTGCCCATGTACTTGTGTGATGTCCTTCCATGTGGCTCTAAGCCAAATTAATTGTTGTTTGAATATGTGGACATTTGAACTTGTCTTTGTATGTATTTCTCTCTTAGATTTAGTGACATGTACCCATATCCCTTATATTGTGGCCCCTTGGCCTACTTTGTCTGCCTCATGTGTGTTGTATGATTTTTTGTATGCAATATGGTCATGACACTTGTATCTTGCTTGTTACACACTCTATTTTTAGATACCATGAGCAACCTCATGAATATCTTCTTTGTACTTGGGTGTCATGATGGACATCATGCCCTATCCCACTAGGTAGATACTAAGTTATTACTCATATTTACTATTCATATACATTGTTACATGTATCTTGATATCCTTTTGAATTATATACCTAGCATACATCACACATTATAAAATTATGCTCAGATTATCTTACATTACAATGTTATGTATTCACATTGTATTGGTTTATTACATAGATATCATATATGCTCTAGATAATACACATTTTATAGAGCTTTTTATTTTGAGGACAATTCTTGCATGGGTTCAATAAATCCCCTTAAAAAGGGATAATCACAAGGGTTTGTCATAGATATCAAGCTATTGAATGCACTTGAAGTACAATTTTTAACACAAAGGGTTAGAAAAACATAGTGGGAAATAGTGACACATACATCAACTTTAGTTTCATAGAAATTAAAAAGGTTGGACATTAGTGCCAAAATTGGGACACTAGTGCCACATGGCACTACTATCCAAGATGGTACTACTGTCTAGTAGCCTCAATTTCAAAAAGTTCTAGATTGGCTAGAAAAGTATAGTAGGTATGGTCTAAGTTTCCATAGGTTCAGTTGTAGATTACCAATTTTAGCTTAGTTTATCTCAAAATCATACCATTTTTCTCAAATTAGTGGCATCATGCATGTCATGATCATTCTTACTTTAGTTCAGATGCTCAAATATAGATGATTATAACTCACTATAGAATCCATATACTTAGATATTATACATGAGGGCATGTGCATGGCACATTGTTTTTATATGCTCACTTATACACTAGTTGATAAGATATAATGAAAAACTCCATGTCATTCTCTACATTGTACACATTAGACACCATGTTCTAGGTTACTCACCAGATTCATGCCTTTATCCATCTATAGTGGTTTGCATTCCCAAGTGGCCTAGAGCTACCTTATATTCCCAAGTGGTCATAGAGCCAACATACACAGTTACACATCTCCAATTACATTGCATAATTTTGATTTTATATACATATTCAACACATGGGTAGTCAATGATGGACTTATAGTCTACCTAAGTTATTAATCCACTTACATAAGAGGGTTGGACACACCATCAATCCAATCCAAGTTATTAACATGTCATGATCCACCAAGCAATGGTGGGAAATGATGGAGTCAAAACCAAATTAAGATATTGATCCACCTACACATAGGGATTAAGAAGCCATCACCTCAATCTATGGTATTCACTGATTGATCACTATCTACATACACACATAGAGGTTATCCTTGTGTTTATGCATTGGTTCATGTACCTAGTAAGGTGTATTCATTCCTTTCCCCTCTCTTATCTCTTTATATAGTTTTATATCTTTATTCATTTTTGTCTTTGATTTTGATATCTCTTAAGGACTGATTTATGCACATTTCATTTATAAGACACACAATGGAGCATGATTCACATAATTAGATCCATATTCATGGGATTCACCTCTTAGGTAAGCCCATGTACACTTCTTTTTCATATATCCTAGTAATTTTGATTTTATATATTTATAGAATAAAAGGGGGACAAATGCGATCACCTAAAAATGACACTTGAGTGGTAAGAGTGCTACTTAAGACCACCCATCCCTAGCTTAACCCTAAACCTATCTTAGGGCCTATTTAGACACTTATCCAAACTTTGTGTGGGACACAAGCATTCCTAAACAACCCTAAAGTAGTCCCACATCCTCATCTTGACATCTTATCCCTTAGTACATTAGGTTATACTAATTAGACACTAGTGCCATAATAGGGAAAATAACACCACATGGCACTGGTGTCCCAATTTTAGCATTATTATCATTTTCCCTCTTTTTTATACCAATGCATATATTTTCAAATGAGTAACCCCATAGGGTCACCTTAGAACTATTTTATTATCTGAATACAAAATATAATAGTATATATACATAAATTTTATCCTTCTAACCACTAGATGGAAATCAGATGAAAATTATAAAAACAAACTCATAACAAGTTGTGCATGATCAAGGTTATCAATCCTTATTCTACCCTAATTCTACATACAACCATGTAAAAAATTCCTAAGCTTATATTACTCATATTTCTAGTCTCAAGTGTACTCAAAGCACTCAAGTCGGCATTCATACTAGCTTCACGTGCACTTGTACAAACACTTAGGTGGGGACAACTACATCAGGCTTAATCCCTCTTTGGAGTATTGGTATGTAGGAAACTCTCATCATAGTGGGGTGTTGAAGATATCCAACCTACCCTACTAACAACATACTTTAATACTTTTGTCAACTAGATGCCCTAACAACATGGAGGTTTAGGGTTTTCATATAAAATTAATTAAAATAGGTCATCTATAGAGATATGAAACTCATGCACATAGGAATAGGCTCAATAACCCCAAACATAGGTGCACCTAAAAGCTTGTAATAATTTTACGTATAGAACACTACCACCAAAATAAGGACACTAGCACCACATGGTGCTTTTATCCAATTAGGGTATTACTATTTAGGGATAGTTTTGAACTTGGATCCTATTTATGACACTTAGATCAACCTCTGTCTCAATTTGTAACTTTTAGATCTTCTATTCCAATCATCTTTAAACTAAGTACTTGTTTACATTATTTATTATTATTTTTAAAAGGTCAAACTAAGTCAATTATATTGTAAATTAGTGTCTATATTTATTTCATATTTCTACCCTAATTTACTATACTCAAACATTTAACAGTTTAAGATTTACATTCACTAATTACTAAATAGTTAAAACACTATGCATTAATCATGTTCATGTTTTGCACTAGTTTTTATTATTATTTTTTTTTCCAAAATAAGGTAATCTTCCATTTGATGTTACCCTTCCACTCTAAAATACACATAATATTCTTGTCTTTGTAAGTCAGTAGGACAATTTCATGTAAAATTATTGTACTCAACGTACAAATACCATTGGATGGGCTAGTGAGCTTGTCTATTATCATTATCGCAACCACCTTGATAACTACCTTTCTATCCACCTCTATAGCCTCATCTATTATGTTGATATCCATAATCTTATTATTTATACACACCAATTTACTCATTGTTATTTCTATGCATTTTATCCTCTATATTGATGTCATGGTGAAATAGGAGCCCAATTTGATTATTTTTGTTAATGGATCACATTATTCCATGAAGATTGGTACTGGTATTATGGTGATGATGGTGTCTAACTAGCCATACCCTAGGTTTGATATTGATATTGAGGCAACTAAAGTACCCATGTGGGACTATCTTATGTTGCACTCACCATTTATACCTCTGAGCCTAGGAATCATTACTTTATAATGAGTAATTAGTGCACTACAACTACAAAGACATTCTTAGTAATATATTTATTTAATTCTTGTAAGGCTCAGTAGCTTTTTTCATCAAGGTTAACTAATTTAAAAAAAACCTATAGTACAAACTTTGAAAGATTTGTATGTATTATTGTAGTAGATGACATTTAATAGTTACATGTCTTAATAATCTATAGATTTTGTAGAATGCTAACTTTAACTTAGGGAAATCATTCATATGATGTCCCTCTCACCCACACTTCAAGCACCATAAACCTAGTTTGGGTTTATCATTTTAATGAATTTTATCGATCCTCTTCATGATAGCATCTATCTTTGCTTACACTTTGGATCCACTAACTAGAACATCTCCATAATTTTCAAGTTTCTCTTCTCTTAATGCATCAAAATGAGCATTAGCCTTTGTTGTGAACTGAGACTGCATAATAGCAAATATGATTCTTAAACACAGGCCTTCTATGAACTAGGAAACTTTATCCTTATCTTCCATGAAAAAATAAATTTTATTCATCACATTTGAGAATCTATAATCATAGTCCAACATAAATTCTCCACTACCCTACCTGATCTCCTTTAGGTCCTAAATATTTTGACTTACTCACTTCTTCATTTTGAATTATACCATAAACTATGATTTAACTTGTTAGAGATCTATTTTATTTAAATATATCTTGAAAATTAATTCCAAAGCATGAGCTGGTAAAGCTCTTATGAGATTGCACTTCTTCACATCATTGGCAATTATTCCTCTAACCTACCACTTCATGTTACAGGTTAACAAATACTACTCTAGGTCCATAGACCCATCATATGGTGTCAACACAATAAAAATTCCTAGATTATAATATATGTTTGGGTTACTTATAAGGGCTACCACTGGCTATTTATGCTCACTCATGATTGTGACTATAGGTTTCTATTCACTCGTCATGAAAATTGAGCTTTCTAAACTTATTTGTGAATGACTCAAACTAACCTCCTCGTTTCCCTTCCTTCACTCTTGTTGTTTTAATTAAAGAAAAATTGAGTTGTGGGGATGTGTATTTTATAAATAAATGATCTCTAACCTTAGCTTCTTATAACTATGATCTTAAACCTGACATATTTCTATGCTTCTATATAACCTCTTCTCATGAATATTCTTCCACTACTCTAAGCACTTTCCCTCTTAACTATGAAATACTTCTATCTTTTAACTGATCTATTCTACTTTCTTCTTCTCATTCACTTTGCTCCATATCCTTTCTACTATCAATTATATATTATTATTTCTTAGGCCCATTTCCTTCCTAATCTACATCTACTCTAATTCCTACACCTTGCAAATCCTCTCTCTAGAATCCCCCTTCTCTAACATCTTATACCTTATTCCTACTCCTACTCATAGTTAAATATGGATTATTCAATTTATTTCATCTCCTCTATTATCTAAGTTCTCTTTCTAATCCTAGAATATTATTTTCATTTTATCCCTTATCATCCTCCATTATTCTAAGTTTAGGTTCAAGTTTATCAATTCAAATCTACATCATTCACTCCTACATCACACGTATTCCCATAACATCTGAAACAACTAATCCATATTGGTAGAAGTGGGTACCATGGCCGTTTCCACAAAAAACATCTTAATTATATTAGGTAGTTTTTAAATAAACTTACCATGGATTCTATTGACAAAATAATCTTGTGCACCTTCAAAATCTAAATTTTTTGGACAAAATTTATAGTGATATACCTGTCAATAGTAGTCTTTATAAATAATCTACTGCATGAGTCTAATAAATGTCTAAATTTCATAAGTTTTCTAGTTTTTCCTTTGATCTAGATATGATTTTCATCCTCCATGGCTAGAAAAAATAGTAATCCAATATAGATAACCAATAAATTAATAATTTAGATCATTTGCACCAAAGAACTTCATAGATTTCACCATAGATACACTATTCAATAATTTCCTTCATAATTTTTCCTATTATTCTTGTTTTCTCTTCAATTTTTTTGAATCCTTTCATTAAGACATCTCTCTATATCATTTTTTTATAAAAACCATATCAACATGATCAACAAAATTTCATACCTCACCATTGTTAGTAGATTTTCTTGGAAACCCTTCAAAATATACTACTTCAAGGATAATTTGTGCATAGATAACAAAAAAACACAAATAGACTAAAGGTATTCATTAAATAGAGTAATGGATTGATGCACAAAGGAAAATAATTTTATTAAACTCTTTAACCATTGACATATACTTATATAATAAATAGAATTCAAACAAATTACTCATTATTCACATAACAATGATAAAAGATATTTAGGAAAACAATTTCAGAACAATTATATTAATCTCTATCACATTTGGAACCATATAAAATTACACATGGAAACTCTATATAGAGTAATACTCAACACTATCTCTTCACATTCCATCCTTTTGATATGCCTAAAATAAGTGACTCTTCACATTCTATCATTTATCCTCATGCTTTACAAGAATATAATACATACAAAAGATAAAATAGATCAATTTGCACACATGTTCATCAACTATACTATATGATTTTAGTAGTCTCTATTTTTCACCCAATATGGACCATGAAATTAATCTTATATCATTGAATAAGCTCAATTATGTAGTAAAAACACTAGTTGAATTTACATATAGTACCAAATTCACAATTAAACCAAGTTATAAGGTAAAACCTCCTAAGCTAAAAAAATAAACAACCACCACATTTAACATAATTTAATAGTAACATAATCATCTTTTCCTATCTAATTCATAAAATAGAATATACATGTTTACTTGAGTCCCCAACTTCATTACTCCCATGGTTACTAAAGTGACAACTTATATCTCTTCCTCATCCTATTGAGGTTGATATGAGTTAACCTCTACCCAAAGGATATGATGCAAATCATTATTGTGATTATCATCAAGGACTAATACATTCTATAGGCATATTATTTACCTTGAAACATAAGATCCAAGATCTTATCGATGACCAAAAGCTTACATTTGAGGATCCTCTAAAGGAATCAAGCTCACAATCTAGTGATCACCATAAATTAATTTTTTTAAAAAATCCTTTGCAAGACCATTTTGAAAAGGAACCAAAAGTTCAAATGGCATATAATTCAAATCCTCCTCCATCACATTATGGGTACCCACTAGATGGGATTATTGGTACTTACACATGACATACACCTTCTATGGTTTATAAATCTTCTATTTCTTGTGGTGACAATGAAATTAAGGATGATGACTTTGATCTTCATTCTCTATTCATTTGAGCATATCTTGATAAACACCCCATATGTAGTGTTATGATTGATAATCTTACAAGCAAAAATGTTTTCACTATGACATTAGTTATGCACTTGAGTTATACTCATCATGATTTACACCCCTCTACCATATCAATTTGAGCATTCAGTGGGACCTCCCAAAAAGTTCTTGGTGAGATTAACTTACCTCTATAGGCTAGTTATACACATGTGGTTACTAAATTCTTAGTGATCACTTCCATATTCATATTTGATATGATATTGGAAATACCTTGGATACATACTCTTTGATCAACACTATCTATAGTATATGGGTATATTAAATAGATTCATGCTAATTGGGTAATTATAGTTCCAAAATTCCATATGATCATCCTATTAAACAAAATAAAATTAAACCCATACAACTAAATATCAAGCCTACTAAGGCTAATTCACTACAAAAGGGTAAGTAACAGGTAATCCCATTTACTAGGTAACCAATAATTGAGAGGTAATTACACTAGAGACCCATGGTAGATTATATGAAATTTCCATATAATGCAAACCATATTAAATTATGTAGGGAACCTAAACATGTTTCTACTATTGTCAATCTAAATAAACCATAGAGAACTCAAAGATGGGTTCTAATAACCTCTACTCCTTTTACTCCAATATTTATTCACAACCACATAGTCTTATTTTACAAACACATAACACCATTGATACCATAGTGTCAGATATTACACCTATACATGATCCTCATCAATGTAAATGGGGTATTAAACCATATTAAAATTGGGGAGATATCCATGACCATCCATTGGATGGCATCATAGGATGATCTTTCCTCTTTAAATATTCTAAAAATATGAAAAACATCAAAAACATTAAAAAAACTCCAAAGACATTTTTGACATCTACATGTTCTATTGTCTCCTTGGAATCCATGTTTTATTTCTATGTTGATGGATGGAATACTTAATTACTCCTACATACACATATTTTTCACACTTATAATTGAGTGTGATACAGACATACATAAATACAATGTACATTCCTATTTTGGATGTTAAGATTTCCCTATACTCATGTCGCATAGACATTGGGGGCATCCACTTATTTGATACTGATGCACATAGGTTATATGGTTTTATGATCACTATATATTATTATGTTTGAGTTTACATATTTACTTACACATGCCTTTATCCATGATTATATCTTACACATGGTACTTGATATGCTATACACTTAACATTTTTCACTAACACATTAGATCCATGGGCCATTATGACATGTTTATGATGGTTTCTTATGATTTAATTTATGCTCTTACTTGAGTGTCTTAATTTTCTATTTTATTCCTTGTTTGATCATTTGAATATGTTCCTTTATTTGCATCCCCTTTGCTTATGTATGATTGATTTAAAATTTATATATGTCATTATTTATTGTATAGATATTTTAATATGTTATTACTAATATTATGTAAATTAAAATAAGTCATGTCCCTTTTATTGTGTGCCATTTGAACATGCCCCTTGTTTGTGTTCTTTTTGGACCTTTGCTTTGTGACTTGGTTTTAAGTGCTCTTGTGTATGTGCTTGTTTTCTTGTTGAGCTTGTACTATTACTATCAAGAAATTACCATGATATTTGTCATGCATCTTAGGCCTAAAAATGATCAAAATGGTTATATATGTTTTAATTATACATTTACCTAGACATGTTCCTTATATATGCTACATGGTTACATTCACATATTACATAGTTATCTTATCCTTTTGAGGTGAGGTAACTACTAGTTCCTATCTTTCCCTCACCTAAAAGTGTGATGTAGATATAATTAATATAAAATAATTAACAATATTCCTATATATGATTTCTCCTTTAATTCCTTCAATCATTTGTTAATTTGATTTGTCATGTAGGTACTTTGCTTGTCTTGATATTATTTCTTTATCTTATCTTCACTAAGCTCATAGGCCTCATTACTAACATGGTATTATTTTAAATTTTGACAACATATAACTATCATCATAATTTAAATTATCTCACATCCTTATCATCAAAATCATCCCTCTCATAATTACTTTCCATCACTTCACTCTCATTTTTTCATTTGAGCATTCACTCTCATGTAGCTTCATAGGCCTAAAGACCTCATTCATGGTTTTAAGATTATTTTATTATTATATGGTTTCCTATGATGTAAATATGATAATTTATATCTCCATTTAATCATCTCACCAAGTAACACCATCTCCAAGCAATAAGTCTCACCCAACTCACTTTTTCTTCTTTAAGGGCTCTTTCCTTGTATCCCTATTTTTATACAAACCTAACATGTTAGAAAAATATATAAAAATTAAATATAAAAAAAAACATTTTTGTATATATTTTATCCTATTGTAACTCCACCTAAATTTTTATGGCTCAACTCTCAATGTAACCCTACTAACTCACCATGTTTCTTACCCAATTATGTCTCTTTTAGGCCTAGTCAAACACACAGTTCAAGAAACTATAATATACAATTAGGTAAAAACCTAAAATATCCTCCATCATATATATCACATAAAAAAATCATAGATTAAAAATTATCATGACTTTTTATAGGTTACAAAAAAATTAATTTGAGTTTCCATTCCAAAACCCTAGTCTAGTTGTTGACAAGACTATGCAAGGTTGAGAGCAAGAAAAAGGGATTATTTTGAATTTTATATCACTTAAACAAATTTAAAAAGTTATAAAATATATTCCAAAAATATATTTAAATTTTCCAAGCATTTTATGGTCTTGAACAATTATGCATTGTCCTTAACAAATAAGTTTGTAGAGTTCTGGTTACCTTTAACTAGACTGTGTGAAGGTTTTAGTTATCTCTTTCACTTATACTTAGAATTTGAATATATAAAGGAGTGTGATAATATTATATGTATATTATACCATATTTAAACCTATAATAACACTTTAATGAATTTAAAAATCACCAAAAGTCTTTGTCCCACTCATTTATATAATTTTGTGTGCATGTATGACTGAGTGTGAAGGTTTTGTGAAACTCTTGCACTTATACCTAGATATATGAACCTATAAAGTGATGAATATCATAAATAACAAATAAATAATTTTTTAACTATCCAAAAAATATCAAGAATCACTTAAAACATCATCATAAACACATCTTTACTTCACATTCCTAACTAGGTAAGAACAAAGTTTTCTTTACTTTGTCTAAACTATGCATTGAGTTCTTAACCTAGAGATTATCACCAAGAATCCATTAAATATTAAATTAATACAAAACAATAAAGTTTAATACATAAATAAAGTCACTATAAATCCACAAGGACACTCTTAAACATTCTTTTATTCCTTTGATCTCAAAAATCATATATAGAATTTTTCAAGGTAGATAAGGTTCTCTTGAGATCTTGATATTTTATTGATATTTTTTGACTCTATACCTATTTATTATATGAATTTATTATCCATAATATTATATCACAACACACAATTTAACACTTACATGCATATCTCTTCTCTTATTATACCAATCATGTAAACCAACTCTCATTTCTTGCTAATCCCACATAGGGTGGTAGTTACAAACCCAAATTTCTTGGCTTATATTTCTTATTAAAAACTTGAATTTAGAAAAAAATATTAAAAATATGACCTATTTTTACCCATTACAAACATTCATGAACATTTAAAATATCTAAAATACCACTTTAGCCTAATAGAGAATTGAAAATTTCAAATTATGCATTTTTGGTAAGAAATATCTAAAGATATAATAAAATGAAAAATAAAGACTCTCAATCACTAAAATACCACATAAGGGTCCCTAAAGGACATAAAAATCCCAAAATATACAAAAATGGTCACTATTAACTCTCAAACACATTTACCTTCTTTGTTGCCTTGTGATGCTCTACATCATACTCCCTTAGTGGGAAAAATTGAGCTCCTACTCAAATGTGCTTTTCAAAACTTATTTATTATTTTAAAACTATTCCTCCTATTATGTTCTAAGATCTTATTTCTACTGATCCTAATTTATTTATCATCTCTCTTCAATTGGTGCCTTTGTCTCGGTCTCCTTGCCTTGTATTGTCTCTTTGTTAATTTATCCTCTATATCCATGAAGTATATAACCTATTGTAACTCTTTGTAAAATTCATATTCTATCTCCTCCATCTGTAATTTATTTCTTGGTATTCAAACTTAGTGTCTTTAAAATTTTCATTTATTTCTTCAATTTTGAAAATTTGCATTTATTTCAACTTGTTCTCTTGTGTATGTATGTTCCTTGCCTTCATTTTTTCTCTTGTTTTAGATACCATTAATTCATACCATATATATGTTTTATTTTATCATATACTTCACCATATTCTCATATAGTTTGTGATTTTTAAAACCATACCCTTCTTTATTTTCTAATTGTTTCAAACAATCTACAAATTGCTTGATTGTCATCATACATCTATCCTTATGTTTGCTCTATATTTTGCTACTTAGCCTTTTCAATATTCATGAATATTGCACATTTTTATTATTATTTTATTATTATTAAATATAATAATGTTTTTCATTATTTCTCTCCTTCATGATTTCATATTTTATGTCCTCAACATGGAATTCGTCCTCCTTCAATTTATACTTGTATACATACATGACAAGAAATCACTAAATTCAAAAGCTTGAGGCTTGTTTGCCTCCATGTTTTCCTTCTTAGGTTTCTTTATTTGTTTCCTCTAATCATCCTTTATATCATTATACTAAATATTATACTCACTTTCTTCTTGTTCATTCATCGTAAACTTCTTCATCTCTTCTTTGAGCTACCTACATAACAACTTCTTTTGCCTCTCATTGTCTCTCATGATAATATTTATTCTTCTCTCCATGAGTAGCCTTATAGGCCACTTAAATTTATTTTTATCATTACCCCCATACATATGATTGGATATCTTATTCTTTCATGATCTCTACCAAGATATTTATCCTCTCTAGCCTTTGATCTATCTCACTCATCTCCTCATCAATAATCAAACCTTTTATCTTTGGGTATTCCTTCTTTTTTCTCTCATCATGGTAATCTAACTTAGCCAAGACCTTACCTTTTCCTTGTCTATATTCATCTTATCATAAGTAATTATTTTTCACCTTGCTTTGGTGTCTCAACCTAGGTTATGTCCTTGCACTCATGTCTAATTCTTTTTCACCTTGGAACAACTCCTCTTCTTGGAATCTCTCTTTTATCTTTTTAGATTATACTAGATATCTTATTTGGGATAATATAAAACAAATTCTTACAATTTTATACATCTTTAAATTATTACTACAACTTAAATTCATGCAACCTTAAATAACAACCTTTAACAATCTCAAATAACAACCTATCATATTCAAAATCATGAATTATTCCAAGAGCTTACTAGCTCTGATACCACTTGATGTACAGATGATGCTTACAACATCCTTAACCATATTCCTATCTCTAATTTCTCCTTTAATCATTTCAATCATCTTTGAATTTACTTTGTCATGCAAGTACTTTGCTTATTTTAACACCCTTTTTATCTCTTGTCTTTACTAGGCTCATAGGCCTCCTTTCTACCATAATCTTCTTTTATATTTTGAATACCTATCACCATCACCATAATATGAATTCTATCACTTCCTTATCATCAAAATCATCCCTCTCATAATCTCTTTCCATCAATTCAATCTCATTTTTTCATTTGAGCTTGTTCACTCTCATGTAGCTTCATAGGCCTAAAGGACTCATTCATGGATCTAAGCTCATTATATTATTAAATAGGATAATAATAGGCCTTGACCAAGTTTATTGACACTCATGTCTAATTATTTTTCACCTTGGAACAACTCCTCTTCTTGGAATCTCTCTTTTCTCTTTTGAGATTATACTAGATATCTTATTTGGGATAATATAAAACATATTATTACAATTTTATACCTCTTTAAATTGTTACTACAACTTAAATTCATGCAACCTTAAATAAAAACCTTTAACAATCTCAAATAACAACCTATCATATTCAAAATCATGAATTATTACAAGAGTTTACTAGCTTTGATACCACTTGATGTAGAGATGATGCTTACAACATCCTTAACCATATTCCTATCTCTAATTTCTCCTTTAATTATTTAAATCATCTCTGACTTTACTTTTTCATGCAATTACTTTGATTATTTTAACACCCTTTTTATCTCTTGTCTTTACTAGGCTCATAGGCCTCCTTTCTAGATTAATCTTCTTTTATATTTTGAATACATATCAACATCACCATAATATGAATTCTATCACCTCCTTGTCATCAAAATCATCCCTCTCATAATCACTTTCCATCACTTCACTCTCATTTTTTCATTTGAGCTTGTTCACTCTCATGTAGCTTCATAGGCCTAAAGGCCTCATTCATGGTTATAAGCTTATTATATTATTAAATATGATAATATGAAATAAATATAATAACTTATATCAACCTTAAATCATCTCACCAAGTAATACCATCTCTGAGCGATAATTCTTACCTAACTCAATTTTTCTTCTTTAAGGCCTCTTCCCTCAAAGCCTTATTTTTATTCAAACCTATCATGTTATAACAATATATAAAAATTACAAAAAAAAAAAAAAAAAAAAAAAAACTTTGGATATAATTTATCCTCTTAAAAATCCACCTAAATGTTTAGGTCTCAAATCTCAATGTAACCCTACTAACTCACCGAGTCTCTTACCCAATTAGGTCTCTTTTAGGCCTAATCAAACACACCATTCAAGAAACTATATTGTATAGTTAGGTAAAAACCTAAAAAATCCTCCATAATATATATTATAAAAAAAATCATATATTAAAAATTTTCATGAATTTTTACATGTAAAAAAAATTATTTGAATTTCCATTCTAAAACCCTAGTCTAGTTGTTAACAGGATTGTGTAAGGCCAAGAGTAGACAAAATAGATTATTTTGAATTATAGATAAATTAAAACACTTAAAAAAATTGGAAATTTTCTTCCAAAAATATCTTTAAATTTTTCAAACATTATATTATCTTAAAAAATTATGCATTGTTCCCAACAAATAAGTTTGTAGAGTTTTAGTTACCTTTAACTAGATTGTGTGAAGGTTTTAGTTATCTATTAAACTTATACTTAGAATTTGAATATTTAAAGGATTATAATAATATTTTATGGTATTTTATACCTTATTTTAACCTCTCCTTAAAATTTTATGCTTTTAATAATCACCAAAAGTATTTATCTCACTAATTTATAGAATTTTGTGTGCATGTATGTCTGAGTGTGAAGGTTTTGTGAGATTCTTGCACTTATACCTAGATATATAAACCTCTAAAGTGATGGTTCTCATAAAAAAAACTAAATAATATTTTTATTATCTAAAAAATATCAATAATCACTTAAAACACCATCATAAACACATCTTTACTTTACATTCCTGACTGTGTAAGAATAAAGTTTTCATTACCTTGTCTAAACTGTGCATTGAGTTCTCAACCTAGAGATTAGAACCAAGAAAAAATTTAATATTAAATTAATAATAAATAATAAGTTTTAATACATACAAAAAATCACTATAAATCCACAAGGACACTCTTAAACATTCTTTTATTCTTTTTATCTCAATTATCATATACATAATTTTGCAAGGTAGATAGGGTTCTCTTGAGATATTGGTCTTTTATTGATATTTTTAGACTCTATACCTATATATACTTTGAATTTATTCTCATAATACTCTATAAAAACAAAAAATATAACACTTACATGAATATATCTTCTCTTATTACGCTAATCATGCAAACTAACTCTTATTTCTTGCCAATCCATGTAGGGTAGCATTTACAAACCCAACTTTTTTGGCTTATCTTTATTGTTCAAACCTTGAATTTAGGAAAAAAATTAAAAAAATACCTAGGAAATATTTGGACCCATTAAAAACATTCATGAATATTTACATTCTTTACAAGATCCAAAATACTAGTCTAGCCTAGTTAGAAAATTCAATATTTCAAATTATGCATTTTTGGAAGGAAGTCTCTAAAGAGCTAATAACACACAAAATAAAGACTCTAAATGAATCCAAAACTATCTAAGGGTCAAAAAAATACCTTAAAAACACAAAAAATTCCACAAATGGTTAGTATTAAGTCTCAAACACATTTACCTTCTTTATTTCCTTGTGATGCTTTACATCAAGGGGGAACATATTAGTGGGGGCATGCCATAGAGGCATGCTCTCCACACTTAGAATATTTTTCAATTTTAGTGGGGGAATGATTTGGAATCATGTTATACAAAATCATCCAATATATGGTACTTATATCAATTTTTATATTCAGTGGGTTAATGTCATATGGGCATGGATTCCACACATTTACAGTTCTTAGATTCAGTGGCAACATGCTTTGGAAGCATTTTATCCACACCTATTTATTGTTGAACATTTCTATTTTACAATGGGGACATGTTTTGGAAACATTTCCTCCAAATTATTAACTATATTAATTTTTAGATTTATCCATATATAATGAGGGCATGCTTTGAAATCATGTTCTCCACACTTACATAATTATACAAACTGGCCAAAACACAAAGTTATATGATTTAGATTTGTAGTTGTGGATAAATTTTATACATTAGTACTATTATAATAAATAGTTTCAACATGAGACATATCTAAGATGCATATGATATGAAAAATGTGCATAATATTTCAAAATTCAAATCATTTTTAGATTTTAAAACTCATTTATGTACTATTAACACATCACATGAGTTTTTGTACCAATAAACATAGAATTTTATGGACTTTATTGAGCATATTTACTATAATAGTTGGCTCACCTTTTGGTATGGTTGAGGTGCTCAAATAATTTAGTATTTCCAAGTTTTTATGTTGGACTTGATTGTATCATCCAAACTCACCAAGTTATAAGTATAATTGGGTTGCATTGTTAAGATAATCTCAACTAATAGGGGGAAACTCAATTCTGATCCAAAGTTGGGGGTATGTGCCTTCCAATTTCTCTCTCTATCTCTTTTGATATATGCACTTTTAATATTTATCTATATTGTCCGAATCTCAATTTTAGAACCTTGAAATGATACACATTTTTCAAAATAAATTGTCAATAGGTAAGGTGGTTACCTAAACACACATGTGTAGTCTTGAACCTCATTATTTAAATTTAAAAATATTTCAAGTAATTTTAATCCCAAATTATATGTACTAATTTTATACTATAACATGTTCTTGGTTGAAGGTCTATCACTAGGAAAATATTCAAGCTGGGTAAATGCAGATACAAGGTGTGAATACACATCCAAGTACACATTCCGTTCCTTTAAATTATTAATTTCATTACTAGATTAAAGGGAGGTAAATGTATAAAATATTATATGATTATATAGACCCTTAGTTTTGTACACTTAGCAAACTCAGACCTTGGTTATTCCTCTCAATTATATACCTTTCCCACTTTTGTATGTCTCACATCTACTCTTTCTTTTTCCCCATTGGCCTATATCTCTTAGTTTGACTAGTCTTATGTTGATGACATAGGTCTTTTATCTTTCTCAAAATTCTTAAAATGTAATTATATTCCATCTTTACATGTTCTAAACCTATACATGCTTTCCTAATCCTTGAGCACTAACATCTAGGATGGATAGTAACATTGATGCTATTATCTTGCCCTGATACAAATATATAGTGCCATAAAATTCATCCAATTTGAAAAAAAATGTATGATAATGGTCAGCCTAATTGATTTAATGTGACTTATTAATCTAAAGGGATTGATATAAATATAAGATCAACCCTAATTCATTCCTCACCTAGTTACATCTAGTAAAATACCAAAGAGACCAAGGTAACTTATCAAAATCACTCTATCGAGCATTTAATTGAACAAAGCTTCCATATTTCCACACTAATCATAGGTAGAACTCATCTATAGGTTGGAATTACTAAAGGAGCAGTCCAAGAGCTAGATTTTCCAAGTTACAAGTGAGGTCACTATTGTACTTTCTTTGCACATATTGTATGATTCACACATAAGACAACATATAATGGAGATCTACATGAATTTGAAGACATTTTCTAGAGTATTGGATATGTAGGCATTACCCTATGATATTTGGGTATTTGGGGTCAACTCAACACTATGTGCCCACTAACCCATTTTCTCCAAGGTGATAATGAAGATGAAGAGATAGGGTTTTACCATTTCATAAAGAGCGACAGTACATGATCCAGATCCAAATGTACCAAAGTAAAGGAAAAAAAAAACCCAAAAGCATCTAGGTTATTTCATATTATTTAAACATGTATTACATATAGGACACTTTCATCAAACCCAAATAATAGTGTCAATGCAACCATCCTAGGTTGATGTTAGTATCCAAAGTGCTAGAAGTGTTAGATCCAAAATTTGATGATTGTTAGAAAATCTCCTTCCAACATAATTTCACCTGTTCTAAATTTATAATTTCATTATCATCATAACAAGATAAGTATATCACTTATTTTTTCATTTATATACCTATCATAGTTGTACTTTCTATATTTAGACTATCCCAACATAATAAATTCAGTGTATGCTTATATATGAGTTTAGCACCTAGTTGGCTTGCTATAGATCTAATTATCACCCTTGTGCCATTTCATTTATATATAAATATTTAATTAAAATCTTGGGTTAATGATAATATCACCTTATTTTTACATTTATGGTTAAACAATAAGTACCTCTTACATATCTAAAAATTTTCTTCATTGCTTGCAAATGCTTGAGTGACGGTTTGCCCATAATCTTGAAAATAGTGAAACCCCATAACTGATATTAGGTATTATCATAATGAGATATATAAAACCTCCCACCATGATTATAAAATTATTTTTATCAGATTAAAGACTTATATCCTCTCTTATCAGTTATCTCCTCTTGAAATTAGAGTGTCTGTGGGTTTAGAATCTTAAAGATTACACTTCTTTAAATTGTCTTGGGCATACTTGGCTTAACAAATGAATAATTCCATTATATTTTGATGAAATTATATGAAAATAAAATAATTCATTATTCCAATATCATTCATTTAAAATTATAGTTTCATATCTTCGTTGAAGCTATTCAACATCTCCATAAAGATACATGTGAAGATCAAGTCATCTACATAGAGACAAACATATAAAACATTAGAACTAGATGCTTGTATGTAAAGAGTTGTTTCATTTTGAATTATTAAAAATAATTGATCCAATAAAAAACTATGAATTATTAAGTACCAATATCTTGAATCTTAATTAATCCCAAAAAGATCTTTCTTCAACTTATATACCCAAAATTATTTACTCTTTACCTCAAAACCTTGGAGTTGCTCCACAGATACTCCTTCTTTAATAACTCCATTTAAAAATGAAATTTTGACATCAATTTTATGGATTTTAAATCATTTAAGAGAAGATACAAAATTAATTAGTATTATAATTAGATTATTTTTATGTGTTGAAGGTGCATAGATTTATTCATAGTCAACCCCGTATGTTTGTGCAAACACTTTTGCAAGTAGTATAGTTTTTAGCTTATCAAGTGTTCCATCAATTTTAAATTTGGTCTTATAGACCCACTTATTTCAAATTAAATATTTATTCAATAAAAATTGAACCAAATTATATTCATCATTCCTATAAATTTAATCCATCTTTAATTTCATAGCATCAACTCATTCTTTTTTTGACTAGATTCTACATAATGTCTAGATTCACTAACCATAAATGAAAATGTAAAAACAATATTTTCATCATAAGCATCATCAAAAAAATTAATTTCCTTATTTCTAAGAATTTGAATCCTCTTATCATAATTATAATCCAACATTTGATTGGTGGGATTTGAATTCAACAACTGTTTGTTCTTGCTTGGAGTTGATGAAGATGCATGACTAGTCTATTGTAAAGAGATAGTATTATTTCTTGTTAAGCTATAAACATGTGTAAGACTTCATAAAACCTCAAAATAAAATTAAATATTCTTACCCAATTCACTTATAAATTTTTTATCTTTAATTTTTGTGATTTTCACATTTTCATTCACTTCAACTTGGATAGACTTTCCATCTCCCAACTTCACTTGGATTTTGAAGGAATTATCTAACTTGTTGAAACCATCTTTGTGACTTGTCATGTGATTTGAGCAACATAAATAAAAAAATCCATTATTAAAAAAATACACGTGAGATAATAATATGAGTTATCTTGATCCTCACTTTGTTTATCTTGGAATGCCTTCTCTTAATATTCTTGATTATCTTGATTCTTAGCTTATAGTATACTAAAATATTTTATAAAGTGTCCTAGTTTTTTCTAATAATGAAAAGTAAGGTATTCATTTATTTTACATGTAAAATTAGCTTCAAATTTCCCCTTTGAATTTGATTTTTTTAAACTCCATTGGTTTTGATTTTTTTTTTGGTATTTGAAACCCTTGATTTGGTTTCAAGTTCCTATTCTAGATAATGTTATATATCATCTACATATAGTTTCATCTTATCCTCATGTGACAAGAAATAACCAACTAACTCATCAAAAATTATAGTGTTTATATATTTACATTCTTAAAAAGTGATCATAATATTCAGCCATGTTTGACTTAAAGATCTCATAATCTTTCTTAATATAATGTTAAATTGGATAGTTTCTCCATAAACCCTCATTATATGAACTAAATAATTTACCCTTATGTAATGATATCCTACTCCTTTATAATATGACATTCTCAAATTTTCAAAATTCATTTTAAGGGTTTTGATTTTTTATTCTCTTACTTTAATAGATCCTTGATATTGAGTTTCCAAGGTATTCCATGCATCATGGAAATTTTTACATCTTGTAATTATGAGATAAATGCTTGGGTCTATGACACTTTAAATATAGAATTAAACTTGTGCATCTACCTTTTTTCATTTTTTCATTCTTTTTTGATCAAGAGTCAAGGTATTCCAATCTTGAAGTGGTGTGTACCCATGGATAACATTCTCCAAAACTCCTTTAAATTTAATAATTATCTTAAAATTATATCTCCAATACTCAAAAATATCATCTTTGAAAATAAGAATATTCATATAAACAAAATTCAGTAAAACCATTGATTCTCCTAATAATGGTCAGAAAACCTTTTGACCTATTATTGAACCTAGCTATGATACCAAATTAAGGTTTTTAATGTATGTAGGAAGTGAAATAAATTTTTATTTAACCTAAAATTGAAGCTATGCATCAACCAATATGTCCCAAAATCACTAGTTGTTAAAATAGTTGTGTTGTAAGTGAGATTGTTGACCAAAAAATATATTGAATAACTTTTAAAAAATTAAGATTACTGGTATTATTTTATGAATACCTATATAAAAAAATTATAGATAAAAATATGAAACATTAATTTACAAAAATAATTATGGTGCCACACTATTATACCATTCTTTATTGATAAATAATGCTAAAACAAGACTACTACAAGATAACTTGCACGATAAGTTATGTCAAAATTAAGCATGAAGTAAAAAATAAATTAAGAAATTTAATTAAAAATTAATTAATATAAAATTATACTTCTAAAAATAAACTCAAAGAAAAGTTAAAGTATACTTAAATAATAAGGTTGACTTACATTTAAGACAAGCTCAACATGCAAGAAACATTACTCAACAAGTAGTCAAATCATGAAACCTACTCAAGTATGACATTAAAAATTTTATATAAAATAATGATTGACTTAAATACACTTTAATTTAAGTTAAATAACACTAAAAAGTGTGGTTTACCTCTTGGAAACTTAGTTAAGTACTCAGATAGTGAATTGGACTTAACTGACAATTCTAACTATTTTTTAGGAAATTTTCCAAAAATGTCTAAATTTGACTAAAAAAATAATTAAAGAAATAAATGAATTAAATAACCTTACTAAACACACAAAATAAATATAATACTAATAATCAAGTGCCCATATTGGCATCATACTCAATAATTCAATTGTTTCATTTTAAGGATCTTGACACGATTATCAATCTTATCACAATAGCTTATTTACACAAGTGCATAGAATATAAAAGCTCCCTATTATTTATAAATAATACTATAAGAACTTAAAGTATTAATTATCCAATTCTAATTTAAGTTATATGCAACCCTAACCCAAACATAATCAAGTATTCAAGCCAATTCTAGATGCATTCATATAGTCAAAGGAACATAATTGCACAAAACACTTTAGTGGGAGAACTGCATAGAGGTTTGTTCCCTCTTAAGAGTATTGGTGTTTAGGAAACATTCAACATAGTGGAGTGTTGAGTTCTATAAAAACTCCACCCACTAAACCTTTTCTACTCCTTCACATCTCTTTATCTCCTTGTGACACAAGCTAGGGTTTTGAGCTTTAAGAAAACATTTTTTAGTCTCGCACAATTCATAGAAGATACATTTATAATAAACATGAATAATTTACATAGTCACATAGGATTGTGGCCTATATTTTAGCATTATGAAAAGGGGCAAAAATTCCATCCAAGGACATTAGTTCCCATCACTATTTGCCCTAATGGGCATTCCTATCCATGTAGGGTCTAAGGATCATATTCTAGGAGGATTTTAGTTTTTTAAATTAATTATAATTTATAAATTTTTTTAGTTAACATAGTCAGATGAACACATCAAAAAGCTGAGTATATCTCTCTTTTTCATAGTTTATTCTTATTTGTATTCATCTTGTTTCATCAATTTTATTTGCTTTTTTAAATTTCTTGTTTGTAAGTGTATTTACAAAAACCTAATTTATTTAATTTAATTTATCTAATTAGGGTTGATATTTATATATTAATTAAAATTTAGATAAAATAATAGGTAACATACAGGGTCTAAAATGAATTGATTATTGTATTCATTTGAACCTAATTTCATGTTTCCTTGATTCAATATTCATGCTTTGATACTTATAACATGCACACAAAAAACTCTTCTACATGCCCTATAATGGTCTTGATATCTAAAGCTTAAGGAAAATAAAATGAGCTTTAGTGCTTTGTGTTGAGGTTTAATAGGGCTTAATAAATGACATTTAAATATCATACTACTAAAGGGTGAAAACTGATTGAATAAAATATGTCAAAAATTAGTAAATTTCATAAAGATAAATAAATTCAAAGATACATAAACACTAATGTTATATGACAAAATTACTCCACACAAAATACTAGATTTAAACAATGATAATTCTTTAATGATTATTTGATCCCTTCATATGCTTATGATTTCTCTAAAATATCTTTTGAAAGCTTAGAATGCTTCATGATATTAATTAGTACCAAATGAACTATAATGCTTATATATTTAGAGACAATTAAATTCAAATTAGGAATTTATTGGTGCACAAACTGACATCCAATGGATAAAAGGAACAAATGTGGGACAAAGGGGATAAATGTGATCTAACTAGGTGAAGACCCCAAAAATAGGGTCTATAAATGTTAAGATGCCTCTAACACAAAGGTTAAAACACATTAGGATATATATATATATATATATATATATATATATATATATAGAGAGAGAGAGAGAGAGAGAGAGAGAGAGAGAGAGAGAGAGAGAGAGAGAGAGAGAGAGAGAGAGAGAGAGAGAGAGAGAGAGAGAGAGAGAGAGAGAGAGAGAGAGAGAGAGAGAGAGAGAGAGAGAGAGAGAGAGAGAGAGAGAGAGAGAGAGAGAGAGAGAGGAATAAATTTGGATCTTAAAAAGTAAAAAATGTATAAATAATACATAAATCTAGACCAATAGTCGATGAATATACAAACACCCTCAAAACATAGCAATTAAAGAAAGTAGTTTATAATAATATTTTACTAAATAGTGACACTAGAGTATAATGACAACATTAAATGGGTATAACTATTGATATAAGATAGATATATAATAAATCAATGTAAATATAAATTAAACCTAGATCAATATACTAAAAATAGTAATATAACATTAAAAAAACAATTTTATAAACAATGAACTTGAAAGTTAAGACACCTAATTTTGATACAAGATTTGTTAGTGCAATACTTTTAATGTTGTCATGTGCATATGGTTCATATATTTATGTCAATGTCTTATTTTTGACACTAAAACCTAGTGAGTGATACTTTACAATGTCAATTTTGAAAAACCTTAAACCTACATGAATTGTACATACATACATGACTTCTATTCACCATTATCTCACATTCACATGCCTTCTACATGCCTAACCTTCCCAAGTTTCTCTCATTCATCTAAAATAAATCTTATAGTCTATGCCAAACTAGTTATTTATCTTACTTAGACATATTTATACCATTATATTAGTAATTTTATCTCTTATATAGTATCATCAAATTTAGAACATATCATCTAATAGTAACTTCTGAGTCTGATGGTTTTATCTCGTGCCAAGTAGTGATCACATTTAAAATTAAAATTATTCCTATAGATCAGACCATCCATTTAACATGTTGGTGGCATGATAAGTTACCCAAAGAGCCTCATATAAGTACAAAATAGGTATACACCTATTACCCATCTAAAAAAAATATCAAACATGTTAAACCACTTTCACATTCAAAGACACTTCCACAATCAACCTTAGTTATCCAAGTCTGAAGCACCTCAAGAGCCATGGAAAAGTTGATAATTTTTAGGTATAAATAATTATATTATAGGTTTCATACATTAAAAGTACACTATTTCACACATTCACCTAATGATGAGAGCTACATTTGGTTTGACTTCCATTTTAAAAGTAGTGGATGTGTATTCAACACTCAACCATTCAATAAAGAGTAGTTTCGGTCAACTCAACCCACCATTCTTCACCTTTTGAAATCTTAATTTTATCATTACAAGTGGACTTAGGGTTCCTAATGAAGGAGATATATTTTTGGGTATTGTGCATATAATCAAACCTTAAGATCACACACATAAGAATAATATAATTATTCACAATGACTTGTACTAGAATAAAAGTGTAATATTTAGATAGACAAAATTATCAAACATAGAACACAAGTTACAATAGTGATTGAGACTAACATTAATGTCCAAGTGAGCAAAAAAAATCCATCTCCTGATTTGATCAACTCATAGTGTATATTTTTTCTTTCTCTTCCATTTATGTATATTCAATCACTCATAAAGCAATTAACATTAAGTATTTCATCCATGTATTTTAATTTCTATATTTAGTAAGTGAAATTGTTAAACCAAATTTAGTCCTTTATATTCATATTTATGCTTAATTATTGTACATTATAATATGAATTATAAGCATAATTTTCTATCTTGTTTAGGGTTAACACTAATCCAAAATAGGGTAAAACACTTATTGACACATTTTTTGTGTTCTCTTTTTCTTCTCTATGTGGCCCTATGTCTTCCTTATTCTTACAGTTTCTCTCTTTTATTTGATTTCTATCTTTCTTTTCTCTTTATCTCACTTACTTTTCTTCATCTACTCTTCTAGTGTTGTTTTTATCTCCTAGACATAATCATTGATCTATCGATCCTATCTCATATATGATATTATGATCACTCATCCTATACTCTATGTTTTATTTGTCCTTTTACCCTTCTTCTATCTTTTCTTTATTATCTAGGCCTCATTTGTTGATTTATTTTTTTCTTCTTATGTTGGCTTACATGCCAATATGTCCCTAGTTCAAAATTAAGAAGACTATATATAGGACTCCTAAAGGTATTTTGGGATCAATTTTTATCATAAGTTTCCAAGGATTACAATTTCATTTCTATCATTTTCAAAGGAAAAATTAATCTAGGCATAATTTAAATATGCATTTCTAATCATAAAGACTGCATCATAAACCAAAATAAGGATAGGAAATTTTTACATGTAGTTGCATCTCAACCTAGGAAAAAGGGACTCAAATTCTCACTCAATCCATCCATTTACACTTTGAAAATAACTATGTGGGGTATGATTTTAATGTGTGTGATATGGTGAAATCCCACCTTGGAAGTTTCCTAACCCAAATACTTCTTCCCTTCTGATTTTTTACAACATCTTGTGTTAAGCTAGGTTAAAGTCATTGAAAGAGAAAACCAAACATTTTATCTACCAATTCATCTAAGCATAAGTATTCAAAAAAATAAGAATTGAAAGTTAGAATATTATAGGTTCGATGACATAGGATACAATCATTAGTTAAAATAGGTGTTTGATGATCCTTCCTAGGGCAAGATTAATGTAGACACTGATCCCATCCTAATCATATTAAAGGCTCATAGCACACAGGACTCAAACCTGTATGGTCCAAAATTGAGTTTAAAAATATATAATTTTATCAAGGTGTGTTTGTTCATTTAAATTTTTTATTTTCCTTATATTAGCATAATTTCATTTCTCATTACTTTTGATTATTCTCTTTTTATAGACATGAGGTATATTAAGGACTGTTTTATATTTTTCATATTATTTGTCTTCCTTCTATAAATTATTTAGTTGATAGTGTATAAATTCAAATTTAGCTAAAGCATAATTGGTTATCCTAATCTACTTACATTCAATCTATGGTTAAAACCCTCCTTCCCATTAGAATGTTATTGGTTTGGATTCATTTTAGATTTTGATTTTAGGGTTTCTTTCACTCTTATTAACCTTAGGGTTCCATTTTCTTTGTGGGTGGATTTACTTGTTTAAAATTAGTAAAATGGAAATAAATTATTTATATTTATTTAAAACTAATTTTAATTAAATGATTATTTTAACTAAAAAAGGATTGATCAACGTGTCACTCAAGCTTTCAAGAATTTTTTTCTTGGAATTCCTAGTCTCATTGAAAATTTTATACATAAAAATGAAAAAAAAGAAGTATTTATTGTGATTGTGTTTCTTTATCTTCTACACTTTATGATAAGTGTTTGTATTCCAAACCATGAGAAATAGTTTTCCTATGGCTACTGTCAATCATCATATTCAACCATTAAATCAACCTCTTAAAAAGAATATCTGTAAATAGTGGATACTCCACACTAAGCTTAACCAACATGGATCATATACTCTTAACACAAAAACATAGCCATGAAGTGTTGGAAATGAAGTTACATAATTATAAACCTAATTATGAAGCATATATTATCAAAAAAGACAATAATAACACAATAATTATCTTGGATAAACCTAGTGTGGGAAAAAATACAATGGGTGAAGCAATTACACTCCTATTTCCACTATGTGATTAAAAAAATGTACAAGTTAATACCAAAACTTTGCCTTCATGGACAAATTTTTCCCTACTCCCTATCCAAAGCTTTCACACAAGATTTTTTTACACCTTTTATACACCTCTCAAGACCAAAAAACACTAAAACAATTACTAAATATCTAAGAATAAATGAAGATAACATGAACCAAGACTCAAACTTGTTATCTTAAAATGTGAATATAATTCCAAGATTATTTTTCCATCATCTACCTTCCATATGATCTATATTTATTCTTTTTTACCTTAGGAATTTACCATGAAGCTCAAATGAATTGAAAATGAGAAGAAGAAATGTTTGAAGCTATTCATATTCAAGATTTTTTATGATGGAAAAACCTCTAATTAATGGAAACCAATAGTTATGAAATTTATAGGGTAGTTTCACATCCATTACCTATAAACACTGGTAGTTATGCAACCACTAGGGTGGTTGTAAGACTATCAACTACATATAGCATTAGTTATACTATCTCTAACAAACCCCTTAATTTCAAGAGCATAAAAACACTGACTTCACCACTATAAAGATGTCTAGTTCAGCCCCACACTAACTCTACCACTATAACATATCTGATCTAATGTTTTATACATGAAGTGTCTTATAAGCATGAATTACATATTACTAGTAATAATGAAAACATATAATATACATATTAGTATATTAAGATCCAATTTTGGATCATGCTTCCCCAATTTAAGGTTTTTAAGTCCCTAAAAGATTTATGGACTAAGTGAGAAAATATTTTCCCCAAATATTATTTAGAATACCATTTGGCCTTTCATGGTAGTTAATAATTTAACCCAACTAGTGAATGCTCTTTCACTAATCTTCATGTTATCCTTTTCATATTCTACAATATAAAATCCTACTCAAATTCTAACTGACTATCCTAAGTGAGTTTTTCAATTGAAGGTAGAAATAACCTTTCATTTTCATTTTATAGCATATAAGGCTAAAAATTATGTAATTTCTCACCATTAACAATTGAATAAATCTTCATATAAGGAGACAAGTCAAATCTAAATTCATTCTTTCCCACTTGTTCCAAATTTTCAAATGGACTATACTTAAGTGACGTAAGATTCTTAGTCTTACCTTGGAGTCTCTCTCTACTTGATTAAAACAATACCTTGTGTCCAATAAGGGAAACATGCATAATCCTATGCTGATCATGCCTTGCTTTATACATGAATTGTAACTCCTTCAATGTATCTTGCACTTAGAGGTGAATTTTTTGAATATTTTCAATGAACCTTTAACATTTTTATACCTTTGGATCCACTTTTCCATTTCCTTTGTATGGTTTTATAAAATAAGAATAAAATTCACATGGAAGTAAGTAGCCAAAACAAGTTTCAAAAGTAGTTTTTATAGTACAATAATGCACTGCCCTAATACATTAATGTTATAAATAAACCAAATTTTCATCCCAATAATTAGGATGCTTCCTATTATACCCTATCAAGATTTGTACCAAAATTATGTTCAACATTTTTATTTTTCCATTGGTTTATGGGTGAAAAGTGGTAGACTATTTCAACTTGGTATCTGTCTTTACTTGCAATGTGGCCCAAAACTTACCAACAAATATTGAGTCCTAATTTCAAACAATCGAACTAGGCAAACCAAAATGAACCCACCCATTAATAAAGAATAAATTAGTTTCATCACTACCTTTGAGGGTATATTTTTAAGTAATAAGTATACATATCTTACTAAAACAATCCAAAATCACAAAGAGATAGCCATGCTCCTTTAATGACATAGGTAACCTACCTTAAAAATCCATGATAATGTTTTTCCATGCCTTAAAAATAACTAATAATGGCATATAAAAATACAACTTCCTATTACCAATATTTCTTGTATTAGATAACACACATACCCTTACAAACTTAACAATATCCAAAAAATAACTAATAATGGCATATAAACACCCAACTTATTGTTACCAAGATTTATTGTATTACGTAACACACATAACCTTAAAAACTTAACAACATAAAATTACATATTAGGTCAAAAAATACCTTTGTAAATGAGAAAAAATATTTGTAACACCAAAATATCCCACAACTTTAAAAGTATGTGCTTCTCTCATTATCTAAACTCTTTCCTCAGGTACATAATACCTACCAAATTGTAGAGAAACCCATATTTAAGGTAAGAATTCTCTTGGATTTAAATCATGCACCTTGGGACTTCTTTGTTTGAATAAATGGCTCCCCAAAATCTGTATCATGCATATATCCCTCTACATATGACTCACACATAAAATGCTTAAGAAGAGTTATGATGCCCATGGCTAAAAGAAAAAGAAGTCTAGAAAACATATCAACTAGTTTTTTACTCACACCTTTCTTATATCAGATAATCAAATGAAATTGTTACAAAATCCCATCCCCTTATAATGTCTATCTTGTTGAAGTTTAATTTGAGCTTGTAAATATTAGAGAGTTTGGTGATCTGTGTGGATAATATTTTCCATGCCCATAAGATAATATTTACATTTCTTGACCACTTGAATAATATTATACTTTTATTTATTGTATGCACAATAATTCATAATTTCACCATGAAATAACTCTTAACAGTAACATATGAGATTACCTCCTTGTAGTAGGACATCCCCCATAATATATTTACTAGCATCCATTTCTACATCCAAGGGAAACTTCAAGGTAGGAAAAGATAATACCAGAGCATGACTAGTATTATGTTTGAACATACAAAATGAACTTTATTGATTCTTACCCTAAATTCAAGTCTTACCACTTGTTTTCATGGCATGCAAAGGTGTGGCTATGGAAGATAACTTATTGATGAACTTACTCAAATACTAAACTACACCAATATACCTAATTTTTTAGTCACATTATAAGGATTTGGCTATTTCATGATGGACTCTACCTTTTCTAGATCAATCCTTAATTCCCCATCTCTAATCACATGTGCCAAGAGAAAAAGTGATTATTGAGTAAACTCACATTTTTTTCAACTCTAAATTTATCTATTTTAAAAATTGTTTTAAAAGATAAACATGATCATCAAAATTTTAGTTGAAAATAAGAATATCATCAAAAAAGTAATAAATGACCTTATCACCTCATTCATCAATTTCATGAAGCTAGTCAATGTATTGCATATCCCAAATGGTATAACCAACCATTCATACAACCCTTACCATGTCTTGAATGTTGTTTTCAAAATGTCCTCTTCTTTAATTCTCAATTGGTGATACCCGTATCTCAAATCAATCTTAATAAAATATTGGCATGTTGAAGTTGATCAGGAAGATCATTAATCCATGGAAGAGGCTACCTATTATTTATGGTTATTTTTTAAAGTTCTATTTAAGCAACACAAATTCTCCTTGAAACATGTTTATTAGGTACTAAAATAATAGGATAACCACATGGATAAATACTAGGATGGATTACACCATGATTAATTAAAGACCTTAACTATTATTTTATCTATTTGGAATCTTTCAAGGACTACCTATACAACTCAAGATTTTTAAGTGGATTGTCTAGTAGCAACTGATATTCATTCTCAATATTCCTTGCCAATGGAAACCATGTGACCTTATGAAAAAAATAATTTAGATTTTTCACCAAATATCACACACACTTTTTATCTTTTTTATTAAACTTACTATTGGAAGTCTTCTATGAAGCCACTTATTTATCTTGAATATATCTCAAAATAAGTAAAGAAAACTTCCAACTTGCATGAATAAATTTTTTAGCTTGAGAGGCAATTATAAAATATATTTTAAAATCACCTTTTTAGGTTAAAATGATGTATCTCTTACCATAATTTACCCAATGGTATTTTTTGGCTCTCTTCATGAAGATAGCATCCCAAATATACAAGGGTTGCCAAACACTAAGCCACACACATTAAGAGACACACCATCCACTATAATTTGATCAATGAAATGTGTTGTAATACAAAACTTAAAGTTACATTTCTTGATAAACTTGATGTATAATTCTTTCTTCACCCAACCCAAAGAATATTGACATAGATGATTGTAAGTTTTTATACTCAATTTGTATACTAACTCATTACTTATCAAATTTGATTGTGAACAAGTAGAAAAAGGAGCATCAAATTATTTTCTTCATTTGATTTTTAATATATAAAATATTGAAAATTTCACCCTATTTAGAAATAATACTACCAAACATACCTCTCTATTGATAGAGGTACAATAAAAAGTGTCATATAAATTAGAGTTACAACCAATGGTATCACTTTAGAGAGAGGACATAAACTTTTTTCCTTAAACAAATGCAATTTTGGATGTAGATTCTAACATTTATCCTTTTAATTACTATCAACATCATAATTACCACAATTCCATTTAGTATCCCTTTTATAAATATAAGTAACATTATGCTTACCTTTCCCCTTCTATGTTGAATAACCTTATTTCTTAATTGTTTTTTAAGAGGTATATTGAGCCTTATTCTTGTCTATCTCTAAGTAGTGATATTGAGAACAAGTATCATCTACATATTTAAACTTTATAAAGAGGACATGTATCCTCGAATGGCTATGAATTCCACCAACATACTAAATCAAGATGTCACTATCTACTATATTCTTTCCCATATAGACAACCTTATTGCAAAACTCACTTGTGTACTCCTACACAATTTGGCCTTTATTTCACCTAAGATATTACAATACATTGACCTATGTTCCTCATAATAAATAGGATAAAAAATCTTCTTGATTAACATCTTAAAATCATCCCACATAGTAATATGAAGAAGTTTATTAACAACCAAATTATTAACATAAATATCCAACTAAAGTTAAAGCATCATTAGTTAATTTTAAACTTGTAAAATAAATTTATTAGCTCTCATTAATCTAATGTAAACTAAAAAATACCTCTAGTTGGGTTAACCAATGGTCTTGTCTCTTCAAATTCACATCTCCATCATGTGACTAAATTTTTATCTTCACTTTAGCCTTGAATGGAGGTAGAGCTTAGTTGGCATGGGGTTTTTATTCCACCTTCTCATTCTTAGTAATTACCTCCTTTTTTTCATCATCTCCATATAAACACCAAGATTATCCATGAGAATCCCTATGATGGACTCCAACCAATCCAAATTGCTCATATAAAGAGAGATGCTAGCCACTCCAAACTTATGAAATCAATATTCTATTTTATGGGCATATTCTTCATCATAATGAGCCATACTTATAATATCTTGCTTCCACTTCCTTGTGGAAATATTTTCTTCAAAGTGAATGAGGATACTTTTACCACTAGCACCACTTGCTCTAGAGATAGATATGAACTACAATGTAGTCACAAACACACAAAACCATATAAAATTATTGATATTAAATCATATTTAATACCAATTTGATATGCAATATAGGTTAGTATACCACGTTAAGTTTCATTAACATAGATATTATACTCTTGATTCAATAAGTGATTGAATAAAATATTGTTCTAGAGTAGTCTTCTTACAAAAATAGAGATATGAAGTGGTATAAATGAAAGTACAAAATTATGAACCTAAAAATGAATCATACATAAGCATAAAAACACAATTTTAACACAGTAACTATCTTGTAAAAATATAGTATGGGAAAAAAATCTAGTTAGGGAGTCAATTTTACTCCTCAATCTACTATGTGATTTAGAAAATGTAAAATTTATTGCCAAAAATTATCCTTCATGGAAAAATATTTCACTATCCATATCCAAATATTGCACACAAGATTGATTTGAACCTTTTAGACAATTCTCAAGATAAACCAAAATAAAAAAATCACTAAACAACTAAGAACAATAGAAGATAACATGAAATAATACACAAAATTTATATCTTGTAATGTGAATACAATTCCAAGATTCTTCTATCATCCTTTGACTTCCGTAAGGTCTATATTTATGCCCTCTACTTTAGGAATCTTCTAGGAAGCTCAACTGAACTGACAATGAGAAGAAGAAACATTTTCAACCAATCATCTTTGGGATTTTTTTATGGTGGAAAACCATTGGTTAATGCGCATTTGTGGTTTTGCAACTACTGGGTTGGCCTCACATTCATCACCTATAAACATTAGTGGTTACACAGCTGTAAGGGTGATTGTATAACCACTACCTTCATATAGTGGTAGTTCCACTATTTGTAGAAAATCCCTTAATTTTAAGAGTAAAAAAGCATTGAATTCACCACTATGAATATGTTTAGTTCAGCCCAACATTTATTATACCACTAAAACATATCTGATTTGATGTTTAGTGCATTAATTATCTTACAATCATTAATTAAATACAATTAGATATAATGAAAACATCTAATATAAATGACTAGTACATTAGGATATAGTTTTGGATCATAACCTTAGTATGCCCATCCAAGATATTATAGGAGTTATGCTTTTTGTAGGGGAATTACAATGAAAGGTGCATGATTTATCTTTGGATTCTATTACATCCTATTGCGAGGCTAAATCCAATGGTATATCCAATTAATCAATAGTGCATAAGATTTATATTTCACCTTTCCCTCAAGATTTTAGAATGCTGAAATTTTTATTATTTTATGAGTTAGGTGATCCTCATTTACATCTTAAATTGATGGGTTCCATATAATCCCTAGTGGATTTTTATTTATAAACATTAAGTTAGATGAGATCTTTCTATCACTATACATACTTAATAAAGGATTTCATCCTTATTTTTAATGCCTACCTTCTCTTTACTAAGGATAATTTTAGTATGTTTATTAATACATTTTTCAATTAAAGGTGAATATGCACAATTTTATTTATAAACCCAAGGATTTGGAGAAATAACAAATATTTTGTAGGAGTCTTGTTTTTCCTCTTAAAGAGAAGTTTATTTATCATACACGCCAATCTTTTAAATCTATTTTATTTTAGACTATATCACTACAAATGAGTATTGCACATGCTAAAAATCTTGACCATTATAATAAAATTCCTATTTATAACTCTCTACATAAAATACATGGGTCTCTAAATAATATAAATTTTACATGGACTAATAAAAATCATACAACAAACCCTAGGTCTTATACCAATGTTTCACATGAATATCCTAGGTTAAATGATTCCCCATATTCATGATACATATGTTTCACCAATTTTTTTAGATTGATATAATACTGTGTCTATCACAAAACACATGGACATTTAACCAATAAATGTTATGATTTGAAAGATAAAATCCTCAAACTTATTGAAAACTAAAAATTTGATCTTTTCTCACACTCAAGTGATACCAAGGACTCATAAAGATGATCAACCTATGATTCCATATCCTAAAGAAGAGTTACCTAAAGAATGTTTGCCAAAAAAATATTTACCTAAGAAAGAGGCACCCAAGATAGAAGTTCCTAATATACACATTCTTAAAAACACTTGCTAATAAAGACTTATGTTTCAAACATGGAACCTTTATCATTAGTACTTATATAGAAGGGAAAAATTACGATAATTTCATAGTTGATAACATTACTCAAGCTAATACACTTAGTTTTTTATTAGATCTCTTAGAAACAACATTACACATTTAACTAAAATTTATTTATTTTCACATGTTACCTTGGGTTACATGAATTATCTATATCTCTTGATCTCAAGACATGTTTTACTATTTTTTACGTTATGCTTACTTTGCTTAATCATAATGTAGTATTACGGATTCCATTGGTTAAAATAAATGGATGAAACACTAAATGATAATCATGATCATATTACATTTTATTTCCATGGTGATAATATTTCCATTTCAATATATAGAATAACTAATAGTGAAAAAAACATCACAAGTTGGATAAGGTTAATTTTCAAGAATAGATACCCAAGAAAGCACCTAATAGCTATGAAATTATATAAGAAATAAAATAACTTAATCTATCATCACTTACCACTACATCTCCTGTAAAGGATAAGTTTGATTATAGAGATATATCACAATGCATTGGATTTGATGATAATGACCTATTTGATATGGATGCTTCATATTGTCATACTATAATTATACTTGACCACATATGATGATTCTATACTTTTATAAATCCACTTGTAAGCATATTATTAGATAATTCTCTTGATTTCTTAACATGATATTTGATGCATGTATGTTTTTCCCAATTTTGACATGTTTTGTTAGTATTATCACATGCTTGTTTCATCTTATTACAAAACATTTCTTACTTCTCATCACATGTTATTGTTACTCTTCAAACCCAAAAATACACATTAATAAAATTGAACACAAAATATGTAAACAAATGTGTTGTTAGGATTCTTCAATAGAATTATAAGAGTGAAAAGATACAATATAAAAGCTAAAATCATACCTCATTATACCAAAAATATGAAAATAATACTTTAATAGGAGTGTGGTATCATATGAAGCTTCTTGGATGAAGAATATAATATAGTTTATATAATTAAAATGAAAATATAGTATGGTATATATATAAATATCCTCTAATTGGTAGTTAAGAAGGTAAACAAGTATAAACCAATGGGTAACAAAAGTAACTATTAGTGAAGTGATGTAACTTTTGCCTTTTAAAGGCTGTGTAAGGACGTAAAATAATGAGGAAGAGAAAAACACATCATATAGATAGAGAGTAATTGATATACTTGAGGCAAGATATATGTAATAAGAGAGTATTTAGTGAATGTATGGGATAAATAGTATAGTGATAAAAAGTGTGGAGGTACAAATTAAAGAGATCTAAAAAATGTAACAAATAATTTATAAAAGATATGATCAATGTTCTCATTGTTTTCCTTACAGAGGTAACACATCCCAGGACCCACCCAACCTCAATGCACCAAATTATCCCAAGTGAGTAATTTATTTCTCAAGGCTAGCCAAAAATGAAAAATTTCTTTAGGTGAGGCTTGTAAAATCCATAGGCCCTTCCACCACCATTGAGAGTTTTCAAGATCCTGAGGATCCCTTAAGGCCTTGTAGCCCAATTTGACAACATATTGCTCACCTACAATGTTGTAAGCCCAAAATAGTTTATAAATCTCCTTAAAAAGGTAGATTTAATTATTTAATAGCTTTGAATAGAATCTATTTTAGTATATTACATCATCACATTCTTGACCAATCTGTGATGTAGTTTACCAACCAACATGTCAATGATTGCACATACCCCTATCACAAGAATCAACCAATGTGAACATTATTAGTTGATCAAGTTTGGTCAAAAGAGATTTTGTAAATATAAAGTCAACATCTACCCAAATAATATCATATATACCTAATATAATCTTAGTTTCATCCCCTAGCTCCCAAACAAGATGGTCCCTGATGAGAGGAAAACTATGAATAATAGATTTCCATAAAATTGAAGCACTAATGGATCTCTTCAGTAGAAATATGATCCAATCATATATGGAGAGTGGAATTATGTATTTATGGATTAAAACATTTTTAAATTTACCCTTTTTTGTGGTGAGGCTCCAATCCCCCTTAGCATCCAAAACATATGAGAAATAAGATAAATATTTTAATCCCCAACCTCCAACATATTTTGGTTGATCTATAGTACTCCATTTTATGAGGGGTATGCTCTTTTGTTATTTATTTCTTGACCAAAGGAAATTGAGGCACAATCTTATAATATTATTGAGAATCATCCATAGTCGAAACGTGATTGAAATCTAGTATACAAGGATAGCTTCCAACACACTCTTAATCAAAACCAACCTCCCTACCATGGAAATCCATCTATTACACCATAAGGATATCCTCCTTTTCATCTTATCAATTGGCACATCCAACATTTAATCCTATAATCATTTTGTTTAAGAATAATATCCAAATATTTTATACAATCATCTTTACTAGGTACATTTAAAGGAAACACCATATGCATATGATTGCGTGTGGCCTGTGCAATATGAAAAAATAAAATAGCATACTTTTGTATACCTATAACCATGTCTGTCATCGAAGAGAAGAAATTAATAATCCTATCCAAAAATTTATCTTCTTGAGTATAACCATTATCAAAGATGAGGAAGTCATTAACAAAAAAAATATGAGTGAGGTGAGTGGTAAGAGTTATCAAGACTCATTTTAATTGTCTATTATTTTTATCACTATCAATATATCAACTGAGAGATTCAACAATAATTACAAAAACTAGAGATGAAATAGGGCATATTTATCTAAGTCCCCAAGTGGGAGTGAAAAAAGTGGAGGCTGAACCATTTATAATAATGGCATAGGATGCCAAGTGGTAGCAATATTTAATCTAATTAATAAAGGCTAGGTCAAAACCCATTTGTATGAGTATGAGTTTGAGGCACAACTAGTTTACCTTGTCAAATTCCTTACAGAGGTCAATCTTAAGGAATAAGGTAGGTCAAAATTTTTAATATAGTATGTAGAGCCTTTTGTGCCATTCCAATAACATCATGAATGTGATGATTATCAAGGAATTTAAGTTACTATAAAGAGATATGATTAGATAGAATGGGATTTAGATGAGCTTCTATAATTTTGGATATGATCTTATATATGAAATTACATAAATAAAGAGGATGTAAGTGATCAAATATCAAGAGATATTCACCTTTAGGAATGTTTTAAATAAAATAAGAAAATAAAGGAGCATGTATTCTACCACTCAGTCTAGATTCCTCGACTGCAAGAAGTAGATCACTAGTAATAAAATCCCAAAAACCCAGATAGAATTTTATCATCCAACCATCTGGCCTAGGTGACTTCCTATCTTGAAAATATTTAATGGTATTGTGTAGCTCCTTAATCTTGATGTGGATGAGAAGAAACTAATTTTATTATTCATCCACCCATCTATCGAAAAAAGAGGCCATAACCATGACATCTCTTATATTTTCCCTCAGTTATTCTATATAGATTTGCTTATAGTGTGTAACTATAACTATTGAAATTGAATCAAAATTAGAGCATATAATTCCATATTTATTTCTAATCTTCCATATGGTATTTTTTGTCCTATGTGCCATGGCTTGTTGATGAAATAATTTTGTATTTTCATCCCCCTCATGGAGCCAAGTTACATGAATTTTCATTCTCCATTTCACCTCATACCAAGCCAAAAGCTTGGCTTTTTATTTCTCCAATGTGTCCAACTCCCCAAGAATTTCATCTTGGAAATCATCCTATTGATAAGAGTCTAGGCATAGGATGATGTTTTTTTCCACTTACAAAAGTTTTTGCTCACTGTCCTTTAAAAGAGTTTTTGACCAACCCTTTGTTGCCTTATTAACCATTATGAGGTTCCTCTGTAGACTAACCATTACATGTTATCGATAAATAAATATTGAGATACTGATGTATCCTTTATAAAATTTTAAAAATACTCATAGATTAATCAATGTAGATTGAATTTCAAGGGGCTAGGGAGATATTTTATACTTTCAAATAACTAGAATAGAATTGGAGAATGATCCAAAGTGAATTTCTTAAGTGTAGAATTCTTGTATGCTTTTAGTTACAAGGTGAGATCCTCCTTCAATAGGAAATATTATAGTCTCTTTGAGATGCCCTAGGAAACATGTAATGGTTAGAATAAGTAGGTTCCGTCCTCTCTAGTGTGATATCCACCAAATGATGAGTTTTCATGAAATGTAAAAATTAATCATCCAAAATATCTTGATGAGTAACTTCTCCCTAAATATCATTTTGATGAGTGGTGAAGTTCAAATCACCTCCAAAGATAAGATGAGGCATTTTATGAAGCCTAAAATCTCCAAATATTCTTATAACTCTTTCCTCATATGTGAAGGTACATAAACATTTAACATGTCTAATTCCATCTTTATCATGAAGGAATGAAGATTGACTAGAATATAATTTGAAGTTAGTTTCATGAATTTGAGTTCTAGGGTAGAATTCCATCTAATGACCAACCACTTGAATTGCCATTGGAGCTGTATGCAATGAACGACCAATCTATAAAACATTTATGGAGATGTTTTTTTGCATCCTCATCTAAGCATATGGTCCCTTGTATAATTAAAATATTGGGATAGTGTTTTAAAACCAATTTCTTAAGGGATATTTTTTTGAGGCCATCCTAATACCCCAAGAATTCAAGGATGTGATTATCATCAATCCACCTATTTTGGGGCTACATTGCTAAGGGATCATTTAATAGTTTTTTTTTCCAAGAGTAACATATTATTCTATATATAGTCTTACATAAGACATCTTTGAATTCCTTCCTCTACTAACCATAGGAGTTTTTTCTTTGATAGTTTTCAATCCCCCACCCTATGTGTTTTGATCATGTTTGCACTTTGAATCCTTTTTTTTGTGACCTTATTTGTTATCTTGTTTTAGAGGATGGCTCTAAGTCTTTAAAGAAATAAATTAGGTGGATCCAATATGTATCCTTTATCTCTTAATAGACCAAATTAATATAGGGAGAATTGTGTCCTTGATATATATCACTACATATCATTGTATGTTTATTATTCATCTCAAATATTATTTTATCCTCCATCTCGAACAAGTGGACTAAGATAGGAGGAGATTCCTTCTTTATAGATGATTGAGTGGGAAGAGTCCTACATTGTCCAACCCCTTATTACATGTGGTGCTTCTTAGAGATATTCTCATCCTTAATATCATCTGGTGGTGTGTGTGACTTAAACATCAAAATAGGTACTAGAGAGAGGTGTTCAACATTCAGTTGAAACTATTGATATTCCTCCAATATAAGTCCCTTAGTGTGGAAGACCACCTTATTATTATTACCCCCATGGGATGAATCAAGTAATTTTATGAGATTGGGAGAAGCACAAGCCTCATATAAAATATTCCTTGATAAGATAGGAGTGAAAGAGGGAGAACTAGGGCATGATTCCTTACCAAAATACTACATAGGAAAAAGAAAATGATTTATAAAGTAGGGTGGTTCTGCAAAGAATCATCACCTAATTTGTCTACTTAAGAAGAGGCTATGTTAAAAACAAGTAGCCACTCAGAATCTCTATTCAAATAAACTTGTTTGGAACTAAAATTTGTTGTTCCATATATGAGTGCTAGATCCATAGATTTGGGGGAGGGAACCCATGAGTTCCCAGAGATGGGACCTTTGTTATTGTACCTAGCCATTTTAGTTGACCTTTGGAAAAGATCACATGAGGAATGGAGGTGTCTATAAGCTTGGTAAAGGGTACATTTGAATGGAACATTGATGTCATCAATTAGTTGGTTAATGCTTATGTCCCCTATAAATAACTTGATGGAGGAAATCTGATTAATGTGTTCCAAATGATTTTGAAGATCTTAGGTTGCCATAACTCAATACAAAGTCCTAACATCTTCATCTAGATTGTTAAATTTTTTTATGAACTCTCTATTTGGATCAAATATAGCTATCCATCTAGATGTGGTAAGGAATAATCTTTCCTAGAACCATGGGTCATCCATGATGATCCATATTCAATCCTCTAATGATATGAACATAAAGATGATGTAACATTTCACCCATCTATAGATGGTCGGTGAATAACCCAAAAGTGAACCCCAAGTGCATTGAGCCCATTTGTGAAGATCATCATCTTTGAAAATCCTATTATGGAAATAACCAATATGAGCATGCTCTATGTACTTTAAAACATTGTCCATGTAGATACTTGGGTCAATGCTAGCTTGAGTAGGAATAGTATATAGTTTAAATCATTTATATTTTTTCCTCTTGATCCTCCTTTTTTTGGTTTGTGTTGTTTTTGGGATCTATAAAGTTGAAACTGGTTCCTGAGGGTGAGCTCAACTACTTCCATGTGTTTTCATTAGATGGTCAAGGATGATTCCAAAATAAGAACCTAGATAATGTGTTTGAAACTCCCTTTGATCTAATTAACCCACTCCACCTCCATCCAAAGATATCAATCCTAACATAAATCCAATTGGGTCCTATGAAGTTTCTAGATCGATCCCCTATGTCTATGTAGAAACCCTAAGAGATTTTTTAAAAACATCTCCTTGATCTCCATATTAGATCCTTAATTATATACATACACACATACATACATAGACACAAACACATACATAGACACACACACACACACACACACACACACACACATGCACATGCACACACACACACACACACACACACACACACACACACACACACACACACACACACACACACACACACACACACACACACACACACACACACACACACACACACACACCTACTCACCTACCCACCCACAGACACATGTATACACAAAAAAATATTAAGAGAGCCAAGGTAGGAAATATGTGTGAATTATGATTTATGTACTGTGTATATGAATGAATGGATAATAACACGCATACTTCAAAATCTTATAGTTGCACATATTAACTAAGGATTAACCCCCAATACTAACATATGTATAACATTATCTTGAATTGAATTATCTCAAACTAAATAAACATTTGTACCTAAGTAATAGATTTTATGTCAACAAAATGCATACAAATCAACATTTGAAAAACATAATATGAAACTAAAATTATTATATATATATATATATATATATATATATATATATATATATATATATATATATATATATATATATATATATCAACTATATAGACATAGTGAAAAAAATTGTCCATATAAAACCACATGAATCAAACATCTATAGGCACATAAATTAACATTTAAGTTAAAACATTACACTTGTGACTACCCTTTTTTTTCACTTAGCTCATGACCTATTCTAGGGCCTTTTGACCACTTTCCTTCACTTTTGGCATAAATGACCCATTCTTATAAGTAGATCAATGACCCCAAAATGTCCTCGTACAAACTCCTAAGCAACCCAACTTCACTTTTAGATTGAAACACACTTCTAGTTTAGTAGTTCTTGTTCTTAGAACAAAAGTGCCCCATTTGGATAGTATTTCTCCTTGCTATTTTCTAGTTACACCAATAGTGTCTTCCCACAAAATAATGTCTAATTTCCAAAATTTAAAAGTCATGAAAGGGTTGGCCCATAATTTTAGCAAGCCCCATCTAAAGGAATTGTAAAAATACCACTATAAATCAACATTTTAAACCATTTTTTACACAAGAAGATTTCACGCTAGAAAAACTATAATTCTAATTGTGTATTGGGAGAAAATTCCCTAATTCTCCTAATTATGATTAAATACAACCCTAGTAGCCCTGATCTAAAGTCTATATACATGTCTAAGGTCATAAGTCATGGTTGAAGCACTTAATGACACTAGGATTTCACCAACATCTAGCATTTCATACTGGTATTTCACACACATCACCATAGCATTAGAGAACTACATGGAGTATGATCCCTCTTCATAGTATTGGTATGTAGGAAACACTCAACATAAGAAGTTTTGAGGTCAAGTACAACTTAAAATACTAAATCCTTTATATTTCTAGTTTTTATTCATCTTCTTATGTCATTGATCTAGGGTTTTCAGTGAATAAAGAGTTACATAGTGGTCACTGCATCAGATTAGAAACTCCTGCATAGTCTATAAAACATGCAGGAAAAAGAAAACATAACCTAAATTTTTTAGATCTCTACTACTTACCAAAAAAGGCTACCCTATTTGCATAATAGAAGCCCCCACTATTGTCTAGTTCTACCACTATTATCCATGGGGCCTACCAACTCGTATTCTAGATCTACACTTAGCTAATACAGCCTCCTTGTAAATCTCAAATCCAAAAATAATCTAGATCTCAGTTTTCTAGATAAGTTTATATTTTCCTTTGTATTTTTCATATTTAGTATATTTTATAGATTTAATAAGTTATAAATTAGTTTGTGTCATTTTGTCATATATGTAGAATTTAAATTTTGCATAACAATTTATATAATTAGGGTCTAACATTCTTCTAGTTATCCAAATTTTATAAAACATAATGGTGAACCCATCTACTAATTAAATGTTGTAAAACTATAACCATAGATGTTGCTACCTAGTTTGTATCCTTCTTTTAGTTGTTTATAATTGTTGTTTTAGTATTTTTAGTTATAAATAGTATTTTAATAGTTATAACATTATAATTTTTTAATTTCTTGTTTCATCCAAGTTAATAAAATCACCTCAGATATGATGTGAATAGGGAGGTGATCATAAGCTCACATGAACTCTAAGATCACCTCATCATTTTTAGAAAAGTCTAAGACAAGAGGACTATCTTCCTCTCTAATTTGAGAAAGGGTTAAATTATTTGACATGTTCTAAACAAGGTGTTTATATCTACCAAACACTATGATGTCAAATTATAGTATTGATAGATGAGGGTAAAAGTGAGAAGAAGAAACATCTATAGAATCAATAAGGTGATTACTATATTTAGGAACAACCTCTATGGAAATTACATATAATCCCATGGAGATCTTATGTATTCCATTTTTTTAGAGCTAAAGATGGTCAACCATGGTCTGATAAATCTCTAATACTTGGGTAGTTACCAATTATGAGTCACCTTGAATTCTTAGTGTTTGGACACCTCACCTCTTGTAAAAGAGCATCTTAAATAATAGGGCCTCATACTCTACCCCATTATTTATGTATTCAAAATTGATTTCAAATCTAAAGTGTATGATCCTTTCTTGAGGGGAAATTAGGATGATTCCTACCCCTATGCTAAAATGACATTTTACTCCATTGTAGTGGAACATATAATTATAATTCATATAGGAAGAACCATCATGTGGCTCTGGGAGTATCTCTTGGTTTTCCAAAATCTCAACCATATAGATGTTGCATAAGTTAGCTAACCCTTTCTACATTTTTAAGTGTTAAGATTTGGAAAAGTAATAGGTTTTTACTTCTCATGGGTCAAGAGTGTGATGGGGTTATCCTTCTCCAAGATACTAATTATCTCAGACATAGAATTAGTCAAGATGGTTGGTAGAATTATAATTTTTTTGTACCCACTTTACCATTGTTATTAATCCCCTATTCTCAAGTATTTCACCTAGAGAGGCTATAGGGCTCTTAAACAATGATTTTAAGATACACATCATGGTTACCATGGGTTATTTATCTTTGGCTACTAGAGGTGGATTCACTACACCATTTATAGCAAAGTGATAGTCAATGTGAAGACCTAGTATTTTATTAAGGGTCACTTAATGAACACTGAATGGTTTCAAATCACCTTGAGAAACAAAGAACTTTCCTAGGTGTAAAAACCTAATTTAATGAAACATAGTAGAAGGGATTGCCTTCATCTTATGGATCCAAGGCCTTCTTAGGATCATGATATAATTTGTGCCCTTGTTAGTAATGCAAAATTTAATTAATATAAATTTAGGACCCAAAGTAACATTTAATATAATGGTCCCAATCAATGTGGATTTGAGGTTGCCATAGCCTCACATGGTATTTTTGGTTGTAGAGAAATTAGTTTATTCATAACCCAAATTTTGGAGAAATGAGAAGTGGACTATATTGATAACAACCCCATCCTCAACCATTTATATTTTGATAGATTTGTTGTAGATCCAAACTTATAAGTAATAAGTTGGATCCCCTCTCTTAACCATATTTGTGTTTTGGGGGAGGCTCCTAAAATAAAATAAGTAGTCAACACTCTCAAATTATACCTAGATAGGTACTTGTCTAAGTATATATGGCTTATTTGGGTTTGTGGGGGATGCATGATACTAGCTAGATTCCAAAATCCTAAGGAAAATAATGTCAAGCAATGGTCAGGATAATTTTTGAGAAGGTTCATAAAGGAGACATTGGAAAATGTATTTGTAATAATATTTCCCATAGGTCTAGGATTGGTTTGGATGTCAGTCTATAAAATGTTTTTAGAATGGGGAGATGTTAGTTAGTACTCCCTCGTATGAGTGATGATATTTAAATCTTCATTTATTTCTAATTAAATGAATCATATCACTCCATTCCTTACCTAAGGTCTTAATTATGGGGTCACCTTAGGATTACTTGGTGGGGAAGTGGAAGCTTTAACATCATGAGTTTCAACTAATAAGGGTTAGCTAACTAGGTTAACTTATGGTCAGTTTTGAATATTGCATTGTTGGTGATTGGGGAACAAGCTTTTATAAATGCACAAATTGGAATTTGGAGCACCAAAAGACCTATTAAATAGGGTTGGAGACTTACATTTTCATTTCCAAAGAACATGTCTACAAATATTTTTCATTATTTTTGGTTGATATTTGGGGAGAATTTAGATAAACATGTTCTACTCCCTACATGATTGGGTATCATGACTAAAAAATCTATGGAAAAGGAAATAATGTTGGGATCATAATACCTTGGACTTTGGTATTAAAATTTTTAACTGAATCTTTGTCCGTTGTTGTTCTAATAGAAGTGCTAGTTTTGAAATTGAGGGTTTTGGTCAACACTTTGATAATGATTTTTAAGTTGATTATCTCAATATGGAGGATGGTTGAAATCCAATACATAAATTTTAGGTGAAGGGTTTTAGTTTATTTCACCTCCATTATTATTATTGACATTTTTATTATTCATGGGTTGTTTTTGGTTGTTATTTACAAAATTTTCCTTTTTAGCTTAGTTTATCACACCATCCGTAGTGGTGTTGTGGTTTTAGTTCATAACCTTGGGACCTTGGTTGTTGGGGTTATTTTAATTTGAATTTAGGTAACCCCATTACTTTTTTTTAGAGGAAATGCTTCAGATATTAGATCCATAATTCCTATGGCCACTATTTATGGCCACTTGATCTATCCTAAGAGTGCTTTCAAGTGCTTCTTTATAATACATGCAGGGAAATTTTTTGACATCTTCCTTTGTTTATTTGTTTAGAGAATGTAATATGAGGTTGTAAAATACTATCTATCCCATATGAGTGGAAATGGAATAGGATTATATTAATTTAAAACACCTTGTAATAAAATGTGTACTAGATTCATTAGATTCTTGTTTGATGTGTGAAAACTCTGATATATCACTTTTAAGGAATTTGTTCATGTCAAATGCTATAAAAAACTTATTTATAAGCTATATAAAGGAATTTATCGATGATTTATGGAGGCAATAATATTAATCTAGTAAAATTACCTTGATATTCTTTGGGAACATCTACAAAACTACCCCATCCCAAAGTAAAAGCTCTCTGACAAATGTTGCATATAATTTTACATGTGTGTTAGTATTTCCCTCTCCCTTATATTTGGGGACTTAAAGAAAGGAGTGTGGTAAGATGACTCCTCATATGTTATTATCAATAGGTTATTTAATTTATTCCACATATGTCCCCATGGACAAAATTCCACCAAGAGCATGTTAGGATGAGCTTAAGTGAGAGTAGTTTAGTAAGAAGTGGGTACAAAACAAATAAAGTGAAAAGATGTAGATTGAGAATATGGATAATAATACATTGAGAATTAGTTGTTAGTTTGATTATTCTTGGAGAATATATGATATTAGGGTGGTAAGGGTTTGGGATAAGGACCGTTGATCAATAATTGCAAAGGTGGTGCATACATGGATGGTATATTGGCTAACACATAGTTATGAGAAAAAAAGAGTGGTGGTGTGTTAGTTACCAAATTATTTAAAGGATTATATGATTAAGAACCTCAAATAGGAAATTGTGTAGGATGTTGATAAGGTGGAGGGATATTTGATGTTATGGGGTTAGTAAATCAATAAGTAAGGATGTCCTTAGGGTTTTGGCTTGGTATATAACCATTGGAAGATGGGTTAGGTTGGTATTACAGTGGTTGATAATGTGTCAATGGGATGAAAATATAGGAGGAATAAACCTAATTATTGAGGTTTGAGTTCATTCCATTTTTAATTTATCTTTAAGAGAGGCTTGGTTACTATCTAGGTCTTAAATTCAACCCACCAAGGTATAAATGAACTCATTTAATGAAACACTGGTGCTAAGATTGGAAATCTCTCTTAAAATATACTCATGAAGAAAGTATTGGTAGCCCATAATGAATTTATTTGTGTTATATGGATTTAGAGGATCATCATAGGT